>VWZL01002048.1:530939-591225 GCA_013396915.1 Stercorarius parasiticus | reverse complement strand
TAATTTTTTAAAAAATTACTTCATAGCTGTGCCAAAAAACATCTCGGGGGGAAAAAGAGAAAAGGAAAATGAAAAGGAAAATACCGCAGTATTCTTCACCAGTTTGCAAATAAACATCTGTCCTTTCCCCTTAGGGGCTGCAAGGAGGAGAAAAGCACTAGAAGAACGTATTCGTCCCGCAATACCGCATTTTAGAAGTGGCACTGACAACACCGCAGGAGTCAAAACAGGTTAAAAAGATGCTCGGCGGAGACCTGCAGCGAGCGGAGGCCACCAGCCTGGAAAGCATTACTGCTTGCAACGGTGCTTTACGCACGGCGAGCCCGATCCTGCAGTGATTTATTCAATGTGCCCCATTTTATCCCCTCTGAGCTCAAGGAAGCTCCTCGTGGTGCGTAGTTAGAGCTAAAAACCTCAGCAAGGTCCCTGCCACCCCAGCAACGTGGGATCGCAAAGTGCTTCGCGCTCGGTGTGGGATTAAGCCAGACCCTAAATAAAGCCAGGCTTAAGCGCGTCCCTCCGCTAGGTCAAAGACGAAGCGGCAACTTCCAAAATGAGCCGAGCTGCTTGAAAATTGCAGCTTTTGCGAGGGAAATGTCATTCATCTTTCCTATTCCGATTGCTGGTGTCAGGCGATTCATAAAAAGCAGCATCGAATGTACCCGCCCCAAAAATGAATGCAATGTTTTCCTTCGCCATACCTATATTTCCAGAAGCCGATCGCTGATTTTACAGCACACTGAAAACATTTAATAAAAATTTAGGTTATTTGTAACTGACAGTGTTTTCTGATTTTACATTCCTAATTTTGGAATCGAAATGCAGGGGGAAAAATACCCACACATTTTCCCATGGAAAACGTAATTTGGTGAAAAAACAAAAAATAAAAATCTTTAAAAACTGATCAATCACTTCTAACAGTAACCGCAGAGGACACGAAGTTGAGTAACGCAAAAACGCGGGTCCCGGTTCTGCCTCTCTTATCATTTCTCGTGTTGCCCAGGGAAGTCAGAGGCTGCAGGAGCCCATCTGCTCCGTCAGGCAGAGAGGGGACTTTAACCACATCTGTCCAGAGGCAAATTCTACCCGAGGAAATTCTGTTTCATAGCCATGGCCATACGTGCTGCGTATATTTTTCATTGTGAATGCGTAGCGTCAGGGACAACTTCAAGAGATTTAATGTCAAGTAAGGAGACGCAGCTAAGCTCTACTTCGAGGACAAGAAACGCTCACGCGCTGTGTTTTTATTTTAAATTGAAAGATACCAAAAATTGAAAGACAGCAAAAATTGAAATAATATTCAAATTATGGGCTGCGCGCTTGAAATAAATTACAGCTATCACTGTGCAATACTAATACATCGGTTTATATTATCTGCCCTTTGGAAATCACTTCAGGTGTTTATGAGCTGCTTCTGCGTTTCGCATAGGTTTGCTCTTTCCCGGGGCGCTTTGGCGAGGAGGTAGCGCCTGCAGGGGCGGGAAGGTCAAAGCTTCGTGACTCCACGTCCATCCCCACAGTTGCATCTCGGCATGGCTCCGGCAACACGTTCGGTACCGCGCGCTGAGCCAGATTCCTGTCTGCTGGAAATCAGAGCCGGAGGCAAGCGGCATGCCATCCGCTCATCGCCTGCAGAGCAAGGGGCGCAGCTGCAGAACGGACCTTTTTCTGCTCATTTTTAGCACAACCTGCATTTTTTGAAACAAAGGTGGGATCTTTCCTAAGCCCTCGGCGTTGAGCCCGGCGATGTTTCAAGATTTCGACTGGTGATTTCAACAGGAGCAGAGACAGAGAGCAAAACATTTTAAAACTCCTGCTGTCCTAACACCTGCAAAATCCCAAGGCTTTCCACGGAGTGGAACCAAAACCAGCATGGACTTTCAAACATCATTAAAATAGGGGACGGGCATGAGAATGAAAGCAACTCCTTGTTACATTGGATCCTTCTTTCAGCAATGTCCTTGAATCTCAAGAGCAGACAAGTGCTAATAGCCCCCTTCCTGCAGCTCCCTGGAGCTCCCCGTTGTCCATTGCCAAAATCTGGGGATTCACTGGGAGCTGGGAGCTCTCCGCAACATGTTGTGGATGGTGAGAAAAGGGACAAAGAACAGAAGCAGAGCTGCTGTTTGGGGCATATTGCAGCAAAAAAAGAGTGGGGTTAGTTTGGAAATTGGGATCACCAGACTGCTGTCACCACTTCACAACAGTGGGAACCAAAATGCCCATCGGTGAGCTTTGACGCACCAGGATCACTCCCCACCTCCAATCCATCTAGCAAGCAGCTGGAATGAGGTGGAAGAATAGGGCAACTAATAGTAATTTCTAGCGCTCTGAAAATTCATGGAAATTGCAATAAATTAAGAGGCAGAGGAGATGGTATGGTCATGTCCTTTACATGCTCATGAGAGAGCATCGTTAGCGGCAACGGCGCTGTAAAGCATTGAAACAAACTCTTGCGTCTATCAAGACCATGAGAGTGAAAGCACATGGCTTCATTCCTGTCGAGGCTGAAATAAACCACTAGTATTTTTCCACATATTCCCCCCCCACCCCCACCCCCCTGCTTCTGGAAAATGTTCACTTTCTGAAACGTTTTTTTAAATTTTTGAAAGTATCCTTCTACTGTTGCTAACCTGATCGGTCACCCTCATCTGTGCCCCAAAGCAGAAAACAAAAAAAGTGACCGAAAGCAAGAAATAAATGGCATTTACATATAGCAAAAGGAATTAGTTGAACGAATTAAAATTCTGAATTTAAAAGCTGTGTTGTGAGAAAAGAGAATGCATAACCTATTTTGGTAGACTGTAAAACAGGGAATCAACAGGAGCAAAGGCTAATCCCTCTTCTGTGCTTTTCTAGGTGCTCCAGCAAGAGCTTTGTAAAGCATTTATTTTGGGGGGTAGGTGGTTGAACCCACCTCTTTTTCCCTCCCAAGAAAAATCCAAGAAAGCATAAATATTGCTTGAGTTAACGCAAACATTTTTTTTTTTTCCTTCTATCCCTTAAACCAGAAAAGAGTAGGGAAAGAAACGTTTAGATCAAACACGGCACGTTGTTGTATCTGAAACAAAATGTTTCACTTTTGGCTTGGGGTTAATTTTGCAATATTTAAAAACAGCATTTAGCCTCATAATATCTTGCTGAAATCAAAACATGTCTCTTCTAAAGTTTCGGCAAAAAAACCAGTTTTAATTAGGGAAAACCCCACCCTTTTCAGTTAAATGTAACTTATATTCAACACCAACTCACAAATATTTTTTGTCAAACCAGAAAATGCATATTTTGGGCCCATCGGCTAAACATTTTCTGAGCGCTGGTTTGTGTAGAAGCTGGTACTCCAGGGCCCTGATGTGCACTTTGGGTACTTGATTATTGCCACAGTCTGAACATCGCTGGCGTCTCTGTCCTGCAGCTGAGAACAAGGCTGCTTCGTGCTAGGTGCTGTAGGAAGACTCTGAGAAAAATGCAAGTGTCTGCATTATTGCTATTATTGTCGTTATTACGATGGTGATGACGATGATGATTATTGTTATTATTATTGTTGTTATTACTATAGCCTGGGTGCTGCTGGCTTGGACATTCAACCATCAAAAAAATTTAGGGTAAAAAAAATGTACCCCCTTGTTTCTTTTTGTCTTTAGATTAAGCGATCGTTTCTTTGGCATGCCCATTCCCCATCATCTTAGCAGCTCTTGCTACACTTCAAAGGTTTGACTTTGCTCAACACAATCAATAGCTAAGAACAGCAAAAAGAGTTGATCACAACACAAGATTATAATATCTGCTTTGGCTCTTCAGTGGCTCGGAAAACGTGCAAGCATGGTTGGGGAGATGGAAAATAATATGAAACACTCACTAACAGCATGTAGCGTAGAAACTTAGAAAACCACTGTAGTCATTGACTCACAGATGGTCAAATGAACAACATGTTTCTTTTCCTGTATTTAATTAAATCTTAATTATGCCACCAACAGGGTTCAAAACGGCATTATGAAACAGCTTGCATGAATACCAAAATACGATTGGCTGACGAGACTTTGAACTCGTGTAATTATCTTCCCAAAAAAGCGCACACTTTGGGTCTATAAAGCCTCTTCGCCAAGCAGCCCATTGAACCACAGCACAAGATTAAAAATACATTCGTGTAGAATATACTCGGTTCAAGATATGGAGCTGATAAACGGAAAGGCAGATTTCAAGTTACCAGTGAGCCCAGTTGAAAGATGCTGGGAGTCAGAGGGACTTTCCAAGCCTCCAGCATGCTCTGGATCAGGCGCCTCCATGGAGGCTTTGCCTCTTACCTTTGTTGGTCTGTAGATAATATGGACCCATAATAAAATCAAGCAACTCTAATTTAATTCTTCCACCAGCTGATCACGTGAGTTAATCAAAAACAGCTGCCTGAAATATTCCTTTTAATTATCTTTTTTGTTGCTGTTGAAAGAAGGCCCTTTATAGAAAATAACTATTTTGGAGAATATTTCCCTTTCATTCTTAACATGGCAGCTAAAAAACAGCAACAACAACTTGTAAGCACATTTTCTGGAGGAGTTTAGTTTTTGCAGTGCTTCCCAGAGCAGGGGGCTGGGAAGGCCCCTAGAAGGGAGCTCCATCCTAAATTTGGCTCCCAGGCTCTTCCACCTTTTAAAGCCATTTCAAGCTCCTTCTCAACTTGATATTCAGAGCAGGGATCACCCGCCTCTTTCCCACTCAAAAGCATCACATGGAAGAGCTGTGCACCTGAGAGAAAAGAGCACAGTGTCCAAGGTGCACCCACCCTACAAGCCACAGGTTCAAGAAGCAGCACAAGAGATGTTAAAAAAACCCACGGCTTTCAACTTTTATGAAAGATTTTCTACTTTAGCCCCATTTCCACCACATTGGACACGCACAACAGCTGTCCAGCAACCCTGCAGCCTTGGTCTGAAAAGACACTTTTTCTGTGCGTAGGGGGAATAAGAAGGAAGATGAAAAGCCTATTGTATTTTTTTTTTTCCAATGAGGTACTAAAATTTAAGCCATTCTGTTGAAAAATCATTAGAAAAATTATATGATGCATTTTACAACTGAGTACATGAACTCCCTCTATTTTTTTGCGGAGATGGTCAGAGCGCATAAAGCAGAGAACAAGCCTCTGTGTGGATTTATAATTTAAAATTGAAAAATAAAAAAAAAAAAAAAGAACAAAAATCTCAAAACTGCCCCACTCAGAATTTTCCACCCAAGATCCATAATTTGTTGATGGTTAGATTTTCGGTGAAAATTATAGGTTTGCAATGGTTCTAAATTTTAAACATTTTTACCTCCTCCCACGACCTTTACAGATCCTTTTGAAGATGAACTCAAATTTCTAAGGAAAGCAGACCCTTTCCAGAAAAACTTTTGTTAGTGTGAAAAGGTCAGCTGGGCACAGGGAAATAGCTTCACGAGAAAACTTTAACCTATTTGGTTTTGGTTGGATCACCTGCATTCAGAAAAAAAATCTCCGTTGAAAATACAAAGGTTCTTCAGGAAAACGGAGGACGGTAAGCCCCCTGGGTGGAAGAAATCCTGGCTGGGGACACATTTACGCCTGTCTCAGAGAGGACATTGACCATAAGAGGTAGACCACAGAAGCCACCAAAGTGCCCTCGCACCCGCAAGTGCTGGATGCCTCTCGGCATGCCTTGTCGGGGCATGCACAGCCAGGGATGGAGGCTACCTCTGATGCCACCTTGCTAAGCCAACTAAAGCCCTGGGAGAAGTGTGCATGGAAGCCTTGGCTCCCTTGAATTTTCATTTTGAAATTAAATATGACACAGACGCACACTCAGTAGACGGCTGGCAGTGCTCCTGCTTCCTATAAAAGCCCACTAGGTCTGCTGAGAGAGAGAACGTCTTTTCACACCCCTTGCTTGCACTTTTTGATTTTTGACCTAATTTGATTACTGGTTAATCTTAAAAGGAGAGCAGAGCTTTTCCTTGGGCTTTCCTTTTTTCCCCAGTGAGGCCTCACACTCCCTGAAATACCCAAAATCGCTGACACAGTGCGCTCCTCCAGGAATCCAGAGCCTTTCCCACTGAGTTACAAGCTGCCAAGGAGGCTATATTATAACAAAAGAAGTTTTTATATCCTCCTGTAAGCAGAATACTAGAAACTACCATGAAATGTGCATTATCCAAACGGTATTTGTTGATGGTTAGAATCAGCTCATTTAGGAAATTTCCAGCTGATATATAAACACGCCGTGGAGAAGGACGGAGACAGCAACAGTGATGGAGGCAGCGTCTGAACCCTCTTGGCCCTGGTCCTGGGACTTAATATCTTAATAACTTGCTCTTATGAGTCACTGCAGTGAAGGAGCCAGGATTGCTCTTGTCACATTTGGTAAGTGGACTGAAATGCAGTCGTGTACCGTGCAGTGGCTCAAGATGGGGCTGGGCGAAACATCTCCATCATGGCAGGCATGCCATGATTTGCTAGGGACCTTGCAGAGGGGTATTGCTTAAAGGATTAAAAGGAAAAATGAAAGAGAGAGGTAGGGAGTGTCAAGTTTTAGGCAGACACGTCAGTGGACTCACCGCAGGTGTCTGGCCAAAGTGTCCCAGCCTGCCATAAACAGGAGGTCAAAGCAATCAGACAGTCCCTTTTGGCATTAAACTTCTGAACGTTTGATTAAATCGGTGAAGAGCACCAATGGCTCCCAGCAGGCCAGCCTGAGTTTTCACCGGATCAGGCCCATCCCATGTTCCCTCAGTTTTGCTCAAAAGAAGGCCGTTGTACAAAGAAGAGCCCACAAATTCTGCCTCTTGGTGCCCTCTGCAGCCAACACTAACCTGTGAAATGAAATGCAAGCAGTCACAGCAAAGAGGACCGGCAGCAAATGTTATTACTGAGCAGCCCAACCGATCAATCAAAAGCCTAAAAAACAGGGCGATGGACAATTTTCTCTCCCTTTCTCTTCTGCGTCACTGGCAATGCAAGTTTTGCAGACCGAGTTACCGAGTCTAAGCACTGCCATGCAAGTCCGCTGCATCCACTACCTTGCGCTGATTTCCCTGAGCAGAAGCCGAGAAGAAAAGCAAAGGAATACGCGGGGAGCTAGCAAATCTTCACGTCTCTGAAAGTGTTAGGCTTCAACGATGAGCTAATTCTGCATTTACCGATGGCACCAGAGAAAAGCAAATCTGAAAGCAAATGGATCTCTCTTGGGGAAGGGCAATGCATTTTATATATGGGTTTTGCAGGGTAAAACCAAGCTTTCAGAGTGACTTTGTAGTCAGCAAAGTGTCTGTAAAAACAGCACCTTCTGAGTCATCAGCCGTGATCCTCGCACGCATATCTGCCAACTCCAGCAACGAAACCAGTTTTCGTGCTCTTGGGCGTGCTGGAGCTGCAGATTCAGGACGGCTCTGTGAGAGGGAGCTCCATCCCCCTCTGGCTCCCATCTTCCCAGGACACGTTATCCAAAATACTCCTGCGGAGTCTGATTCCTGGCACGGATGTGGGAACAGGAAGGAGCCCTGCGAGAGGTTCGGGTCCCAGCCCACGTCCTGCAAAGAAACACCAGGGCTGCCCAGACAAGGGAGCAGATTTTCCCCACCCCCAAAAAAAGCCCCTATCACAGTGCTTTCTTTGGGAATTCACCGTAAATTCAACTTCCTTGACAAGAGTTGGGGGTAAGAGGGGAGAGGATCTGTCATGCACGGGCGCTCCGCACTACCCCTCTCACCAATTCCTTCGTCCTTCTTTTTCTCAAAAGAAAAAGAAAAAAAAGGGTGAAAAAATCAGGAATTGCCTGATAATATAGTTAAAAAATTGCATTTGTTCCCCACAACCTCATTTTCTCTGCTCTATCTCCTTTCTGCTGGCAGGGAGACTCTCCCAAAGGAAAAGCAAAAAAAGGAGCAAAGTCTAGGAGCGACAGAACTTGTCCCCAGAAATGTTTCTCTGGTTTTCCTCTAAACTTAGCAGACTTTTATGTGAGTATTTCAAAATGAGGGTTTGGGTGGGGTTCCCTTCTTTTTAAGAGGTAAGAATTAAAAATACCAGAAGTAAGATTTCTTCCACATTTAATTGTTCCCTGAAAAAATGTGGAGAATCTGAAAGAAAGTGGAAGTTTTACATTACTTTCCAAATTAAAAACGTGGATGTATCAACATTTCATTAGCCCTCCTTGCTGTGAAACACTGAGGGGAAAATACTGAAAACTGTAACTTCCAAAAAAAGGGTGATCACAATTTTTGTCTGAGATGCGTTTTCCAGCAAAAACAAAAAAAAACCAAAAAAAAAAAAAAAAAGAAGGAAAACAAATCTTATCAGTGACATGTTTTGGTCCCCGCTATCCAACAGCCTCTTTATTTTTAACCCCAGAGATTTGTATCTAGGTCAAGTGTACGACCAATCACCCTCCTCCCACAGCGCAAGACTCAGCCTATCGTTTCTCAGGTTAGAAATGCATTTTGCAAAACTCTCTTTGGGTCAGCGATTAGACGGAGTTCAAGGCCAATTCATATTCCATATGAATCGGTTGGTCCAGTCCTAGCAACAACAGCCAGAATATCAAATATACGTCAAAACCGGCCTACTTAATGATGTTTAAAACATACGGCACAACAACGTACCCCACATTTCCATAGCTTCACGTGTGTATGTCACTGATACGCCTCGCATTATAATGAAAATATTAGTACACGTTGGATTGCCATCCCCCTCCCCCTTCCCTCCGCATGGAAGGATTTCATCATATGTCTGCTTCGGTCTGATTTTGTTATTCATCTGAGCTGAGTGCCTGACAGATGTTTGCTTGCAAATTTCTAAATCGGTCTGCACCGGCCCCGCTTCTCTCCCGCTGCGTTCACCGGGCGTTTTACCCCATTGCGTGCGGGGAGCCATGCCGTCTGCCCGCTCCTGCCCGCTGCAGGGAGATACAAACCCTTAGAGCCGCTGTGAGATACAATGCTGGGAACATGCACCGGGAGAAAAAAAAAAACCCATCCCATCTAATTCCTCTGAGTTCGTGGTCTCCTGCCATGCAGCAGAATGAAGATGCCAATGCAGAGAGGCACCCGGGCTGGAAAGCTCCTGCATGAAGCCAACATCTGGTGACCAAGGGCTGGGAGGAATGGTCTGGGGGGCGTCGGGGTTGCTAGGTAGACCTTCAGCATCGACCTGAACACATTTGACTTGTTGACTGACCCAAAGGTGTCACTAAACAAGCTCACTCTGCTATCAGCAGGCTCCCATTACCACAAGAAAGCACACGAAAGCTGGCTCCTCCAGGGTCCCACGCATCTCCTCAACTGCACGTTATGTTTCTATGCACCTTCGCTGGGCAACGCCACCTTGCAAAGATCTCAGGTTAAAACCGCCCTCCATCCTTGTCCACAGAAGTATTTTGTACAGAGAAAAAAGACCACATTAAAGAGCAGTTACACTTCGGGGCTTTCAAAATTGTTTTATCAGTGTGGTCGGGTTGAAGATTCATCTTTTGTAGTACTTGCAGTAAGCGCTGCTGCGTATAGCTTTCCCCCAAATAAAACTTTTCACACTTGTGAAAACTTCCTTTAGGAAGTCCTCAGCTTCCTTGAAAAAGTGTTGTTTATTTTTAACCAACTAATTTTTTTTTTTCCTATTTGCTTTCTGAATCACTTTTTTTCAGCATGCGCTCCCATAAAAAAATCATACCCTACTGAAAAAAAAAAAAAACAACCAAACCAAAACCAGGGAGCAACTCTACTTACAAAATATCACTGAGCTCTGGTTGCACAACATGCCGTGAGACGCTGACGTTTCTAGCTTTTAATTTAGGCTTTGCCTCGTAAGCTAGAAGGTATGCGTCCCACCAGCCCCGCCAAAGGTTCGGAAAGCGCAGTTTGTGCTTATGCGGTGTTTAACTTTAGCTCTTTATTAGCCACCCAAATCTCACCGTTCCCAAAGTGTGGCTGACCCAGGGCAAATCAAAGTCAATGGAAGTGTTTCCATCCCCCTGCCCAAGGCTGCTCTTCTCCCATTTTATTTTTGGTGCAACCAAGCTCTCTGTTCTCTTTGGGCTCCTTTCCCTGCTTAGGGAGAGAGAAGAGCTTTCTGAAGGAGAACATAATTTTACAGAGATGAGGTCAGTGTAAATGGCTGTTCATGTGCCTGCAAGTAGCTTGATGCTTGCAAGGGGCTTTGCACAGAAATCAGGTGGCTTTACCGGAATTTATCATAAACGTCCCACCTGCCTCGTGGTGTGAGCCCAGAAAATAGGGAGCGAGTGAAAGCATTCTCCCAGTTTCACTGTGGATCTGTGCTGTCCCCAGGATGCCACTGCAGAGCAGAAGCTTTTTTATGTGAGCAGGATGGTAAAGGGACCTCCTAAACTGGGGATCCCCTCCCCAGTCCTTCCAGCAGTTAACGGATCGTCTTTCCTCCTGCTTGGATGTGAGAGTTTTCCCACTCAAAATTGATTGCATCTCCCGCTCTGTTCTCTACCGTCCTCCGGAAAATGGCTTATCACACTGCTTTACCCTTCCCTTTCAATCAGATGAGCAATTCTGGGAGTCTTCGACGGCATACATATCCCGGCCCTGAAATAACTACCTCCCAACGACGGCAGAACTACAGAAGAGCCGCTCTGAAATCCCACCAGACACATTTATTGTCAGAGCCCATGGCAACTTCTACAGCGAGGTGCCTCCAATGTTAATTCTTTCTAAATGAAAGTCTGCCTAGCGGCATACTGAAAATTGAGCCTTTGAAGCCAGCACACAGCTCCCCGACCTATTATTGCTTTTTCAGATATACTCCACTATATCAAAATTATACAGATGGTTCTGTCACGAGTGCAAAAGCAATGGTTTCAGTGTCTTCCCCACATACAAAATGTAAGCCAGCTTATGCAAGGATCTCCCAGTTATATTTCCTCCATGTGTTATTTTTATGTATCTTCCAGGGAAATGCAACTGGAGAATTTGAATTTAATAAGTGCGGGATATGGGGTGCTATTAAGTCTTCAAAGCACAATCAAGCAACAGTGATGGATCAAAGGCCTACAAAAATATTGCAAGAAATTATTGGCCCTTTAGGAGACCGAGACACGACAAATGCCTACTGGATTCGTACTTCAGCCCCCTTGGGAGGGCAGAATTATTAAAGGTCGCTGTAAAGCCTGCTGAGAGCAACGTAGCGTTTTTTGCTGACTTTGCAAGTTGTGGATCAGACTCTGGGTCACCTGATAGGGTATATAGTGGAACCGACAGTAAACTTTATCTTTGCCAAAAGCGCAAAAGAGAAGGAAATGAAACATCACAGTAGTATGGATGCCAGGAAAAAAAAAAAAAAATCGCAAAGCTCAACTGATAATGAAAAAGCTGGGGGAGGTTCAAGCTGAGGACAGGTATGCTTTATAGCTCTCCTCCTTCAACAATTAAATGCGAGTTAAAAGACCTCTTGAGCTAAAACACAGGAAAATGCGATACTTTGCAATCCACTGCAGGTTGTGGTGCTTGTCCTTGTAGTAAAGAGAGCTACTATCATTGTTTTCATTCAAGGATTGGATAACATGGAAGCTAGACCACATCCTTAGGCTGCAGCTGCTGCCCATGTCACCTCCTGAACTGGGGTGCTCCTGGAGAAGTTTTGAGCACACGCATCACCCCCTTAATATCAGTGCAATAACTTATATGCTTGAAGTTGACCATACAGGACATTGTTCTCTCCCACAGAGACCAAAACATGCCCCAGCATGAAGAGTGCAGTGGTACATCCAGCCCTGTAGTGCACCTTATAGCTTCACCAAAAAGAATATTTCTCTAACCCACTTCTCATCTGTGACGCTGAAAGGTAGGATGTGGGCAGCTGGGACAGATGAATTGAAGCCTACCTTCTTGTAATACTGCTGGAGCACTGCTTCCCACCACCCAGTGCCAACACAGCAAGGCTCACAATAACATTGAGCGATCCATCCTTGCCGAGAGGAGAACACCAGGGATGCAACAGAGCAAGGCACCGATGGGAGCGGAGGAAGGATAGCCTGACTCCTGGATGCAGCAGGCTTGGGAGGTTAAAACACCCAAACATGCAGCATCTTCCCCGACGCTACACATGCAAATCCACAGATGCTTTGCAGGAATGCTCTTCCTGTGCCTTTGAGGGGTGCAGCTGTTTCCCTGATAATTTCATTTCCAGTGCTTCAGCTACTACACACATGTTCCTTCACGCCAGCTTTGGTGTCTACACAGTGGTGCATTTACAACCAAATCTACAAGACTTGTGCTCTTGTTCATGATGTCCCAAAAGACAATATGATCTACACAGGTAAAGGCTGTTACTCTTGAGAAAACCAACAGTTCACTTAATATTTCTGAAACAACAGTCCAAAACCAATGAGAGGAATTTGTGACTTTTTTATGGTTGCTTCTTTTAAATTCTACCAACCTTAGCTTCTGAGAATTTGTTTGTTTGGGTTGAGGCTTTTTCACCTAATAGTTTTTGAAAGAAATGATGGGCCTTTCCTGCTTTTTCTCCCCAGATCTCACTAGGAATGTCAAGCCTAGTTTCCCCTGGATTTGCTGAGGGTCCCAGAAGTGGAACCCGATCTTTCGGGGTCCAGTCGAGTTTTTAACAAAGCTATCTTTTCTCCTCAAAGTTTATTCAGGTGCTTGAGTTAAACAGGTGTTAGTAAAGACAAAGAAAAAAAGCAGAAGTTTTAATCAGTATAAGAAAAATAATTTCCTTTCTCAGCTGAGCAGGTTTGGCTGACTGTCTCGTTTCATGTTTTAAGGGTATCTACTCAGCAATCCTTTATTATTTTTTTTTTAATGGAAGATTTCAACCTTCCAGCATCAATTTAAATACCAAAGTGAAACCAGATCAGCTGATTATTGAGCAATTTGATCAGGAGGTACCAACCCATTGCTGCAGCAAAATTCAAAGTGAGACACTGGCTTTGTGTCCACTCCGCTCGCGGCCAGGCAACCTGGAACAAGGGGAGCTCCCTCCTGTTCAGCTGCCATGGTCTATCCGGGATGTCCAGGGCAGGGCCAACAGGCAACTGAGGTGCCTGGACACACAAGTAAACTTAAACTGCATCACACGGAAGTAAAATGGTCAGAGTTAAGGTGCCTGATTTTCCAAAATAAATCACGGTTTCCTAGGAATGTTGGCGTGTTTCACAAAATGTTGTTCTATTTAGAAAACAAATATTTTTCCCCTCAATAAAGAATTCTGACAGGTTATTCTTTATCTACTTGGTGAGAAGTTCACCAGTCACACAGGGGGTTCTCCAAGGTGACACCCCTTCTCTCTTCTAGGCCATTAAAATACATAAAAGCCAGACACAAAGGATCTAAACCAGCTCACTTTTTACTTCTCGGTTGACATTCAAGG
The DNA here is from genome assembly GCA_013396915.1 of Stercorarius parasiticus. Taxonomy (NCBI): domain Eukaryota; kingdom Metazoa; phylum Chordata; class Aves; order Charadriiformes; family Stercorariidae; genus Stercorarius; species Stercorarius parasiticus. Next base: position 577,874 of record VWZL01002048.1, on the reverse strand, counting down.
GATTCTCACCAGGTCCTACCCTCTTGCAAAGACACTAAACCACTGAAGACGCTAAACAGCACCATCGACCTCCACGGAGTGTGAGCCACCGCTCTCCTGGGGCTACGGGTTAGTCCCATATTCTTCAAAAAAACCCAACCTAAACCAATAAGCATCTGGGGACTGGGATCCCGTATTTTGTCCTGCTGCTGTAGGAACGTCAGAAAGCACAGAGAGAGCATGGAGAAGCACTGTTGGGAAAGAACTTTACAAAAAATTAAAGCGTGGTTAAAAAAGATGGATAAGAAAGGAAGAGTGGCTATGATTTTTGAGCAGTGTTTCCAAGAAAGGGAAAACAAATGATAGGCATTTGTTTTTTCCCATCAAGGTATGGTAGAAAAGCTGTGATTTGTCTCATAAGTAGCTCCATAGCCTTTGAGGCAGAAGGTGTAGCTCCCTGTTTTAAGTATATGAATACTAGTGGAGGTTTCGCTCAATTGCTTGAGTGGGCCCAACAGTGACAACGACCCAACCAGTAGAGCTCTTCCTTTCTGGTACAGGAAACCAACGTCCCATCTCTAGGATCCCACTACCAGGCTGATGGGGAGTGGGAACAATTCAAAGGCAGGACTTTTCACCGCTAGGAACCGTGACGAACGACCTGTCACTCATCAGTGACCCATCCAGCCCCTCAACAAGTGCTGTTAATAAGCCGCCCAGTCTCCCTTAACCAGAAGACATATGCAACATGATACATGGCCTCAACTATGGCTTAAACCCTGGAAGAAATGGTTGGAGAATTATGGTGCTGTGGGATGAGAAATGACAAGAGATGTTGCTTGTTTTTATCTGGGCAAAGGGGGGCTCCAGAGTTTGCAAACTATGAGTAGCTCAGGTAACAACCAAAGCCAAGGTAAAGTTCAGAGCTGGCCAGAGAGACTACAAATAGTTTATTTTAACTGACCCCATCCTCTTCTCCTTGAAAATTCAGTTTTTCTCACTTCAGAAACATTAAAAAGTTTCCCCCTGTTTTGCCATGGCATTCAAAATTGTGATTTTTCCAAATTCTGGCAATTGCAAAAAGCCCAGTGGGCTCCAGCACAGCTGTTCCTGGGGCTGTTCTGGGACCACCAGTACATGCAATCAGTTCCTAGGAGGGGCGTGCCTTCCCCTGGCAGAGCTATCTTATAGCTATCTGCGTCCAACTTCATCGTTTTGGCTTCCTCTCTACCTAACATCTGAAACACAAGATGCTGTACCTTGGCGGTTAAATTCTAGAGGTAGCCTCAATGGTTAAAACTCAGTTGGCTAAGGTTCCAGGCAATGAATCCCTCCTTGCTGTGTACATATCTATCGAGTGATAGACCCAGGCAAACAAAGCTGCTTCTGGGTCTGCTTTTGCACTCATCATGCAATTTTTCGCGTTGATTCCGTACAGTTAGGAGGCATTTCTCTGGCCAGCAACAAAGAGACATGTGAGCAGTGCCATGGCGTCCACCTGACATAGCCTTCAAAGTGGTTTAATTTGAGGGGAATGGGGAAAGCTGCAACATGCTTTGAGAAAAGTAACATTCTTCGAGAAAGATTATGTGGACCCACAGCAAAAAACGTTTATTTCAATAGCAGAATAATTGCCCAGGGCTTTGCTTTCCGGTACCTTGTTGCTATCTTTTCACCTGACAAAATAGTTAACTGCAAGATTTAACTCTCCAGGATCCTGGTTAACCCTCAAAAATAAAGACATGCACGGATACAAGCAACAGTACTGTGGATTTTTTCTTGGTGGGCTTTCCAGCCATGTGGATTCAGAGTAACTATGGGCTTCAAGACGCGTAAAAAGAGTAAGTGCACCACAGACTACCGTGCTCCAGAAAACACCACTACAGTCAGTGGTTGGATCCAAACCAGGAGATGGACAAAAGAGCATGGTGTTTGTAAAGGCAACCTGTGCCCAGCAGGAGCAGTTTTCGCCCCTGGATCCTCCTGACCCCTTCAGAGAGGGCTGGGGAAGGTGGCTAAGACAAGTCAGTGACAAGCCTTGAATCTGCTTTATTGGATCAGTGCCTTCCCTTACATTGTTTCTGGGGCTTCACAGATTAGAGATGACAGCAAAGCACTGAGCTGAGGCCATCAACTTCCGCAGACCTGTTTTGTGATCCACTGGGAGAGGACGTGCCATGGGGACCCAGAAAGGGTGGTCCCTCTCTCCATGGCCGGACAGGGAGTTGAGGTCAGTGTCAGTAGCGTCAGCCTGGTCAAATCCTTTCCAGACCACTGACTGCACTTGCACTGCTCAAGTCAACCTGCTTCATCTCAGGAGCAAGACCTCAGTGGAAGCAGTCCTCCATCTGGAGATCGAGAAGCTGTCAAATAACGCTAAAAACTAGGAGACAAACTTGATGTTGAATATACCTGCCTTGAACAGAAGCCTGACCCTTCCTGAAAGTGCCCAGCTGCTGTTGGAACTGCCAGACTGGTTTTGGATTCTCCCTGATGTTGGTGTGAAGCCCTTTCTCCCCAGCTTAATGTGGCTGGAGATGAGGGAGGAAAAGGCAAGGAGAACGAAAATACCTCACAGGCTTTGATTTTCCAGTTCATGAAACAATATTTTCATTTTTCCTAGCCCAGGTTCTAAGCTACAGTTACTACTGCTGCAGCCGCAATTAATATTTCACCTTCCAAAAAGAGGGAAAAAAAAAAAAATCTCTCTATCCTGTGGATTCCCAGGGAGACATTCCGCTCCGATCTGCAATTAGTGGTGGCCCTGGGTAAATGATCTATAATAGAAATGTTATTTTTGGAATCATGGTAGCTACTACTTTCTACTCCCCCAAATGCCAGTTCTTTTTGCTTTACACTACCATTAAAAATAGAATCCACAATTGCAACGCCACTGCCTTTTGGTTTCTTCTTACTGCAGGACATATGCTATCTTCCCAAGGGTACTGACATGAGGAATTACACGGAATTCTAATCTTGCCAGCCATCAACGATCAGACCTGAAACACTGCACCCAGCACTCAAAGAACTGTGTCTGGTCTACATTATCCTTTTCCTACTGACAACGGAGCTTGGATGACCAGGAGATGCGAACTGGTCCTCCAACAGCTTCATGCTTGAGACACAAACCAAAACCTGTTGAAGCCACTGAAGATCTCTCTTCTTTCAGAGAGGGTTCAGATCAGAAATTCAAGCCTGTATTTAGCATACATGTAACTTTAAACACCTGCCTACGCCCCACAGAAGTTAGTGGGACTCAGATGTACCTCTATTACTCCAAGGCATCCTCCATTGCATCACAGAATCTGAGGCACAGTTAGAAAATCTGTGGATTACAGTGCGTTTTCATAATCTGACTCGCCGTGATATCTTTTTAAAGTTATTTGAGTTTTGCATTAATCATCATTACACTGTGGACAGTTTGTCCTGGCATTGTACACCGCAAATAAAGCAGGGTCTGGAAAAATGGCCTTTGCAATTCACACCTCGCTTTGTCAAAGCGTGGATGGAGCTGCCACCTTCATAAAGGAGGTGGACAAAGGGCCTGCGGGGCTTTCTCAGGAGAAAGAGACGTCCGCTTGGAAAATCTCCAAGTCCTGCTCTCTTTTCTGCAATTCTCCTGGGAAGTCTTACCGAAAAAGACCTGTATTTCCCACCTCCCCAAGCACAAAGCTGAGGAAGCCAGATGGAGCCATCAAACCATCACGGGGAGAAGCTGCCACCTCGCTCCTCGCGGGGCGGGCATCGGTACACCCAGCTGCCCCAGCAACGCCTTTGCAAATCAAAAGCATGCCTTGACCTTGACTGCATTTATTGGCAGGATTAGCAAAGCAATGGGACTCGCTGTCCCCAGGTCAGCCTCTGCTTTGCTTGTGTCTGCTCCGAGGGGTTATAACTGAGGAAGCAGAAAGGAAGAGCGGGCACATCAGCTGGTAACAGTTCAGAAACAGATGTACATTCCTGCACAAAACTCCAACGTTAGCGTATCCAATTACTTTGAAACCCTGCTCTGCTCCAACTGTCTTATCCCTAAAGCCTCGCTCTCCTTACCTCCTGCCTCTTATCTGCCCTGCTCGCTCGCCGCTCCTTTGCTTTTGATTATAAACTTGTCACTGCAGGGTCAGTGCTTTGGGAAACATCCGCCTGCCGCGTCCGGCCGCTGCTGCGGTGCAACACGAGGAACAGGGAAACAGAGCCCACAAAGCAGAAGCGCAAGGCAGAACATGACTGCCTTCGCAAAGACAGCACATGGAAGATGCACACGCCAGATCACATTTAGGGGCTGCTGCACAAAAGCGTCAAGGAATTTTCTCCTAAGTCACACCGAAAAAAATAATCAACTTAACTACACCTGGCTACAGGAGAGGCCATTCAACGTCGGATGCAGTTTGCCACAGGGACGTTTCTGAAAGGAGAGATGATGCTTTTCCCTATAGCAGGAGGTAGTGAGGAGGAGGGTGGCTGTAAGCACACCAGCATCTTTCTTCTTTCAGTTTGCTCCAAAGATTTGTGCCCCTGGCAGCTCCCCCGAACAGAGAGGAGCTGGAAGAGCAATCTGAGCACATCAAAATGCTATCGCCTTTACGGCCAGGACACCCAACCTTTCCCCTGAGGGAAGGGTGGCAGGAGGTGAAACTCCCAATGCAGAGGGGCTGAAGGGTGATTTGCTGGACAAGCCCTGCCAGGGGGACAACGACACCACAGGCTTCCTACAAAGAATAAGCACTGGCCCCAAAGGCCCACTATGTGTGCATTGTTTTCCTCTAATTTAGAAATTTTAGGAACCTGGTAATGGGAGTGAAGCAGCGGCAGCTGTATCACAGTCTATCACAGCAGACATCACATTAAACTTTCACCAAAACTAATTTTTATATCTCAGTTTTCATTTCATAACCTCTCTCCCACCCTGCTGTGGTAGCAGGAAGGATGCATCCACCCCGTCCTCCTCGGCCAGCGGTACCTTCGTACCACGTGGGTCCCCTGCAAACCTCTCCGACTCCTTCTTCCTTCAGGAGAGCCAAATCACATTTCACCCAGGTCTGCGCACACGTAGACCGTGCCTTTGGTCTGCTCCAAGGGAAGATATTTGCAGTATTGTCAACACCGTACTTAGCTCTGGCACTAAGTACTGCTAGGGGACTCAGCGGCCGTAAAGAGTACACACATACACAGCAGCTCTGGAGCGATGCTCGTTGGAGCCGGGCTTACAGACTTCGTAATTATAACACAGCCGAGTTTCACCATAAATTTCCCCTAATGAAGCCTGCGTGATACTAAAAAGCTTTGCACATTTAGAGGTTACGCACAGCAACAACCTCCTTGGGGAGAAATCCTGCCTTGCTTTGTTGTGCAAACACTTTCGGGCTCGATCTCAGAAGCCAGGCAGGGGGCTGGGGTTTTTCATTTATTTGTTTAATAGAGCCATGGCGTGCGGAGCAGAGAGGGGCTGCTCTACCACGGGAGGCTTCTCCTGCTCTGCACCGTGCAGAGGCACAACCGAGAGCTCGAGGAGCAGCAGCCGCTCGGCTGGACCAGGACTGCGCCACGTAGCCGCAGCCTTTTGCCACCACAGCTCCAACGTGATGCCCAGGAGCTGCGTGTCTCCTGTTGCGCTGATATGGGATGGGACCAGCAAAACGCCCGTTCCAGCTGAGAACTGGGCGTTTTGAGATACGTCCAGCCAGTCAGCCCCTCAAACCCCTCTGTCTCCAACCCCTGGAAGGACCAAGTCCCACCCCACGGGAACACCTCACACCCCGGGAAATCAAGTCCTGCCTTCAGTGGTTGTGGCAAAGGCAAAAGGAAGATGCGGAATAAATATTAACACACATTGGCAGGGCAGGGGGGGAGAGGAGAGGCAGCAACGAGCATCTCCGCTCGCTCTCCCAAGCTCGGGTCTGCTCCCTTTGCTTCTGGTGCTCTCAAACACAGACCGAAACGTGGCTCTGCTCCCTGCCCGAGCAGCCCTTTGCAGGCTCCTAGAGCACGTTTGGATAGTGCACACCGGGTGCTCAGCCCGGCAGCCCGGCTGCCCTCCCGTGTTCCACATACCCCTGCAATTCCACATCTGTTTGGCACCGTAAACGTGGTGCAAGCACACGGAGGAGCCTGTTTGCTGGGAAAAGCTCTTTGAAGCTGGGGAGCAGAGGTGTCCCTCCGGTCTTCAGTGATGGTTTCTCTTAATACTTGGAAATACAAACCAAATACCCCTTACGAGGAGTGTTTTGCCCTCCAAGGCACAGTTTCACATCGACACCACTATCGACAGCGGTTTATTTCACTTACGGGACAGGCAAAGGGCTGCTGCCTAGGGTTCCCTAGTATAGATGTCACTTGCCCCAACTCAGCTGAGGGTGGTATCTGCCTTCGGATCCGCAGGGCTGGCAGCCACCATCCCAGCCTCCTCTACTCATGGACCTCCAGGTGGCGGATGCGGAGCAGCTGCCAACCCTCAGCCCCAGCCGCCAGCCCTGAGCCCTTCTGGAAACCTGGCTTTGGGGGGCAAGCGGCACAGGCACCCGTCGTCCTATCCGACTCGCCGGGGTCTTAAATTGGATTAAAAATCTATTTGCAGTACTGCCTCGCTTTCCGACTTCTGTGCTGCACCTGAAAACCTTTCCTTTTGAAAGCAAACACAGGCTCTCCCCAGGGGCTGCCTGGGGAAGTCTTTCCACTATAAACATTACCTACCAGTAGTGGAGTCAGCCCCCGGCAAGCCAAAATTCCTTCTCCTACCAAGGAACACTTTCCAATCAAACCAGACATTATTTTTTCCATTAATGAGTGTTGATACCTACTGGAAAACTTTGCAAAGAAATCCACTCCAAACTAATTCTTCTGATACGACATCTACATTTTACCAGTTCCTTTTCTCTTATTTATTTTTATTATTATTGTTTTATTTTATTTTCCTGCTCTGTATTGAAAACATGATCTTTGCTGCTCAGGAATGCGTCTGTTCCTGCAATTTGGGCTGTAACTAAAATCAGAGGTCCAAATCTGATTTCGCTCTGCCTTAGCTCCACGGAAGCAAGCAGAGTTTTCCCACATTTTCCCATGGTGTGGTGGAGAGGAAAAATAGATCCATCATCTTCTGTTTGATACATCAGAAACCCTGGAGCTGGTTTTTATGTGCTGGGATACCACGGTTTCAACAGCAGGACATTCGGGAGGAAAAGAGGTCCTCCTACCTACCTCTGCTCTTGCTTCCCCCAAAAGTACTATTTAGTATTTGACGGGGGGTTGGGGGAGGAAATAGGGGAGAAAAATGGTGGGCAGATGGGCTTCGTGGCTGGCATGGCCTCTCCGGGATGCTCTCCATGGGAGTTTCTACAAACTAGTCGCTGCTTTCCAGATGCCCCATGTTTGGGGCTCCACTGGGTTATAGTCCAGCAGGGTCTTTCCATGTCCCCCACAAGTCGGGGGCTTGAACGGGCTTCCCCCAGCTGCACCCAAACCTCCAGCCTTCCCGCAGCTCGGCACGCCCTGGGGGACTTCTGTTCCCCCCCATCCTGCCGAGGCCACCCTGTGGGACCAGGAGGCAGTTCCCCACCCTGCCTCTGCAGGGCAGGGGGGCTGGGGAGCAGGGTGCTGCGAGGGGCGGCTCGCGAAGGGGCAGCAGGGGGGTTTTACAAGATCCCCAGCACCGGGGAAGTGTGAAATCAGGCACTATTTTGCCAAAATGGGGCACTTCTTGGGCGTGCAAGAGCTGCGCCCCAATTCGAGGTGGTGCCGCAGCCCGGCCGTGCAGCTGGGACCGGGACCCTCGGCGGCAGAGAGACAGCCCCGCACAAGATTTTAGTTAAGTGTAACATAAAACTGTGAAAGTTTAGCAGGGGAAAAGCTTTCCTCCCACTGACCTGGCCGGCCAATCAGAAGGGAGCCCCGCACCTCCCTCACTTCTGACAACTATTTAGCAACCGAGCTCAGCTAAAGTTTCCAAAAAGTTAGAATAACTTCCTCTCTCCGAGACCTCAATTTTTTGCACAACCCCGGGTCCTTGAAATAAGAGCCCTTCAAGCAACCTGGAAAACGTTTGGTCAGCAAAAAAAAAAAAAAAAGAAAAAAAAAGAAAAAAAAAAAAAACCCCCCGTTTTTTCCAAAAGATTTGTCTCAGGAATTTAAAAAAAAAAGCCCTCCTGTTTTTCCAAAGGATCTGTCTCAGGAATTTAAAGCATATTTAAGACACACACACACTCACATAACATAAGGAGGGGGGGAAAGTCTCTTCCCCTCCCCTTCTTGCCGAAAGCATGGAAGAAAGCTCCAGTTCTCCTGTTTCCCCTGTGGATAGCTTGGGGACCAGTGAAGAGGAGCTGGAAAGGCAGCCAAAGAGATTTGGCAGGAAGAGAAGATACAGTAAGAAGTCCAGCGAAGATGGCAGCCCCAACCCAGGGAAGAGGGGGAAAAAGTCCAGTCCCAGCTCCCAATCTTATGAAGAACTGCAGAGCCAGAGGATCCTGGCCAATGTCAGAGAGAGGCAGAGGACTCAGTCGCTCAATGAAGCTTTTGCCGCCTTGAGGAAAATCATCCCCACTTTGCCCTCTGACAAACTCAGTAAAATCCAGACCCTCAAGCTGGCGGCGCGGTATATAGACTTCCTCTACCAGGTGCTACAGAGCGACGAGATGGACAGTAAGATGACAAGCTGCAGTTATGTGGCTCACGAGAGGCTGAGTTACGCCTTCTCCGTATGGAGGATGGAGGGAGCGTGGTCCATGTCGGCCTCCCACTAGCCACCGCCTGGGCCGGGCAAGCCCAGCTGCCGAAGGGGTAGGTACCGATTTCTCTTCTCCCGGATGGCGCTCCGCTCTTCTCCAGCCTGGCTGCAGGACGGGGCGCCCGCAGCTCCCTTCGGGAGCCCGGCTTTGCCGCGGGGCTTGGTCCTGCCCTAGGAGAGGTGGCACGGCTTGGTGGGGCGCGGGGATGCTGCTGGGCAAGGGGTGTGGGGAGACCGACCTGGAGGCGAGATGGACAACGTCTGGTCCCCTCTCGCTCCCCCACGCCTGGGAAAATTAAAATAAGAAAAAAAAAAAAAAAAAGAAATTTCCAGACAGGCGAAAATGAGATATGCCCCATTTTTGAAAAAAAACAAAACAAAACAAAACAAAAATTGGCATGTTTCCACTCTGTGGGGATGGGGGAGCCAAGAGAGGACCGACATTGAGGGCTGGCTGATGAGGGGCAGGGGGGAAACCAGTGCTGCATGAGATTTGCCAGAAAACGCTGCTTTGGGGAAGGGTTTTAAGAGAGGAAAAGGCGACCAGTACAACAGGCTGACAAGGGGATCTGAAACAGCTGCTGCCCCGCTCCACGGGTGCCTGCACCCAAAAAAGCCGGTGGCCGGCCAGTGGTCCCGGGGTGGCCACATCCTCTCCCAGCCAGGGGGGACCAGGGGGTTCGCAGGACCCAAGCGGGGTTCGGCGACGAGTTTGCCCCAGGTTGCGTTTCTCTTAAAAGAAACGAGCAGCAGATGTCGGCTGCAACCCCGGGCTGTGCCCCTTCCCCCTCACACAATAAAAAGCAAACAAAGATAGAAGAAACTTTGCCAAATTTTCCTATTTGTTTGGTTTCCCTTCCCCAAAGTGCCGGTAAAGCAAAGGCTGGTGTTAGATGTAGTTTCTTATTTACTCTCATCGCTAAACCCTTCCTCACCGTTTTCCATTAGCGGAAAACTGCTTCCTCTTAAGTAGCCTTTGTAATATTCGGGGAGGGAGGAATAAACAGTAAGAAAGGAGAAAAGAAATAACACCCTCATCTCAAGCTAATTAAGCAAGAGCGGCTCTGCGTTGTGTCAGCCAGAGTTTGCGTACGGCCAGTCGCTCTCTGGGGCTCGGTACATAAAGCAGAGCCCGCGAACCCATTTCATCCGGCAAACATTCGAAAGGGAAATTTCCCCCCCCTCCTTAGAACGTCGCGCATGATGTAAAATGAAATAATTTCATCACGAGGGGAATCGGCTCCTGAAAGACGAAAAGAAAGTTTATCCCAACCCATTGGCCAGGCTTTTTTAAAGAGGCAAATCCATCTTTGTTTTAGCAGCAATAAATGGCTCATTTAAAAATAAAAAACACACACCTTGATGCAACTACCGCACCGTGTTCGAAAAAGTCAAAAAGTGTTCAGCTGGGGCTTGCTAGTGGTGTAAAATGCAGACTTAAAACCATTTTAGAGACCACTTCAAGTAAACGTTTTGCTCGTGTCCTGAAACGATTTGCATTTTGGGGCTGCAATCAGGGTTTCCACACGGTCTTCTAGGGAGCCCCCCGAAATGTTAGGCTGCAAAAAATTGGTTTCTCTACCCATTGCACAAGCTGCCTGTTGTTCAGTTTGGTTTAAATAGGTAACGCTGCCGTCGTGGGTTTTATGGCTATTGCTGGTGTTACTATTTTTTGCATGCTGTGCCCTAATTTCAACTGCAAAAAGCCAAAGTCGAGCTGCTTTTCAAAAAGGATAAACCCTCCGTTTATAAAACAGCGTGCCTTTTTCCATGCTAATCTGGCTAAAAAAGCTGCAGCGAATAGATTGAGAAAAAAAAAAAAAAAACAACAAAAAAAACAACCCAAAACCCACACACAAAACCCCAGGCTTCTTGTCAAAACAGATGTAAAATGTCCCAAACACATATTTCTTCAGCAGTTTAGATTGGCTGAATAGTAAAGTGCCGGGATGGAACAATGCATTTATTCTGTTGTTTCCCAAATGATGTCCTGCCATTAGCCAGCGATGGTTTTAAAACCGTTATCTAACATACAACCGTTCCTCTCTATCACACAGTAATTTAGCAACAAAACCTCCTTTTTTTAACCATATTTTAAAATCACTAGCGGTTGAGTTATTATTAACGTCGCTCCGATGGGGCGGATTTTGTATGTAGATGCTCCGATTGTCCCTACCTAAAAGAAATTGCGAGCGACATTTCGGGCTGCGCAAAAAAAAAAACCATGACGCAGAGCTAAACCTTGACGCGTTTTCAGTTTGCTTTGGAGCGAATCGGTATTTGGTGTCTTTGCCATAGCCTGATTTCCAGCTTGGCGGTTAGAGGTGGCTTTTTGCTCTGCGTTTGCGTCCCCTATGGAGGAAGGTCGCCTTTCCCCAAGCCCCTGGACCTTCCCCGCTCTTCTCTCCTTTTTGTGCCTGTGTGTATACGCACACGCGTGCGGTTGAACTGTTGAAAACGTTGTTGACAAATGGCCTGGTGTGGTGCAGCGCGGTGTCAAATTCTATCGTTTATGGCGACAAAAATTACGTCTGCCAGCAAAAAAAAAAAAAAAAAAAGAAATTACGACAAGATCCTCGAGAAACCCTCTAAAACGGGCAAACTTAGCTAGGTGGTGTGTCACGGACTTCCGAATGGGTCTGTCCCAGCCAGAGGAGTTTTTATGCATAACAGCAGAGCAGCCTGTGAAGTCTTGATGGCAAAAAAAACCCAAAACCTTAAGAAATAGCTATCTGAATTTGGGATGGGCTCCTGTCTTTCCTAGGGAGCAGGGAGCAAACGCTGGGTGAGCATGAAGGGATGAGCTCCGTTTGGGCTGGATTGCCATGGCCATCCTCCCTTTCCCCTGGGTTTTGGGGAGAGACAGGCAAGGAAAGGTTTTGTCCTGGGAGGAGCGGCCGTTCCCCTTTGTCTGCAAAAAAAAAAATCAGAGGAGCTTTTTGATTAGAAAATCAGAGCCTTGGGAACTGGTAAAATGCCACCTGGCCTTTGCGAACGCCAGCAGGTCACTGCTGCTCGCTCCTCTGGCCACGAGAGGTTTTCCTGTTCTGCTCCGTGTAATTACAGACAACTGACTCCTGTAGTTTCAAGAGAAGCAGGCGCAGCCTTGCGCTTCAATTAGTGCGATAGGATGCTTCCACAGGCATGTATGTGAAGCTAAGCCTTCCTCCCCCAAATCTCCCCACCCTCATCGCCAGCACCTGCGCCCCATCCCCTTGCAGCCACCTATCTCTTCTTCCTTCGACGCATTCAAGATGCTCTAAACTGCAAAAAATCCAGGAGAAAAGATAAGATGTTTCCTGTTATTCCCTTTAGTAAGAAAAATGCTGTCCAACTGACATGTCAGGAGCATCAGCAAAGGACGATGTAGCCCTAAACGTCGTCCTAGTAAGATTAGTCTACCCCCTTCTTCCCACTCACCGCAGCAGGGCTCGGGATGAGCCCTTCGCCTTCCCTAGGCTGGCGCTAACACCTTTCCCATCTTTTTTGTGCTGGGTACTTATGCATGTGGTACGCAGCCCTCTTACAATTGCCCCTTCAGACTTCCAGGGCTGCTTCCAGTATAAAACGCCAGCATCCTATTTCATTTTGTCCTTAAAGAAGCAAACAGATGTTATCTCTGCTGGCCCTGGGAACAACCTAATTCTATAGTTTACGAGAGCAGTACGGTTAACTGGGGGTGTTGTGACACTGGAACTAAGCCCTTTTTGTCCCAAAAGCCCTATTTTTTTATACGCATCCTTAGAAAAATGTAAATAAGTTTCCTTGACAGGAAGGATTGTAAAGTTTGGTATTTACATTAATAGGCTTGTAGCAGGGGATTTTCATCTCGGTGCGTTTAAAAGCCCAGCAAAATGCATTTTGGATCTTCTGTTTACGTTCGTGTCTTGTCTTGGGAAAGAATAAGTCTGTTACACAGTGGACACCAAATACGTTGCAGTCAGCCAGAAAACGCTCAGGCTCAGAGACCTTTGAAAGAGAGGGTACGAGGAGAACGCTTTGGAGAACGAGACACGCAAAAGACAAATCTGCCATGGGCTAGGTGTCTGTAAGCTAATTACCGATCATAAAGAGTCAGAAGAGAGACGCGTGGTGGAGGGCAAACCTTGGATCAAAAATGAAGGACCGCTTAGAAGAGCGGCAAAAGCATGTTGTTACTTAATCCGTCGGGGCCAGGGCTGCGGTAAAAGCTTTATCGGGAGAGACGTGCTATGAAGGGTCTTTAAGGGACTAGTCAAGGCATACATTTCAGCTAAATAGACCTAATTTGTCTCCAAATTAGTCATCCTCACACTGGTCGTCTGTGCAGAGTAGCTCTAATTTTAAGAGCGTACAAAACATCCTCATTAAAACAAAGGGGAAGATTGCAATGCTTCTCCTTTGCAACCTCCCTTCACATTCCTTCCCTCAGTGCTTTTTGGGGCATATTTCATAGAGTTATAGGTAGCGGTGATAAATTAGCCTTGGAGATCACAGCAGCCTCTTACAGAGCCAGGACAGATCTTGTAACCACCGCTGAAATCTCTTTTGGGGACATTTCTTGTCACTCTTTCCCCCTAGCAATATAATTATTTTTATAGCTATAGCTCTGAGAATCATTTCCATGTGGTTCAGCACAACTTTGAAATCTCCCGGCCTGAAATCTCCAGAATTTATGTCTTGCTGTAGAGCCGTAGGAACAGTTTGATGAGGCCATGAACATGTAAGGGAACGCCACCACAACCCCAAGCACAAAGTGAGCTCGACGTGGAATCAGGGAATTACAGCTGCTGGTCGGGGAAAGCACACGTTTCGGGTAGCTTCCCCCTTCCTTTCACCCCCCGCCCCGGCTTCACAGAAGATTAGGAAGGGGGAAAAAAAAAAATAATCTGATTAAAATAAAGCGCTCTGCCATGAAAAACATGCTGGGCCAGATCCTTCACTGGCTCTGAGCAACCTTGCTGCTCCTTGCTAGCTGATGATCCCATCAGACATCTCAGTGGGTTGCTCTAAGCGACTTGGAGAGTGCTGTACACCACCGCTTATGATTTACTTTTAGGCAAATTTGGAAGTGAGGAAAAACAAGAAGTCCTCCAGCTGGATACTAGCAGCCTCGTGCTAATTAATGTTTAGTTCCCAAGAATTAAAACAGTAGAAATATTTTCCAGGGGGGAAAAAAAATAAATAAAATCAAACTCTAGGCACCCCAGCATTTAATTAGATTTGTAGTTGTAGAAGATGACCACTCAGCAACAACAGCTAATCATACATAAATAACAAATTAACTCAGCCAGCCAATAAATCAAAGCAAGGCAGCCCTTACCCTCATACCCGTTTCTTTAACCGCTTCCGCGCCGGAGCCGGCCGACGGCAGCCGGTCCACCCTGCCCATACCAGGGCACAGCAACTGTGCCAGAGGGGCCAGCTTTTGCAATGCCCTTGTCCTTCTCCCAGCAGCAAAAAGGCTCTTCTCCAGCAAACACCCCCTCAACTGGGCTCTTTGTTAGGCTCTGCTCAACCTCCCTGGCACTGCTGGAGCTTATATTTTCTCTGCACGCATATGGATGGGCAAGCAACGTGCGGATTTGGGCTCTGGTAGCTCTTTGGGATGTGCTTCTCCATCTGCATTAAAGCAGGTCTTTCTTTGGGGGGTTGACTAGTGAAAATGGAGGATCTGTCTTTGAAGTTTTTCCATGATCCGTCACCCTTAGAGTCCAAGGCTTTCAGCGTTTAGCAGTAAGGAGGATTTTCCCTTGGGAAGGGAAAAAAAAAAAAATAAATCGGCCTTTCTCCTCCAAAAATGAGCCATCACATCATGGGAAGGAGCATCAGGCAGGAACCTGGAGACAGGAAGACCTTCCTGGAGGAGGGTGCAAACGGGACAGGGAGGCTTTTGGTAAGGGGGCCGTGAAAATGTGAACATGTGAACTAAACAACAACTGTTTAGCCCTATTGCCAGGGTCTCCGAAGGAAGGGGGCAGCCAGGCACCCCCAGAACTCTCCCAGGGACTTCGTTTGTGAGCCTTCACGTGATTTGGGATTTATCATTTTGTTTTCGGCTTCGGCATTGCGGCAAGGGATGGGAGTTAGGCAGTCCCGCACAGCTTGCTAAAGTGCTCAGACATCAAAAAGAAAATAACCCTTGTGCCTTGCACTGTACGGTGAGCTGGAAGCGAGATATAGTCCCTCCTCTTCCTCCCATCTTCTCCTCTCCATCTTTTGGCCACAGCTTGGAAAACAGAAAAGGCGGGGGGGCGGGGGGGGGAGAAGATACAGATGTCTACTGGTTCAGCTTGATATATATTTACTGGAAGAGTTCCAGTAAGCCTGCACTAGCTTTAATTGAATTCCTAATAAGATAGTTTTGCCTTGTTAACTGCCACCCCCGAGAAGAAGCTTTACCGTTTCCTCAAGAGATATTAGACCTGCCAAATGCACGCTTTAAAATGCATGAATCAGGTTTCAGATTGATTTAGCCACCAAAAATCCTCGTGCGGTAGTTTGTGTGATTATGCCTTCAACTTAAGCTGCTTGGGCCACCTTTAAAATTCATATGTTTGTGCTTGAACGTAAATAAACCTAATTGCTCAGGTAAGAGAGATGCGGGGGGATCACGGCTGTACTGAGGCTCCTGTTACAAAAAATATCAGCTGATCCACCCTGAAAAAATCA
Organism: Stercorarius parasiticus; assembly: GCA_013396915.1. Lineage (NCBI taxonomy): Eukaryota > Metazoa > Chordata > Aves > Charadriiformes > Stercorariidae > Stercorarius > Stercorarius parasiticus. The sequence continues at coordinate 562,525 of VWZL01002048.1, read as the reverse complement.
GTAGGGTGGGACGGAGTAAGGGAGAGGCTTTCACACAGAAAGCAGCATTTTGCATGACCGGGGCATTCCCCGACACATCCGCATCCAGTGTCCCCAACACCAAGCTCCTTAGCAAAAATAATCTGCCAGAAGGATCTCACACAGACACAAACACGCACATTTACGACTGACCCTTATGGCACGTTACATGCGCGCCGCGATGAAATCTTGCTGTGTAATATGGCTCATTAGAAGAAATTCCTGGCCGGGAGGGGAAGCTCGGAAAATCATGGGGATGTTAAGAAAAAAAAAAACCCAACAAAAATAAGGCCAGACTGGAGAGAAAGGCAAACAGGCATACCCTTTCCAGCATAAAATTTTCCATTGGTAACAGGGGGGTTTATCTTTAGTTAAGAACAAGAAAGGACTTCAATCCCTCTGCAGAAAGCACGCCTGGGGAGCATCGCGGCACCTGCGGTACCCCACGGATGCTGTTGGGAGGATGCTGCAGCACAGAAAAACCCACCCTGAATGCGCTCAGGACAGAGAAGCAACAAAACGGTGCTTCATTGTCAAAAGGAAAGTGGTGGAATACAGAGGACCAGCAACAATCAGTGTTTCGTTGCTGGTCCTCTGCGTTTCACCACTTCCCTTTCAACCTCTAAACAGCCCCGTCCCACTGCTCCCGCTGTGTGCCTCTGCCAAGGACCACATATATAGATATAAAAGCACTTAAACAAGTGCTGTCCATTTAAGAAAAAGCTGTAAGCTCTTCAGAGCAAAGCCACCGGGGGAAAGCAGTGCTGCGGGTTGAGTTGCACATGAGGCAGGGCCCAGGAGGAGCCCCAGCATCGGTGGGTGCACGGCGATGCCGCCCACCCCGAGGGCGGAGGCAGAGCAGGGTGTCATCCTCCCCAGGAGCATGTTGATAGATGCGAGCGATACCCTCTCACACCGGCATCGCTACGGGCACAGCAGGGCTCCCAGGAGAAAAGCATCCAGGTCAGATGGGGAAAAACCAGCTTTTCGGCACGTCAAAACTGAGCGCCTGTCTCCTTGTCCCTCTTGCATGCTTCCCACCAGGGTGCCCAGCGCCTCCTCCATGCCACGTACGCACCAAATTGCATCCCACAGGTACCTCTTACCAATTCTTGTGAGTTTAAGTCTTTCATCCCCCCAAAGGCACAGGCAGGCTCGCCCGGCGGGCTGCGGCACGCCAGGCATCGGTGGGTGCCACAGCGTGGGGTGGGCGGCGGGATTGAGCCCATGCAAGAGCAGCCGCGTGGAACCAGAGGGGTTTTGGCTATGGCAGTGCCTCTGGGGCTACCAGGGAATCGCCACCATGGAAACTTCCCACTAAGGTACCGGGGCATAAAGCTACATGATAAAAGCAGGCCAGATAAGATACTATTGTCTTTAAAAAAAATTTAAAAATATCTATGCATACAACATATTAACGTGTATTTTTACACATTAGATAAGATGGCTATTCCACAACTGTTAAAGAAATGTATTATTTTGCCTGATGAGCTCAGGAAATTTCTAATATCACCGAGACCTTTTTGCTGCCTCCAATTGCAAGTGCGATGCTTTAGGCCCGACCCCGCCATCTCCGCGTTCAAAGCTCTTTTCCAGCTCGGTGGGGTCTGATGCGCTGAACCACCAGATATTTTGCAAGAGGTTTTTCATCCGTTGCCACGACAAGGGCTGTTTAATAGGTTCCCGTTATTACTGGCACTAAATAATCTCCCTTTTGTACCATGCGGGTCTGAAACATTGGCTGTTGGAGAGGAGCTGGAACGTGACCGAGCATCTGCTTTCTCACCATCTTCCCCATAGAGAAGGGACGAGCTCGCACTTGGGTTTTGCTGCAGGGGGGTGGTTCAGAGCACCAGGTTTCGAACTGTTCAAGCCACAGTTTGTGCCCCAAGACCAAGGGAGATCAGGGCATCCTTTTCCAGCGATCCCTTCAGAAACGTCGAAAACACGCAACTTAGCGCTCAATATTCCTTGCGGTAACTTAATGCAGGCGACGCAGTAGCTCGCCACGCTTTTACGTGTTCATGCCAGGGAAATTAGTGGAGGAGAGTGCCATAAAAAGGCCTCATCAGCCAAAAATATAATTACAGGTACACCTGGACAATAAATGCCACGAGCCCAGAAGGATGGGGGTACCGGGTAGCATTTTCAGCCGTAAATTGGGAGTTCAAAATACACCAATTTTTTAATAGAGATTGAGTTAATCTGAAAATTTTACTTGTAAGCGCTGTTATTTTGTAAATCAGGCCATACTTTCACTCTTGGTGGGTGGCAAAAAGTTAAAATTTTTTTTTTTTAAGTGGTTGAGGAGCCAAAGGGAAACAGACGTGGCTTTGAAAATTGCAGCTATTTCTTACTTGTGAATTATGTCAGAATGAAAGAGAAATACCTGGCTTGAAAAGCGACAGTCTCCAAATATATTTCTCTTTTCTTGATACTGGTTTATTGTTCTCAAATATATCATTATTGGCCCATTTTCTGCTGCAATTAGAAAGTTGTTTGGTTTTTTTTTTTTAATAAGCACCACATAACAGCTGAGCAGGTATGCATGCAAGTCCCAAGTACGTTTGGGATCTGCCCACTCATCCCTGCTCCTACGGAAAATAAACCTCCTGTTTTTAGCACGTTTGGTGCTATTTTCAAAACGCTGGAATTTCACCGGCCGTGCAAATCAGTCGTGACGTACTTTTGTTCCCCAGCATCATTCCTTCTTAGTTTTTTTTTTTATTTAAATGCTACTACACGAGTTCTCACACAGCTCTAGCTACATTCGCACTATTTTAAAATACAAACCCGTCTTTCTAGATAGGAAATCCATGGGCTCCCCCCGCCCGCCCCGAACTACTGATCCACTGCACTGAGCAGTCTGCCATTCAGCTCTTCCTTATTTCACATACGTGCTGGAGCCACACACGCAGCCAAAATATTTCAAAACGAGGGGCTTTTCGGTTGTTTCCGCCATGCCACGCCAGCAGACCCAGCCTGACTAAGAAGTTTGGAGAAACCCAGGGGAGCAATTCCATGCAAGCTTTCCCGTTGCGTGCAAACCCAGAGCTCATCCGCGCAAGCCGCAGTACCCTATGCCAGTCAACCCTGCTGCAAGCCTGTCTTAACATTGCATCTTCAAGAGGTCCAAACGGCACCCTTCCCATGCTGTTGGCACAACCGACTTGTCCCTTGGGGCTGGCAGGAGCCAGCGCAGACGAGCTATAGGGACCACACAGTCCTTTTCATGGGACACGGGCAGAATAGCTCAAACGTGCTTTGGGAGGCAAGGGCCAACGCTGCCACGGTGGGTGCAAAGGGGGAGAGGAGGAGAGGAAAGCTTCCTGGACCTACTGCAGGGAGCCCAGGCCAGGACCCTATGCCTAAAGCTTTGCAGGGGATTTGATTTCTGGGACTATTTGGGGCACTGGTGAGTTTTGAGTTGTTCCTTTGTGCTTTGTGGGTGCAAACATGGCCGGTGAGGCACGTGCAGCTCCTCCGCCATGGCACGATGAAGGAGGTGACTCAGGAAAGATGTTGGCCCAGTGGTGCAACACACAGCAGGACTTTTGCCCGCACCCCCCCCAAGTAAGCTCCCCATTTCCAGCTGGTTCACTTCTTGCAGGCGCTCATGTGAGCTGGCCATGCCATGGGGATGCCCACACCAGGAAAGACAAACTAGCCCTGAGCACAGCTCCAGCCCGAGTCTTCAGCGCTTTGCAGACACTGCTGGGACCCCAGCCTTTAACGCTGGTACCCTCCCCCGACCCCCAGCATCTCACAGTGGGGCAGGAGCCCACAAATTTGGGCTCTCCACCCCCCGGCTGCCAAGATGCCACCACCACGTAGGGATTGTGGCACCATCAGGCTTTACCCCGGCGGGTCCAGGAGGCATCAGATGAGGCTGAGAGGCAGATGAGGCTGTTCCTCCCATTTTCGTTTTCTGAGGAAACCAAGGAATTTTTTTAAAACAGAAAAACAGCATTTGGCAGTAAGTAGAGGGCGGGGATCCCTGCCAAGGCCTGGACAGCTGTACCTTCTTCACTAGCAAGTTGTGTGATCAGCAAGGGCTGTGCTGAAAGCCAAGAGGAGTTACCATAGCTGCCACATTGCATTTTGCTGATCCTCCCTCTGGGAGACACCTTAAAGAAACAAACCCACCCTAACAGCTACGCCAGCACTCGCGCTCCGCCGTGCATCAGAGGAAAACTATGGGTGACCTCTCAGGGTTTGGGTTGATTTTTTTTCTCCCCCCCCTGCTTTCCCCAAACTCCAGCGTTTCTGATCCAAGATGAGGGGACAGGGAGGAGGACAGTAGGTTACACAAAAAAAACCCCTGGTTTTCCGCTTCCTGTAGCTTCACTTGCGTACAAAAAGGCCGCCTGTCCCTCCCATTCATGGCCCCAGCAGCGCTCCCGTGGCTGGATCTTCCCGACAGCTTGAAATAACCCAGGAAATTGTGCAAAAGCCCCGGCGGGTGCGCTCCCACCCGGCTGGAGGCACGCACAGCTCCACCGCCAGCACCGACCCGCCTCGCGTTGCAAATCTTGAAGCTTTTTGCCTGGCAGGGGTCTTAAAAATAGCAGAAGGGAAGGGAGGGAGGGAGGTGTAACGAGCATGGAGGAGCTTCAAGGAGGACCCATGGGCCATGCCTGGCTCACAGCAGATACCCACTGGGACCATTCCTGCCAGTCCAGGGCAATGGCTGAGGGAAACCTCCGCTCCCCTCCCAGCAGGGCGGGTAACAAAATGAAAGGCTCTCAGATTTCTTTTTAAATAGAAAATTATGCTTGCTTTTCTCGAGGAGGAAAAAAAGCAAGAGACCTGTTTCCAGGTGTTACCCCTGCTCTATGTGTCCCCCTACATGACAGCCAAGCTTCAAGATTTATTTTTAAGCTCAGTGAAACAACCTTCTGATCTCCAAAGCCTGCTTTCAGGTAGCCTGCCGTGTATATTCTTGCTTTCATTATAAAGCTCATTTTCCTTGAAAACCTCTCCAAAGGATACTTTGAAGGAGCTGTGCTCGCTCCAAAGCCATGCTGAGGTACCCAGTCCCCAAACTGTCGGGCAAGCATCCTAATAATGCACAAACATATTCAGCTGCCCTCCCTATCCTAACAGCCCCATAATTAGCAGTTCCCCAGGCTCGGAGAGGTCCATTGGATGAAAAAGGTGGAAAGTCACAGGAGCACAGCACAGTTTGCTCCTGGGCTCTTGCTGACTCAGCATCCGCTGGCACTAGAGGGCAGGATACACTCTATTAAAGATCAATGTGGCTTTGAGGTTGTATCCAAGAGGCACATCTCATGTATGTTTAACAGGCAGCATGTGGCGCATCTGGGAGCAGCCAGGAGCCGCCTTACTGCGCAAAGCAAGGAGGACCCGAATTTTGCACCAAGCGCATCACACCACGGTGATCACCAGGACAACGGTCTCCCCAGTTATTTAATTTAGGGTCAGAACACCAAATGGCATCAGAGGCGCTTCCACCACATTCCAGTCACAGCCGCCTGCTGCTTTGCCAGCCACGAAATTCGAGGTGAAGCATCTTGCCTCGCAAGGGGGATGCTCCGAGCGGTATTCGCTGATACGGTGCAGCAGTTTCTGACCAAAAACATTTGTCGGATCTGTGCAGCAGGCACAGCCAAGCTATACTGCAAGTGCTGGAGCTCAGATTCTTGGAAATAACATCTTTCATGCACATCGACCAGCTGACACTCAGGCAGTTGTCAACATGCCCTTTCTATATAGAAAAACTGGTGTTTTTTTTTTAGAAAATCTCATTACTTTCTCTGGTGTGTTTTTCCGCATACGTGATTAAAGCTGTACTGTTCTCATCTTAATAAGAGATTTTAGATTAGCCCCAAAGAAAACAAGTACAGGTTTACTCCATCACTTGATCGACAGCCACTTCAATAAACAACCGAAATTTTAAAAAGATTACTCCACGCGGGTCATACAGCGCAGCCCTTTCATTATTGAAAGCCTCATAGAATTGGCAGGCTGCAAGAGCAAGGTAATTTGTGGCCTGAACACAAGAGAAACCTCTCCCAAGCCTCCCAGTTCTCCTTGCAGGGAGGCCCTAATCCCGCAACCACAGCACGCCGCCCTGCAGCACGCTGGATGCGGACACCCTGTACCCGACTGCAGAAAACACTGCGGGCTAAGAGCCAGGAGCAGCAGGTTGCACCCCGAATAAGCAATATTTTTTTTTGACCTCACGACTTGTAATATGCCATAGCAACCCAATGGATGGGGTTGTACCAGTGTGACAAACCCCTACTGGGACGCAGATGGTTCCTACCAGCAGCTCAGCAAATAGGATGCGACAAGCGTCGCTCCCAGCCGCTGGTACCCACAGGTCTGCCAGAAAGCATCTACCCTTCACCGAGGGATATAAATACTGGGGCATACGCTAACAAGCTGTGCCCCGCTGAGATGTTGTACCCGCAGGGCTCTGTGCGCTGCAGCACTTCGGCACGGAGCTCAACCCAGCTGCGTCACAGCAGAGACGCTCTGCCCAGCAGCCCCTGCTCAAAAGGTGTATTTCAAGCTGAGACACCTGAAAACAACACAGGAGAGCTTTCAGGGCTATCATAGAGTCATAGAATGTGTTGGGTTGGAAGGGACCTTTAAAGGCCATCTAGTCCAACCCCCCTGCAGGAAGCAGGGACATCTTTACATAGATCAGGTTGCTCAGAGCCTCATCAAGCCTGGCCTTGAATGTCTCCAGGGATGGGGCCTCCACAACCTCTCTGAGCAACCTGTTCCAGTGTCTCACCACCCTCATTGTAAAGAACTTCATCCTAATGTCTAATCTAAACCTGCCCTGCTCTAGTTTAAAACCATTGCCCCTCAGCCTATCGCTACATGCCCTTGCAAACTATAAATCAAGATACTGGGTTAGGGAGATGAGAGGGACAAAAAAAAAAAAAACAAACAAAATATGGCTGTTCCATAAATTTCTTAGACGAGAATCACCAAGAGCTGCTGAATAGAAGAAGGGTTTTGGTTGCAGTTGGGGAGTGGAGACGTCTCATCTCTGCTTTGCCGCTAGGGAGAAAGGAAAGGTCTGTAGCCGCACACACTTGGCTGTTGGGAAACAGGGTGTGTTGTAGGACAGCAAGGTGGGAGACTCTGCAGAGATGATGGTCGATGAAGGAGCCCCCCCACTTGCTCCCGTCTGCTCTGTTCATCCCCAGCCCGTTTTGCACTGCCGCTTTTGGCACAGCTGTGGCCCGGGCGCCATGCGATGTTGGGGCTGGCTCTGCTCTGGACACCTAGCTGAGGTCCCTTGTTGGGGTAGTTTATACCAAAGCTTCCAGGCTAATTATAAGGAGGGCAGCTCTTTCCTTACCACGTGCCATTTGACATGATGGGGCCAGCAGGCTTTGCTCTTCTGGCACCAGTAGCCTACCCTGGGGACGCCCATCTACGCTGTGCTGCAAAGGAAGGGGCCATGCTGAGCCTGCTCCTGGTTCAGACCCAACTTGCCCACGCAATTTGGGTTGATGAATGGTGCCCCAGTCTCCCCTATGAAAAGCAAACGTTAATAATACTTCTTTTTTCTTTTTTTGAGCGCCTGTTTCCTGCCCACCTTGTAACCTCCCCACGAGGCAGGGCCTTCCTACAAACGCGTAGGGAAGGGATCCCCATGCAGCCAGACTGGTTTTTCTCTTCCAGCCAGCTCATCCTCCTTGCTGGTTGTTCCCTCCACCACCACCCTCCGCAACCCAGCGCGGAACATCCTCTCGATTCCCTGTATTTTTAGGTGCTTTTTGCATCCCAGAGGGATCTGACCACTGCCAAATGGAAACTGGCTCTGCACTGGGGCCAGGCTGAGCAGCCTATCTATGGCAATTTGTATGCATTTCACAGCTTCTCATTTCAGTGATCTAAATTGCAGATGTGCGCTTCAGATTTGGAGGGAGACAAAACGGAAGGAAAAAGGTTAAGCAGCTCTGTGAGTCACTCCAATACACGACCTACTGTTGATTTAGAAACCTACCTCAGCAGTAAATACAGAATAAAGTCCTCCAAACTGTTTAACCTTTTGTATTCTGGCCAGCAAAACAAATAAACGAGAGCAAAACACCCCTCCAGAGTCAGAAAAGCAACAGATCTGGAAAACCCTGCAGTGGGGTTAGTACCAAGAAAAAATTGACCCAAAACAAGTGACCTAAAGTCGGGGGGTGGGGGGGGGTGGGGGGAAGAAACAAAGCAGAACGAGCAGCAGACATGAAAGGCGAAGAGGCACACACGCACATTAGCGGAGCAGATAACGAAGAGAGCACAGAGAGCAGGCTGTGCTGCTCTCCGGGAACTGCTCCAGGCAGCACAACATGGCAAAGGCGAGCAACAACTTTCCAAACAAGCAGAGGGAAGCTGCACGGCCACAGCGCAGTGAAAAAGACAATACAGTCCAAACCCTGCTCCCGCTGAAGCCAGCAATAAGGCTCCGATTCAACAGGCACCAGCACCCGCTTTGTGCGGGAGAGTGGTTTGCACCCAGACAGTTGCACAGACTCAACATGTTAATTGTTTATCCGAATTATTTATCCGAATTATTTTTCTGCTGCTTTTTTGGTGGGCTAGAAGCACCATGCCAAAGGCAAAGGACACCTCAAGCTGCATAACTCAGGAAGAGAGAGACCTTACAGCAGCCTTCCGGTACCTAAAGGGGGCTTACAGGAAGGATGGGGAGGGACTCTTGATCAGGGAGTGGAGCGATAGGACGAGGGGTAATGGTTTTAAACTGAAAGAGGGAAGATTTAGATTGGATATTAGGAAGAAATTCTTTGCTGTGAGGGTGGTGAGGCACGGGAACAGGTTGCCCAGGGAAGCTGTGGCTGCCCCATCCCTGGAGGTGTTCAAGGCCAGGCTGGATGGGGCTTGGAGCAGCCTGGTCCGGTGGGAGGTGTCCCTGCCCAGGGCAGGGGGGTGGGACTAGGTGATCTTTAAGGTCCCTTCCAACCTGAGCCATTCTGTGATTCTGTAAGAGCTCAGTGCATAATTGCAAACGGGCATCACATACAGGTAGACAGGAGCATTCAGGGGAGAATTAGCTTTTCTGCGGGCAGATAAGCTTTGCTATGCAGGCAGAGCATGCAGGCACCAGTGTGGAGGAAGATCTGCAGGGGACTGGCACTGAAGACACAGAGCAGGCTGCGCACGGAGGTGTCCTTCTCTCAGCTTTGGAAAGCCCTACAAATTTTTTGAAGGCAGCTGAACCATACAAACCCCCAAGGTCTTGTTGGATCTTTTTTTTTTTTTTTTGTCTTCAAAGCACAGGGTGTAGCAGCGGAAGGAGAGCTTTCCCTGGGATTTGAGGCACTGAGTGGGAGTTGAGAGAAAGGCCAGCATCTGCTGATCTCAGGGTACCACCAGGAGAATACTGCACAAGGATCTCAAGGAGTTCGCTTGGGCCAGAGCCATCCTGAGGTCTCCAGTTAAAGCAGAATCTCTAAAAAGCTGCGCGGAGTGAGCGGGGAAGGCAAGGGGGCTTTAGAGTCCCAACAGTTGCAATGATTAAAGGGAAAACTGATGAGCAAGCATTTGCAGCATAAATCAGGCTTTCCTTAAATATTTAGGCATGTTTCAAATCAGCCATGCTGTGGTTCACAAACCACCAGAGACTTTGCAGAGACAGGGATGCATTTAAAAAATAAGTCACCATTACGGTCGGCACACAGATGTAAAACCCGGGGCAGAGACAGGACTGCCTGCATAGTGCTGGCGGATAATAACTCAGGCCCAAATACGTCTTGGACTAATTTTCTCCCCTGACTTCCTAGATCAGGGATGCAACCCTCCTCACTTCCAGTTGTACAACAGTGAGAACTGCTGGTGAATGCAAGACTGAACTTCTTTGTTTAAAAAAAAAAAAATCAAAAAAAAAATCACACTGATACCTGGAGCATTTCTCTCCACCTTGCTGCAAAAGCCCTTTTTGTGCTTCTGCAGCTTGGAACAGCCTATGGTCCTGGCTCCTTCCCATTCCCAGGCAGTTGTCAGCTCCCCCCACATCAGACGGGAACTAGGACTGGATTTCAGAAATCATACTTCAAGCTCTTTTTGCTAGTTTTGAACTCTTCAAAGACAATGTGTTCAAGATTTTCCACCTAAAGTCCAAAGACTAGAAACGCACCTGATGAAAAACACTACACTAATTAAACAAGGAGGAAGGGTAATGGTTTCAAACTGAAAGAGGGGAGACTTAGATTGGATATCAGGAAGAAATTCCTAACTGTGCAGGTGGTGAGGCACTGGAACAGGTTGCCCAGAGAAGCTGTGGCTGCCCCATCCCTGGAGGTGTCCAAGGCCAGGCTGGACGGGGCTTGGAGCAGCCTGGTCTGGCGGGAGGTGTCCCTGCCCAGGGCAGGGGGGTGGGACTAGGTGATTTTTAAGGTCCCTTCCAACCCGAGCCATTCTGTGATTCTATGAAATAAGACATTACATGCTCTGTTATAGCATAATTAAAAAAATTAATTAAACATCAATAAAACACCAATAGAGCAGAGCTAAAGCCAGACATCACAACAGCAAGAGGGGCTTCTGGTGCAAAAAGGAAAGCAGAAAACATCAAGATTTTTGCATTGCAGGTGTTGAGCCGGCAGCGAACCCAAATCGTGGACAATTTCAGATGTGTTTCTGTACCTTTATCTATTCCTTTCCCCGCCTCTTTGCTGTAGATCCTATCACACTAGCATTTCCTTACTGCAGAGGGGCACAAGACTGCAGGATTCTCCTCCCCGCTGCAGTCCCTCCTGAGAAGTAGGATGGGGTCTTGGGAAGATGCACCTTTTTGCAGTGTAACTATAACAGATGACGCCTGGTGGTGGGAAGGAAGCAGAGGGGATTTAAGCATCAGCTTCTTCTGAGGCAGGACAAACCCACACCAGTTACATGGGAGGAGAATTTCATGCTGCTTTTGAAGCCTTGTGCAAGGAGGAGCCTTAAGAAGTGCAATCAGTGATATTCTAGAGAGCTGCCAGAAGCACACATGCTCACACACATCTCCCTATCCTTTGCTGGCATTGAGTTGAGCCTGACAGACAGCGAGGAGCCCAAAACTGAGAGAAGGCCCAGCACAAAGCTGAGGGAATCCGGACCAAGAGCTGAGATCATCTCCTGTGCTCTCGTCTCAGCAGAGACGAGCGATGGAGCAAAGCACAGAGGGAGCAAAGGGAGCTGAGGGAGAGGAAGGAGGAACAGACCAGGAAAAGGAGCCCAGGAGATGAAGAAAAGGGCCTTGGAGACCAGGGAAGAGGCAACAGGCAGAATGAGCAGCCCGGGCTGGGATTTATCACAAAGGGAGGCTGAGACTGACCAGGCATCACGCTAACTTGAGGAGCCTGTTCACAGTGGGGGATCTCCACTTTGCTGTGCAGACCACAGAGCACCACATCACATGGCTGTTGCAAGCACAATGACTGGGATGACGGTCAAGCATCGGGGGTCAAGAAAGAGACAGGCTGGGGGCAGGAGGATTCCCAGGAGCCAGTGACACCCTTTTTTTACACTTACACATGCGGCAGGTACAAAAAAACAGAGAAAGAGGAAAGATGTAAACAGGGTTCCCAGAGAGTGGTTGCAGGGTACTGGGAAGGTTTCCCCACTTTCTCTCCCACCTTGGTGCCAACCTTAACCCAGAATTGAGCTGAAGCTCAACCCCACTAGCTCTCCCACAGGAGCAGTAGGTCCCCAACTCTCACCTGTTACCAAGCCTGCAGTAGGTCAAAATTCACCCTGATGGTTTTCCATCTCCCCACCCAGCAGGGAACCAGGCTGTTTTGTTTGATCATGACTAACATGGTCAAAAACCATTGAGCTGAAGCATGATAATACTATTTCACCCTCACTATGTCCAAGTGCCCACTCCCCACCAGAGCATCACACTGAACTTGGCCTTCAAACAGCCAAGACTGCCTTCCTCTGATCTGTTATTAGGGAAGTGACAGGGACCAATGAACAGACTGGAACTGAGAGGTGAGGCCAAAGAGATTTAGGGCCCCCTCCAGAGCTGAGATTTTTTTTGAAAGACAATAAACTTTCCTTCATCCTTTTGAGAATGCAAGCCTATGCTCACGTCTGAGAGTCTTTATCATCTAGTTGCTCTTTGAATCTCTTGGGAAAACTTAAAACCGTAACACACGAGAGCAACACAAGTAGGGATAAAGCAACATTTTCAGGTTTGAATTCTCCTGGAAGGCCAGGAGAAGACACAAGCTAGTTCAGAGCAGCCCCTACATGTCCTGACACTACAGTGGCCCAGGCCATCTCCACGGACTTTTCTGGTCCCTGGACTAGGCCACAGCTCCCTTTCCTGGAAAGGCAGTCCACAGGCATTCCCTTGGCTCTCTTGTGCCTAGGAGCAATCCTCAGCCAACAAGACAACTTGGCTGGGTCCCATCAGTGGTGATTCCCTGGCCAGGCAGCAAGTCTGCAAAAGCTAAGCATCTCATCCACAGCCCCTGCCCATGGAAGGATCTTTGTAGACATGGAAAAGGGAAGCAGATTCCCCCAGAACAGATACAAACCACCAATTTCTGCAATCGTAGCCTAGCTTGTGCAACCAGCAACAGCTCCACTGAAGAGAATCAACTCAGCTCCTTTCATTAATGGAACATAAGTGGAAATCGTTTGGATAGTTTAATACTGGAGAAGTCCAAGAGCCCCACCCCCTAGATTTAAGACCGTCCCATAACCAGAGATGAAACAGCCAAGTGAGGTGGTGGGAGAAGAATAAGAACATCTCTGAAAGGAAAAGCAATGTTAACAGTTCTCCTTAGTCTCTGGAGCTGCTGTGATACGGCACGCCTCAGCTAGCTTTCTTATTCCAGCACTACCTAGTTTGGGGGCAGCATGGAAACCCTTGGAGATGAGTGTAGGTCCTTCCTTCATACACATCAAGATGCTTTTGGAGCATGTCCTGCCCTGGAAGGGAGAGTGCTCTGGTGGAATAACCCAAGAACGTTTGCCAAAAAGGGGCTGAAGGGAGGGAAGGAAAGGAAGAAGAAAGCATTTAATAACTCCCAAATCATTTAAAAAAATTCATTAGCTATTATTTCAGCTGTGTGACCTCCTGAAGGGACTTTCTAGAGGGCCAGATTATGCAGTCAACTAAAAATATAAATAAGTATGGAAAGGGCAGAGATCACTTTGTTCAGCCAAATCATGTGGGATGTCAGGTTAAGTTTCCTGTAGGATGCATCCGTGAACTTCCAGGAGACAAGTTTGGCCCAACAGCTCCCCCAGTCTGAGGACACCTCCCCAGCTGGCGGCCATGGCACAAGCAAATGAGATATTCGTTTGGGGAGTGCTGATTTCCAAAGACTTCTCGCCAGTCCCACAGGGACAGAAGCACATTGCATTGCTGCGAGGTTTCCAGCTGTGGTTCAAGTGGGCTGCGCCTTCAGACGTGTCGCAGATACGAGCGCCCAGCCAGGCACGCTACTCTGGGTAAGGCCTTCAGCCTTCCTCGCTGCAGCACTCCTGTTCAGGTAGGGGAGTTCCTTTCAATTTGCATTTCTTGCTTCTTCCACCTTCAAGGAAAAAGCATGTGCCACAAGAACCAGCCGGTCTCCCTGAGCCCATCTCCTAAAACTTCGTTTCATTCACCTGTTTATTAACATTGATTTAACTAACTTGTGTTTTTAGGGAGCCTTAAAGTTGAGGAAACCTATTTATCTTTCAAGTGAGGGTGTAGTAAGAAATACAGCGAGTCACAGTTGCCAAGAACTGAGGAAGGTAGAACTTCAGGTGGAAGAGGCGGCTGTCTCCACTAGGCGCGATGTCCAAAACCAGAATCTCTTTGGTTATCAGTGGTACCCCTATGGCTGCGCTCCCTAATAGGTGAACACCAACTTTACAGTATTGCATACATATCCATGCACACCAATATTTACTGATACGGTCAAGTATTGTATTATGCTCCATCCCTGGAGGCGTTCACGGCCAGGCTGGACGGGGCTTGGAGCAACCTCGTCTGGTGGGAGGCGTCCCTGCCCAGGGCAGGGGGGTGGAAGTAGATGATCTGTAAGGTCCCTTCCAACCTGAACCATTCTATGACTCTATGATTATAGGTGCACACGTGTGTAGGGCAATATGCAGCATACATATATAGATACGATGAGACATATCTGTGCCTGAATAAGGGTGGCAACCAGAAATTTCAAAAGGAAACAGAAGCATCTTTAACTGGTAAATAGCACAGAGGAGTGGAAAGTGCTTGAATTAGGTCACTACAGCCATCCTATGCTCCTCCACACCCACTATTTAAAGCCTAAATACGGTATCGCAGATGATCTGTGTGTTGTGCGTGGAAGCACACACAAACACTTCTCTAGAGATAGACCAATACTTTGCTATACCTTACCTGCATTCAATCTGATTTCTCAATGAGCCTTTAAAGCTCCCGTCTCAATCACTAAACGTAACATCCAGCCTACCTCACTTCACAAACGTACGTCTGCAGATTTAACCTGGGGAATGAGAAACTTAAGGAAACATTTTGCTGTACTGCAGACATAAGCTGCGTGTAAAACTCAGTTGTATAGAGCAGAAAAGCTGTTCAGCATCAGGTGCCGACCCAAGCAGCCAGATGAGAAGCCCACCAGCAGCAACTTTGGAGCAAGCCCCTGATTCACAGGGGCACAAGTTTAGCTCAGGTCTGCACATCCTGGGACAGCTTGTGAAATCGGGAGAGGAACCGCACTGCCGAAGTCAAAGTACAAAGTCTTTGTTCTGAACAGATGCAGAGAGCTCCTCTTCCTCCCCGCCCCCTCCCCTGCCCCCAGAAAGGAGATTGCATCAGTACCGCAGTAATACAGGTTATTAGCTCAGTGGGAACCTAGCAGAGTTCAGACTCAAAGGTTCAAGTAAGTCCAGCTTGCAGCTGGCAAATCTAAACAAGACCAGCCAGCTGGCATCGAGCCGAGTTATCCACACTAATTTGGCTGAAAATGTTGACTTAACCCATTCGTTTAATCACCGAAATCCGAAAAAAAACCCTGACAACTGGAGACAAGAAAACATACATCTGCCTTTTGCAGAATGACAGACTGGAAAAGACCATGTAAACCAATTTTCCAGAGCTTTTTCTAGGCTTCTATGCGCACGCTGCATACAAGTCAAGCTCTTGGTAGTCATTTGCTGGACTGTTCTGATTCAGCAGAGCGCATTGCACATCCTTAGTGCGTGTGCTAAATCCCACTGAAGTCAGCAGGGCTAACAGCGCACAGCTAAGCATTAGGCACGCGATTAAGTACTTCACTCAATGGAGACAAGCTAAGGACACACTGACTTTTTTGCTCCTTTAGCAGAGAGATTTCATCTTTGCATGTTTCTTCCTCCAGGAGTTTGAATTTGCTGGAGTGAAACTGTTTGTTCCCCTTTGAAAAATAGCAGCAAGGGAGAAATCAACTTCGTTTTAGCTCTCATGAAGCCATAAACTCCAGAAGCGTGATGAAAAACTGACGCGAGAGCTCTGAAGTGGATAGTTTATTTATGGGAAAGAAACACGAAGCAGCAACATAGAAAGCTGGTAGACAGCAAACAGAGCACACCACCTTCGGTGTCTACTCCCAGGCCACCAATGCACATAAAGTTTTAAAAATTATTAGTTAGTCATTGCAGAGGAAATTAAAACCCTCAAGACATTAATTTATGGGAGTGCAGGCTCTTGGAGCAGAGCAGTAGGATGGGCAGCTCTCATCCTGGGGAGCTCACGGCACCGTCCAGGCTGGAGACGTGTTGCTAAAGAAGCTGTGAGTAAGATCATTCCCTCTCCTGCTTCCCGTTACTTGCTCACCCAGCATCACCCACGTAACAGTTTCAGGAAAGCCTGTAAAGCAGCCGGCCAACCTCAAGCTGAGCAATGATGCTGGCCTTGTGAGTCTTGGAAAAATGAGTGATTCACAGTTGCTCAGCGCCCGGACAGGGACTGGCCGTTTACTGCTGTCTCCTCAGGAGACCACGCGCCTGAAGTAGGATGGCAACATCAGAAACCGCAAAAATAAAGATAAAATATTTCACCCATGACCAGGCCCAAAGAAGATTCACAGACGCTGTGCTCTTGGCCTCCTCTCCAGAAAGCCCTGCCGTTACCTCAACTAGGAGCCCCTCCAGTAGCCACTGCAGCCTAAGGTGGCTCGCACAGAGGTGAAAACCAACACGGACTTTCATGAGTTTGTTCAATCAGAGCCAACCTAGAGGCTTGCAGCAAAGCAAACAAGACCATGTCGAAGCATAGCATATTCAAACAAACAAAACCCAAAACCCTCTGGAGGCTCCAAAACCCCTTCTAGCCACGCAAGTAACCTTACCTCTCACCACTTGTCCTGCAAAGGTCCTCAGACGGAAAGTAGGGAAAGCAGGAAGTCAGCCTTCAGAAGAGATGGGCAAGGAGACAGGAGAGCAGAGTGAGGGTGGCAGGGCTGCTTAGAAAGACCAAGGTGAGGGAGGAGGGGGCTCATTAAGCTAAAGAGCTGCAGCTGGATGAAAGGACTCTGAAATCTAGAGGGCTGGGTTTAAGCATGGGCAATGCCATCTGCATGGAAGGCGAAAGGTGTGAAGTTTATGAGGAGGATTGCACAGCGCGGTACTTGCAGTAAAGGCTGGAAGAAATGGCGTAGGAGAGAAGCAGGACCCCGGCTGGCTCTCGCCAGGCTTGTGTCCATGCTACTGTAGCTGTCAGACCATGGAAGACAAAGAGCCTCTGGGCACCAGCGGATAATGAACGCAAAGCAAGCTGCGGTCTACCAGCACGCAGCACTTATTCAAAGTCACTGTCATCGTTTCCAGTGGCACAGTGTCGCCATCAGTACAGGGTGCCCAAAAGGCGAATGCAGCTGTCCCAGTATGCAGCAGGGCTCCTGTCCTGAGCTGTGCTTGGCCCGCACGTCGGCCAGTGGCTTTCTCTGGAGCACGGCATGGTTAGCATCACCCGCACGCACTGCAGTGCCGTACTCGACACCAAGTAATCCTTACCCCGGCGGGATTTTTTGGTGTATAAAAATGTAACTCCCTCTACATGAGGGCAACACCCTGTAACCCCTTGTATTTTAAAGAGTTGGACTATTCTAGCCATAAAAAAAAGATCAGAGTAACTTTATTTACTGCGGTGGAGTTAAGCCGGTTTATTCCAAGTGAGAATTTGGCCCCTTGACTTCAATGAAGCTGTGTTGATTAATCCCAGATGGAGACCTGGCCTGGTGCAATCCCTTCCAAAAGTCCTGGGAGATTAGTAACGCGCAGGCTGAATCACCGCCATTACTCAGAGCCTGGGCGGTTATCAAAAAACTGCACCTGCCACCACGTGAAACGCTGCCGGATTGGGGTCGAGCAATTGCAATCACGGACTTCAGGGACCGGGGTGTGGTGAGCGAGGGCACATTCTTCAAACGCTGCCTCATGTGAGGGGGAAAGACGCCAAAGTAGCACTCTTCCCTCTGCAAACATCTGGGGACGTCACCCAGGATGTGAGTCGCGGCTCTGCCAAAACCTGGGCATGGTGACATTGAGCACGCCGGGCAAGGAGGGAGGGGGGATCTGCTTCTTCACATCCAGGGCTTTTTCTGACGCTCTGTAAAGATCCTCAAGCGTAAAAAATCAAGGATTAAATCCCCCAGGCTTCCAGGAATCTGCCCCAGCATCTGTTTGCCAATTTTGAAGAGCAAACAAAACTTCTCGCAGTAAAGGGAGAACTTTCTTCCCTACTCTAAATGCAAAAAAACCCCATCTTTTTTCAGCAATCAGCTCCAAGTCTTCCTCAGGGCAGGCGAAGTTTTGCTTCCCAGTGTTACAGGCACAAGTGCCATAACTCTTGCAGGGAATGAATCCACTGAAAATTAAAATCTGCTGCCTTTCACAGCAGTTCCTTTACACACACGCACACATTTGCCCATGGAGAGACGGTGAAGCTGCGCCATGTGTTGCAGTGTGGAGGAGCACCAGAATAAAGCACTTCAAAGGCGGGTGTTGGTGGTTTGTTGGGTGGTAGAACTGCAGAGTGGACCGTATATAGCTCGTCTCCCCAGCACATTAATCACGCAGAGGCGTTATTCCTGACTATAGGATGCTATAGAGTTTCTATAGCACCTATAGATTTTCTATAGCATCTATGGAGTTTCCCCTCTATTTGCTTGGAGGTTGCGTCACGCAGGTCAAGGTGACAATGGAAGGGCTGGGCATTGCGTGCAGAGGAGGCACGGCATCACCGTCGGGAAGAAAGAAATGCCTAAGCTTGCAGTTCACTGGCTCCAGCTCTGCCTTCTAAGCGTTTCTGAAGTCCGGCATCTGGAGCATGATGTAATCTGAAGATTGATCAGCAGCAGCACATGTACAGCTGCGCACATCTGGCCTACAGGTGTTTCAGCTGCCATTTGTCAGTGACTGTATCGAACATTACAAAGCACCCCGAGTTCGTAAGGCAATGGTACCTGTCCCGCGGATTGTTCACGGAAGGCCACAAAAATGCCATTGGTTTTATGCGAACTGTCTCTGCTTTTTAGTGGGTGGCCCCAGGTTTTTTTGGTCATTGTTTCCATAGAATCATAGAATCATAGAATGATTTAGGTTGGAAAAGACCCTTGGGATCATTGAGTCCAACCGTCAACCCCACTCTACAAAGTCCTCCCCTACACCATATCCCCTAACACCACATCTAAACGACTCTTAAACACATTCAGGGATGGTGACTCCACCACCTCCCTGGGCAGCCTATTCCAGTGTCTGACCACTCTTTCTGTGAGGAATTCTTTCCTAAAGTCCAGTCTAAACCTCCCCTGTCGCAGCTTGAAGCCATTCCCTCTTGTTCTGTCGCTAATTACCTGTGAGAAGAGACCAGCACCAACCTCTCTACAATGTCCTTTCAAGTAGTTGTAGAGAGCGATGAGGTCTCCCCTCAGCCTCCTCTTCCTCAAACTAAACAGTCACAGCTGTTCTTTTTCATTTTTAAAGTAAGGAGTTTAAACCATAGATGCTTTTAAAGCAGGGTTATTGTTGTTGTTAGTAATTCCACTGCCATTAATCCGCACAGTTGAGTCAATCATAATGGATGGTTGCCACCATCCGCTCGACGATTTGCTCTTGGTAGTCAACGTTATTACGGAGTCTTTGTGCTGCGCTGATGAAAAAAAAAAAGCTGGGGCTGTTCCTCCTCGT
Organism: Stercorarius parasiticus; assembly: GCA_013396915.1. Classification (NCBI taxonomy): domain Eukaryota; kingdom Metazoa; phylum Chordata; class Aves; order Charadriiformes; family Stercorariidae; genus Stercorarius; species Stercorarius parasiticus. The sequence goes on along the minus strand of VWZL01002048.1, from coordinate 543,358 downwards.
ACTCAGCAGTGTACAGATAGAGCAAGACTTGCTCCCAAAGTACCTCATCTAAACAAGGCGGGGACAGGTGAAGTGGGAAAATGGGCAGGAAAGGCCTCATCCATGGGGCAGGACCCGCTGGTGCCCAGTCCCGGAGCCAGAGAATGACGCATGTCGATTCCTGCAGGGATGTTGCCACTCGTGAGGTTTGCAAACTGCAGCTGAATACTTGCTGCACACAGGAAGAATAAGGAGAGTGGGGAAACTGCTGGCTGAGCCGGCCAGACCCAAAGAGTTCCCTTTGAAAAAGAATAAAGCTGCAGATGTGTATATATATATATATATTTATTTTTAGAGAAGGTGTTTTTCTTAGAATTTGTATTATTTTGGCAGGAACGCAGGGGGGAGGAGAAAAAGTTTCCCTTTGTCCAATACTCTCTAGTATTCCAAAGTGGGGTGGAGGCAGAAGGGTATTTTTACAGCTCATTTTGTATCTCAGTTGTGTTTATCCCTGCAGAGATGGACAGGGACCAGAGACACATTTCCCACTGAGTGCCAGCATTGTCAGAGCGTGCCGCACACCATGCTGCATACGGCGCCAGCTGCCCTAAGCCACTGTCTTCACATATTCCCAAGAGGAAGAAGAACCATGTTCCTATTGATATTTTCCTCCCAGATAGTCTCAATCAGCCTGCAAGAACTCGTTTGTCTCAAACACCAATGTATTTTCATCTCCAAACAGCTTAGCGCGGATACACCGTCAGTCATTATGGCATAAGTCATTAATCTGGAACAGGTCACGCAGCTGTCTCCTGAAATAAATTAAGCCTTAGCTTGCAACCTGGATTTGTGCAGGGTAAGATTTGCATGTGTCTTTTGCTGTGAGCATCTCAGTCGAAGCGTATGGCCATCTATAACAACTTGGCCCTCCTTACCTGATTTCTACGTAACGTATTTCCATCGCTTTGGCACTGCTTTGGGTGTGCGTTTCAGGCAGGGACAACGAAATGCCTGCCCAGAACTGATTTTGGTCTGGCAGCTGGAGCCCATATTGGTCTGAGAAGCCCAGAGGCCGGAGGATGGGGGGCTCACGAGGCAGAGGAAAACGTAAAATGACCGCTCTCATCCTTAGAACCAGTATCATCAGCTTCAGAGCCACGCTTCAAGGACAGGTCTGTGTTTGTGCTACCTCTCCTCCCTGACCCCATGTATTTCACCTGAGCTGCCCAAGAAGAACACCTCATTCTCTGGCTTTTTTCCCCCCCTCTCCCTGCTCCTTAATTCCGCACCTCTCTTGTGCAAAGCCAGGCTCATGCGTGAGTGCCTCTGGGGAGGGAAGATGAGCCCAAGGAAAGAGCGATAGGCTTTCTCTGCTGTTCCATTAGCCAGGAGAGCTGCTGATGGCTGGCTCCCTCCTGTCCTTCTTTGCCCGCAGCCACTGGCTTTCCCTGACTTACCCTTTCATGGGTCAGGAGATGCTGGTGGTGTCCCCCAGTGCTTGTTCTTCTGAGCCACCCATGAGGCAGCTGGGCAGAGCCGAGGACAGAGCTTAGATGGTCCTTCCAAATGTCGAAGCAGCTCTGTTTTTTCCTGCTCCAGCTGCCCATTAGCAGCTTCCACCCTTCAGCAATTTCTAGCCGCGCTTTCAGTGATGTGCTGCCAAGATTTTAACAAGGGGCTCCCACAAACCTACCTCCTCCTCCTCCTGCTGTGGCGGACCCCACTGCCTCAGAGAGGCCAATGCCTGGGCTCTGGAGGAGCGCAGGGCTGGGGGAAATGTTCCTTTGTGGGGGCTCCTTCCTATTTAAAGCCTTTTTTTTTTTTTTGGTTTAATTTTCTGGCGAGGGAAGGATACAGCACCTTGGAGCAAACATTACTAACTGCCCGGAGGTTGCTGCAGAGAGGCAGGACATAACACAGAAACTCTGAGTGTCCCAGCAACAAAATGCTTCCTTGCAGAGCTCTCGCTTCCTCTCCCTACCGTGAGGCCAGCCCCAGGCGACTGCTTTTATCCAGGCTAGGGCAATCAGCCACGAGCCGAAATGTCGAAGAAGTGGCTTTCTTTAGGTGTTTCGGGGCAAGTTGTCCCATGGGAAGTTGAGCCCACAAGTTTCTGGGAGTGATGGGAGGTCACCTTGGCTTGCTGACATTGATGGGCACAGGTGAGCCGTGCGGATGGGCGTTGGGGCAGAGCTGGTTTCCGAGGAGCTCTGAGCTTGCAGGTATGTCGCAGGTCCAGGATGGGGCTGCAGCAGCCCTTCAGCTTCTCTCTGTGGTGTGCATCTCCCTCTTCTTCTCAAGTGGAAAGGAACTAAAACCCCCAGGAAAGCCCAAGAGCTCAGTTTTCAGGAGCTCAGGAAAAATCGATATCAGAGCATGCAGAGGTGTTAAACTTGTTTCAAGGGTCGCAACGCCCTCTGGTACTGGAGACCTCTCTTTTGCTCCAGATGGTTTAACCTTGCAGAGGTACAGCTGGAGCTGGAAGAATGGGAAAGCTCTTTTTCCACCTTTAAATACCAACTGGGAGCAAGAAGGTCAGCTGTATGATAGATACCAAAATAGTAAAGTATGTGGCAGTCAAAAGCAGTCAACTAACTGCTGGTTGATATGTTAATAGATAAGCCCATAGATGATAGATTAATAAAGCAGTTTTAAATACAGGCCACTCTGGTAAACACAGCAGCTTCAGCTGCGCTGGATCCACGCAAGCAAATGGCATCACACACTTCTAAAATGTCGGTTTTCTGCATTTTGTTAGGGTTTGTGGTTTTTTTAATTAAAAAATAATCTGTCAAAAAGGAAAGAAAAAGTAAAGTGACAAATACATTGCAGCGTTGTTAAACTGGATTTGAACACCTTACAGGTCTGGCAGCTCTTCCAGGACAGCACGCCCCGACATCTACTCCAGAGATATAATGTCTATTTAGATGGGTGGCCATGGGCACCAACGAGCCTTTCTGCCGTAGAGTGAGGGGGGAAAAAAAAATAGGATTTAAAGCAAGATCGTTCGGTCACTATTTCAATCAATATTGGCTGCTTCCTGACATTAGATTTATTTTGAAAAAAACCTGAAGCAGTCCACTTCTCTCTGCTGTGGGTTGTTATTTATGAAAGGAGCACTCACGAGTGCCCCAGATTTATTTCAGCTGTGGGTGGGTGAGGAACTGGTTTTGGCGGCTGGTGTGAGCGAGGCATTTACCTTTCTCGAGAGTGGACAGGATGGGCCGGAGAGAGAGCAACAGGCTTGGAGGGAGGAGAAAAGGCTTAAATCTCTTTTTTCTTACGCCACATCCCCACAAAATGGCTAGTTACGCTGCCGATAACAAACCGGGGAGCTGCCGGACGCAGGGAGGATGTTTTCCCTCGGACCAGACATGGGCAGATAAATCCTCCAAGGTCTGAAAAGCCCGGGGTAAATTAGATTAGAGACTTCCCTCTAGACAGCCAGGGGTATGTTTGGTGATAGCTTGGGGGGGGGACCCTGCGGCTCAGGAATGAACAACTGCGAGGGGTATGTTTTTAAATGGTTTCCCAGCTGTAAGATGCACATAACTGTGGCTTTCCTTCATCTGGGAGACTTCAAGAGCAGATGGTTGATAAGGGTTCATACCAGCAAAGGCAGAAAAACACAAGGCAGGGTATCTGGTTTCAGTCTGTCCGTACCCGCAGCATTAGATCTGATTTTGGCCCTCTCTCCCTGCCCTGCGTGTACACAATTATCTGAATTCCTTTCTCCGCTGCTTCCTCCCCTCTGAAGCCTTGCAGACCGGCCCTGACGCCTTTTCTATTGCTTGAGGGATTGGCCGCGCATTCGGGCTTTCTCCTTTCCCGGCCCATGGAGGGGTCTGTGCCACGGCCACAAGGGCCAGCACTTCCCACAGGGCAGAAAGCAACCACAGGGATGGGAATTTATTCCCCATCCCCATCTTTTTAGCCTTTCATGGTGGGGAACACCCTAAAAATCAAGGGAAGTCTGCTTTTTTATGATGCCGGTCCTTTGTGCCTCAGTTTCCCCTTCGTGCCTCATCTCTACTGCTTACTTCTGGTTGTGTTGAGAAAGAGGTGCCCCAGCCCCCTTCACTGCAGCTGGGTATCCCCAGGGACTCTTTCACAAACAAGTACGAGCTGGTTTCCCAGGCAGGTGTGTGGGCAGCAAGGTAGATGCGGTCAAGGACACGACTGAAGTGTCGGTGCCCCACTTCACGCTGCCGATGCCGTGTTTTTCCCCTGCACAGGCAGCCTGTTGCGGTGTGGTCAAGTAGAAAGGGGTACCCTTTCCGAAATGCCAAATGGCTTTCCTAAATACAGCTCTCCATCCCTCTTAGGGGTTGCCACACGCTGGCTTTTCCCGCAAGGGAGGGCACGTGCCTACCTGCTTGCAAAGGGCCTGCTGCTGATAAGCCATACGATACGTTTCCCCAAAAGTTGCATTTTTGCGCCATCCAAATCACAAAAATGTTTGAAATTTCAAATATACGCTACAGTCCATTTTGGGTTTGGTGGGACAGCTGACAACTCCGTAAGATGACTTGAGAATATCCCTTTGGTAGACATCCAGTCAACGCGTAGCTTTACGTACACTATACACAGAACAGCATATCCCTTCTTCCTTTGACTTTGCCCTAGCAATATTTGAGCACATATTAAACCATGCATAAACATGAACAAAAAATGCGCAGGTAGAGTTGTCCCACCCTTAAACTGCACAGAAACCCATGTTTCCGTAATCACACTTAAAGATCTGGCGAATTTAACTGAAATTCTCCATCTGTTTTAATTCAGGGTTTAGCCTTTTCGATACAAGTTATATGTAGACATTTCAGCATGGGTATTGCAGAATTGAAAAGCCTTTGAAAATTCTTCTGGTGTCACTCTGACGTCACTTTCTGACATCCAGTTTTGACTGACAGCGCAAAAGCTTCTCTGCAAACTCTAGAAAGAGGTGGGGTTTCCTTCAGCTGGGGAGCAATGGCTCTCGTTTCGGGTGAAGCAGGCGGAAGGAGGACAGCATCAGGTGAAGAGGATCCTTTGTAGGAGGGCTCGGGGGGTTTGTGAGCATGGCAGGAGAGAGGCAAGGCTGCATGCATAGCTGTGCTTGGGCATACCTTAACTTCAGCTTAACACCAGGTGCTTCTTCGGGCAGGAGGGAGGCAAGAGACATCCCACCTCCCAGGGTGAAGGAGATATGCTGGTTGGCTAAAGTTTGGCCAGGCACTCTGCTGGGAATACATTTTGCCTAATCTACGTAGCAGGTTGGCCCATGTACATCCCAACCTGCTGGTCGGGAGNCCCTTTAAGTATTTCTAAGCGTTGATAAGATCCCCCCTCAGCCATCTTTTTTCCGGACTGAAGAGACCCAAATCCCTCAGCCTTTCTTCATAACAGAGGTGCTCCAGTCCCCTAATCATCTTGGAGACCAGCTCCAAGCCAGCTCCTGGGAGCCACCAGCTCACCTCCAGCCCAGCACACGTCTGCTGCTTCACGGTGGCCACAAGTCTAATGGTGCCGAGATAAACGCCAAGCCAATATATCTCCTCGTGCTTCCTGCCTTATGTCTCCTTCGTGTGACTCACAGGAACACTCAGCCCGTGCATAGTCGGAAGGCAATTTGGGGATGCTCAGAACTAGGTCAAAACAAACTTAATTTCCTCCAGGTCCAGGTGGGATGAGGCTTTGCAAGCCGAGTGTTTTGCATACGGCCTTTCAGCTTTCCACCCACTGCCGTCCCAGCCTCCAACACACAGTCACGGGGAAGCCTTTGGCATTTTTGCAGCGTGGCTGTTTTCCACTCTCCCCATGGTCCAAAACAGCTGGACCATTTTCCCCCAGTCTCCGGAAAACAAAAACAATGACAAGAAAAAGGAATCACCGTTGGGCATGGAAAATGTTCAGCTCGAGCAGCATAAGTTTCAGAAGGTTTGGAGCAGATAAAAAACCATGGGATGCTGGAAGGCAAAGCATACAAACCTGACCGTGACTATTACGACTGACAGTTGCTATACGCTTTTTTAAAGTAGTTGTTCCCAGGACAGCTGGGAGCAACCGTCCCTGGTTCACCAAACTCAGGAATGAGCAAGGTTAAGGGGTGAATTGGGGGTGTTTGGCGGTGAGCACCTCATGTAGGGACCCTGCCCATGACGATGACAACTGCTGCCAGGTTAGGCGATTTCTGTGTTCCCAGTAAGATCCTCCTAGGTGTCTGAGACCTCTGCACTTCAACCTGCCACACAGCTCTTAACAGGTCCCCTTGGCTGGCAAATCTGGGGTGGAGTTGGGTCATGGAGGTGGGGAGAGAGGAGCACGGGATGCTGGCAGGAGCCCAGGTTGCCTGCCATGAGTTGCATCCAGCCCACCGTCCTGGTAGCCGGGCGAGACAGAGCTCTCATGGCCAGGAGTAATCCAAAGTCAGACTTTCTGGCCTGAGAGTCAAGACGCTGAGATTCGTCCTCCCCTCCAGCTTGGCATTTCCTAATCTAAAAAAGAACAACCCAATTTCTGGAGCTGCTTGCTTTGGCATTTCAAAAATTCACGCCAGACCATGCTGACCTTTTCTTTCCGAAAGCACGGGGGCCGACACGTGCGCCCCCAAGTCACGTTTTGCATTGTTCGCTGTTGTTTTTCCCCATCCTGGTGCCTACGGGGCAGGACGCACGCAGCGCTGGTGCGGCGGGCGGGCGGGCGTACTGGGGCTATGACATAATGCAATAACCAAACTAGCTGCATTTATTTATTTTGAAAAAACAAATACTAAGGGCAGCTGCTACTTAGTGACGACTGAAACTTTTTATTGATTTTCTAGAGCAGGAGCTTCCCCTTTTGTCTTGTAACCCAGCATCGCTTGAACCCGGTGGCTGGAGTACTCCAGAATAACTCATCTACATCACATTTTCCTCCTCTTAATAAATATATAGAGGCTCTCCAGCCCTGAAGGTACACACCTGGGTAACAACCAGAGAGGTCACTGCCTGATATGCTTGCTCTGCCCTGTCTTGCTCAGGCGTTACCTCCAAGTAGATCCAATTCAATAGTTGGATCTCCTTCCCCATTCACCCTGTAACATGCCTGTAACATCTTACCACCTATTGCGCAGCACCTAGCACAATAAAACCTTAATTAACAGTACGGATGAGGACCAGTGATAGCCCGAGTAGGCTTTTGTTGTATCTTTCCCTATATTAATCCTTTCTGGTTATTCTCATTTCGGAAGGATAAGTTTCGAGACAGTGGTGATGGGAATCTCCAGCGGAGTTTGTTTGGCGCTTTCTCCTGGGCTGGTTTAACGTTTTCTTCCTTGGTGCGTTGTTTGTTTCGCAGGGAGGGATATCGCGGAGCTCTTTTGCTGCCCGTGCCCAGCAACGCTGCCGGCTCTGCTCGCGTCCCACCTCCTCACCCCAGGCAGTCCCCCCACTCGCCAGCCTGCCTCGCGGCTCCCCGCTCCAAACCTCCGCAGCCTGCAAAAAAAAAAAAAAAAAGCAGCCCTTGAAGTTAACATCCCCTTAAAATGATTGTTGTGGGGGATGCTTAAAGAGCAGGCGCAGGCTGGGGAGGGAGACTTCAAAGGAGGCAGCAGGGATGGTGCCAAAGGCAGCAGAGCTGTCGGGACAACGTGGTGGGGAAGCTGGCCGGGACCGCCAGGGCAGCCACACGTGGGGTCAGTGAGGAGCGTGCCCGCTGGTGTAACTTATAAGAAATCTGTTATTGCAATTCAAACTGCTTTCAACAAGGATGCTTGGTCAGAAACCACACCCGGTCCGGAGGAGCCTGAAGGCAGCATCCTCAGCCCGCGAGCGGCGTGCCCTGCACCGACCCACTCAGCAGGGCTGGGGGCTCAGCTCTGACCCATGCTGGCTTGCACTTCCCCAAGTCGAAGGGGAAGGGGGGAGAAAAGAGTCTATAAACTTCTCGGTGACGGCCGCAATCAGTGCCAGCTGGCGCGGGGCAAGCATCTCCGTGTGCCGCACCACGCCGCCGCTCGCACCCCTCACCCCCTGCCACTCGCTGCCTGACCCCAGCCCCAAACGCAACGCAAGAAGGTGGGGCAGCACCTTCCTGGTAGGGAATTCGGATGGCCAAAGCCCACACGGAGGGAGAAAGGCTGGCCCTAGGGGTAGAACCATTTTTTTACCTTCCCAGCTTTGAAAGAAGTTGAAAAAGCATCCTTAAAAAAAAACCCAAAAAACTAAACCAAAACCAACAAACAAACAGTTTTTCTGCATTTCCTGTTTCACTTGCACTCTTGGACATGTTATGGAAATTATTTCAATCCCTTTGTAACAAAAACCAACCCTATATAAGTGAAGACCCTGGGGATCTGTTACGAAATTTCCTGCAACCTGTCTCTTGCTGACACCTTACATCAAGCCAGCAGCTCTCGGATCTCGTGGTTTCCAAGATGGGGAATGCTCCTTATGGGGTGGGGAAATGCTCCTAAAGCAAGTCAAAAAATAGAGCAGCAAGCCCTAAACTCAAGGTACAGAGGAAACTGCATTGGACCTGCAATATAGCAGTGCATAACGACTATATTCTGTTTTACAAGCTGCAGAGTAAGAGAAATGCTTGGAAACTATGTTCAGCAGAGAGCTTCACCGTATATCATTTCTCAGTCCAGATACTGTAATCATCCATTTTAAAATATAGTATTACTCTCTTCAGCTATACCTTGGAGAATCACAAGGTGCCTTATGGGCACCAGTTGGTAAAATCCCACATGTGCTGTAAGAGAGGAAGGGATGTACTGCACTTTCCCAACCAGGGAAACTGAGGCACGCGCCTCAGAGCAATTACATAGCAAACCTGCGCGTGAGCTGGGATTAAAGCTAAATTCTGAAGGTCCCGCTGTGCTGCCACACCAGCTTAGTCCCAGGAAGAAACTCTGCTCCCTCCCTGTGAAATCCACTATGGGCTTTGCTGCTTCTTTGAAGAATAAGTCCGATAGATTCATACCTCATCATTCAGCTGCCATAGGAAGCCCGCAGCCATTCCTGCAGGAGCGCATCAGGAAATCCATGGGTCCGGCAAGCGGGAGCAGAGCTGAGAAGTGTCACGGGAGTAGCCGTCAGCTGAGTGCCTTGGCAGGCTTTGGCGAACACCTTGCTGAGCCCCCCTGGGATTAAAGGAGCGTAAACATGATGCACAAACTTGGGTGGGTCCATTAAAGAACCAAATGGTTATGGAAAAGCTCTCTGTAATTTAAGGGGAGACGGAGCCAAAGGGCCCCTTTGACTCACTTTATAGCTCCTGAAGGCACGTGGGAGCATGCTTCCCCTTCCGGTGTACGACGAGTTGGGGGATCACAGCCCGCCCTTCTAGGGGCCCAGGCACAAGGCGCTGGGTTTACTGAGTCACCTCAAGGTGGGCCCTCCAGAAACAAGGGGCAGGAGGAGGCAGCCACCGCGAAGGGTCTGGCTACAGTGGTATGGCAGCACTGGTTAGGGGAGGAGGAAAGACCAGCCCACAGGTTTTTTGGGGTATTACCCCTCTTCCTCCACCAGGAGCTGATCATCCTTCCCCCTGCAAGACTCAAACTGCAGTCAGCAAGGACCAGGTTTCTGACATGAGGATCACAAGCCAGACTCAGAGTATAATTCCTCCAATATACGTGGCACTCTTTTAAGGCGAAGCTGCTGAAGTCCCCTCAACTTATTAAGGTCCGCATGGGATGCCACCAGGTTTTTAGCACAGTGCTCCTCTATTTGAGTGACCTGGAGCGGGGGGGACTGATGAGGAACAGATTGGGTGCAGACATCACACATCTCATCACTTCTCTGCCTGCAGTGGACATGTTTCCACACATCCCACCATGCAAAGTGTGTCCCTCGTGCAACACGCAGATGCCCACCTCCTTCCGTTACCATTTATGTGTTTTCAAAATTGCTACTTAGAGACAGATTTTTTTCAAAAGCAGTCAGCCCCCAGCATCCCAAAAGTCCAGAGAAGAAGAAACAGAAGGAGCAGGTCACACGAGGGGTGGTTCTCATCTTGCGCGCTTCCTTCCTTTCCTCGTGCTGACAGATTGGGTCTGTGAATGAGCGCGTTTTACTCTTTGGTGTGGATCTTATACAGAATATGGGGTAAGAGAAACCAGCAGAATGTTACATGACATGTACTGAAAAACACGTACATGTCAAGATGGGGAGAATAACACCTTCATGGCCGGGTATAGCAGCTTCCTTTGGGTGACCTCTGGCTCCGGTCGTAATATTGCTCCATCAGCTGAGATAGGCTGCTTTGAAGTGCAGCGGACAGTCACAGAAAATAGTAGTGGAAATAGTTTACCAGGTCGTCGTGTCCTGCCAGGGCTGATAAACCAGACATTAGCCAAAGCCACGGCTGAGCAGCAGCCACATCTACCCACCATGACCCTGGTACTGGTGCCCTGTGTGGGACGGGAAAGGATGGGTTAAGCCCTGGGAGCACGGGAGGGGACCTGGCAGAGCCATGCCAGAGCCCTGGGGCACAGCAGCGCTCATTCACCTCGCCATACCCGGGAAGCCAAAACACCCTATTAGCACTGAGCTGCTCTGAAATCCCCATTTTTCCAGTTGGCCGGAGCCAAAAGATCTGCTGGAAACCAGAAAGAACCAGTGGAAATGAGATCCTGCCCTGCAGCAGCAGCCAGAGCGGGGCATCTCACCCGGGGTTAAAGACCTTGCCTTGCAAATGGCCAGCTTTGCTCCAAGGGCGGCTTTCTGCTGACCTCTCCAGTCTTGGGTGGGATTTAGAAAAAATCAGTGGAAATAGATCAGCTTGGTACTGCTTTCTGCCTGGTTTCACCTTGTTTTACGCGGCAGCGAGGTTCAGAGGAGAGCAGGGCACAGCCATACCTCCTGTAGCTGGCAGCGAGCGTCCTCCACCCCTTTTTCTGCTTGCTGGAAAAAAGAATTTAAAAAAAAAGACCGTCAGAAAATCTCTCCGTGGTATCTTTCTCCTCCCTGTATTTTATTTTCCTTTTCTGAGTCCCTCCCTGGCTAGGGCTGCGTCAATGACAGCATTAGGAAAGGGCCAGCCTGTCATCTGTCAGACGTGCGCGTACACAAACCACCGCCGCTCGCACACACCAAGCAGTTAAGTTTTCCTAAGTGGTCCTGGGCAGCCTGTCAAGTCCCAGGCTCGTCTGCAGAATGTGGTTGTAATTAGATAATTAATAACTTTGAGAAGGAAAGGAAAGGAAATAAGCTAAATGGAAGCTTTCCTTAGTGGGAGGAAATAATTATATCTGGTTTTTTGATATATGAGCTGAGGTGGCTTTCTGAAGGCATAAACAGCATCTTGCCTGCAAAGGCATCCCTCCCCCAAGTTAGCTGGAGTCTCCCATGGGCACTGCGGGGTCACGGAATTTGTCCCTGCAGCCCACAAATGAGCAGCAGCAGGTTGCAGCACATCAGAGGTAACCCCGCAGGTTAACGGGGCTCCCCAGCGTGTCGCCGCGTCTCGTCACCTCCCGATAAACAGGGCAGAGGAGAGACGGCACGCAGGGCTGGGTCACCAGGAACCACGTGGAAAACAAGGGTTTAGCACAACACCCCTCGGGGCTGGGGATGCTGCTGTCAGCGTATGGACTTTTTGGTGGTTGCGTTGCTCCTGCCTGTGGTTTTACCATTTCACAGTACAGTGCAGAAAAAGGCTGTGGCATGACCAGACTCTGAAGTCAGGCTGTACATCCAACAGTCAAAGGAATTGTTGAGTTTAGGTTGACTATTTTGTTCTTGGTTTTGGACACGCTTAGATATTGCACAAATGTGTTACCCCGGGATGGGGATGACAAAACGTATTCATTTCCAACAGGGTTTGCCTGATTTTGCAGGAGGAGCCAGGAGTCACTGGGGGTGGGGTTTCTAAAGCCCATCTCAGGCACCCGAGCACCCGATGGATCGCCCATTTCACTTGCTCAAGGGGCGTCGAGGGCTGCTCCCGGTGCGTTGGATCTCGCCCAGCTGCCGGATTAACCGTGTGCCTCCACGCTGCTGGGACCAGGGGCAGGTTTCAAGACGCGGTGACGGGTGTTCATGAACCACAGCCTTGATTTGTAAGGGAAAAGAACTTACCAGGCAACATATCTCAGAAGCATATCCTGTATTGGGTGTATTTATTTCTCTTTTCTTTTTTTTTTTTTTTCCTTCTCTCCAGACTGTCCAGTGTCTGAGACTGAAGTGGAATTGGGATGTATCCAAGTTTGTAGCTTCTGAAACCTTAACAACCTCAAGTAAACTGGTCCAAAAGACCCCTCTTGACCTCCCTGGCTCTGAACTCTTGCGGAGCACTTAGACTGAGCAGAAAACAGCACCGAAGCTAACGGGCTGAAACTTCACAACATCTCTCCCCAAGCAACTGACCAAAGAGAAAGGAGAAGCAACATTCCTGGCTGTTCGTTCTTGTTGGGTTTTGTGTGCGTCTGTCTGTGTGTTTGGTTTTATTTCTAATTCTTTTTTTTTTTTTTTTTT
>VWZL01002048.1:507743-530931 GCA_013396915.1 Stercorarius parasiticus | reverse complement strand
CTGAAAAATCTTAATTCAGGAATACATTTAGGAGAAATCTTTGGGTTCGGATTTTACTTCCCCTTAGCTGTATTCTTTTTCGGTTTGTGGGTTTTTTGGGGTTTTTTGGCCTAATTTTTTAAAATTCAAAACCTGACTTCTTGTACAGTAATGTCAAAACCGGACCAAGGCTCTCAGAAAAAAAAAAAACAACAAACCAAAGAAGAAAAAAGCCCACTGTGTCCCCAGCTCCCTGCATGATTCGTTTCAAGTACAGCCTGGATTACAGACTGCCCTCCACACTCTACCGCCTTTTCCTTATTGCTCCATGACTTGTTACCGCTCGCCCCCTCCTCCTCTTTTTTTTATTTTCATTTTCTGTTCCAGTGTATATGTTGCTTATTTGTTTTATTTATTGAGATATTTTTAACGAGCTAAGAGACTGCAATGTCGCTGTGTATACTGCTTCTCTTGCCAATAAAAATAAAGATGTCATGCAGCTACCAGGGGTATGAGATTTACGTTCTTGACTGCACAGCTCCGAGGAGAAGCTGAGCAGCTTCCTTGCACCCCGCAATGTTTCGACACCCACCGATTTGGCTAAAAGCTGTTTCTCAGGTAGTGACGGGGTGCAGGAGGTATGAGCATTGCTTGTCCGGGCTGATGTCTGCCTGCGTATACCGGGAGTAATTGGCTGTTTATGTGCACCCTGGCCAAAGGAGGAGGCACGCACCTCCTCAGCGCTGTGGTCTCCGATGCACCGCTCGAGTGACTTCTGCTCTCAGCAGAGCCCATTATTAAGCAAAATGCAACCTATCTCAGTATGTCTCAGACCCACAGGCCTGCACCCTTGCCTTCAGCTAGAGTAACAAGTTGGTTGCCATCACACTTGCTGGTGGAAATGCTAAGGGCAAGCATTCCTCAAAGAGAAGAGGGGTGCACGAATGCATGGCGATGGAAAAGCCGTGCCCGTGACCCAGAGAGGCATATCGTGCCCAGAAGAGATGCATAACCCACAAAAGCCAGTGGCACTATGGAAACGGTCACCCAGAGTGGCTGATCTGCTCCTCCCTCCTCCTTACCTTCCATCCTGAGAGCAAACGCTGGTGAGCTCCGCTAGTGTTCTCTAACCTCCCTCCGCTGCCTCGCAGAGCCCTGTCAGACCCTCAGTCATACACATGCTGAAGCCAGGTTTCAATTTCCAGGTCATAAATAACATGTTTTAAAAGAATTCATTCTGGGGGAAAAAAAAAAATAAAATAAAAAAAAATCCGTTTAAAGAACAATCGCTGTGGATCTGGAAACATGGGGCTAAATTATCCCAAATGACCTTTCGTTCTCCCACTCTTTCCCTGCTGGATTAACAACGATTCTGGTCAGCAACGCCAAGGTGACAGAGAGAGATTGATTAAAGGGCAGGTCTCTGGCAAAGGCTGTTTGGGAGCCTCGGCATCCATTGTTGGGATTATCAACTCGACTTTGCAAAGCAAGAGGCAAACCAGATCTTTGTAAGACAGATCCGCTCAGAAATTGGCAGGGAGTGATGTATTGTGGGAGGAAAGAAAAGATGGTGAAGGATAATCGGCTCTGAGAAAGAAAAAAAAAAAGCAACGCTGTGGTGTCTAGAGCCATTAAAAAATAAATCATGTCATTCCATCTAAACCAGCTTCAGAGGAAAACATTTTAACATGCCAAATCAAGAACATACATGTGCGTATCAGACGCATTAATTGCCTGATAGGTTTCAGAACTTGAACGTCAAGTGTTTATTTTAAAACAGGCACAGCTGCGTAGAGTAAAATACATCACATCCATTAGAAGCTCTTACTTTCTTAAAAGTAAATGACATCTCAGTCTGGGCTTTGGGTACCAGCAGAGCCAAAAATACCATTTAAGAAGGTGAATTTAACAGATGTCATGCGATGCGGCATGTCATGCAGCAAACGGAATTTATTGGGTTTTTTTTTTCCCCAGAGTATGCGTGTTTGTGTGTTAGTTTCCGCAATTTTGTGAATCTTTAACGATGCTCCAGATTGCGCCAAACTGATTTCACCGCAAGGAGTCACACTTTTCCAAGCATCAGCACCCAAATTCAACTTCAGCCTCATTAATGGCTTGTAACAGAAGAGCCAGTTGTGCTGCCCCACTCTCCCAGGACGTGACTAGGACCAGGAGGAGATGGTCAGACCTACCCAAGCCACAGGTCAGACGTTCTACCACAGCTGCCATCTGCCTTCCTTAATGCTACAAAGGGCCAGGGCTGCTGAACACCGTGCTCCAATACCATGCATTTAAGGACCTCTCATGGTAGATCAAAGCATCTCTTATCTGCAACGCGCACTAGCAGCGACTAGTAAAAATAAATGCTCGCAACCACCAATTGGTACCTCTTCCGTGAATTTTGGGGGTTAGTCAAGGCTCTTGTGGGTGAATGGCCTTGGAGAGACAAATTTGGAGCCCAGAGATATGATGCAACATTTTGTTTCAGGCAGCAAAAGTAGTAACTGCAAAAGCTGGTCAGGCCAGTGAGAAAACAGCCATGCCACGGGGCTTGGAGGAGTGTTTTCAGTTCCCAAGGGGAGATCTGAGACTATCAAACACTCCAAAAAGTCCTGACAATTTGAGAGCTGTAAACTCTGCGGATAACAGATTCTTAACAGAAAACACATTTGAATTGATGAATAGGGAGACACACGTTTCAATCAGCTGCTGAAAAGGCTTTCCATCTTGCGTGAGTTCGCCTTGCATGAGCCAGCAATGTGGGTCGGTTAGGAAGAAAGCGAAGTAAAGGGAAAACCCAGACCCTAAAACTGCGGCTGTTTTGTCATGCGCCGGACATTACGTAGATATATTTACTTTTTCATACGTAGGAGGTTTTTTCCAATAGCATTTATCACACCGTTCACCCTAATTCCCAAGGTGATTGATTGAATTTGTCCTTCCCAATCCCACCCCTGCACGAAGCCCAAATGAAACCCAAGGCACTGCGAGGGAGGAAGAGATGCGCCCGAGGGCAGGGACAGACTCTCTTGTGCAAAAGAGAATGAAACCAAAAAAAAAATCCCTTAATGCAGCAGGTTCAGCCGCAGGCGATAGCTTCCAACAACAGGGTTGCTCCTCCGTGGCAGCACGCAGGCATATGCCGAGCCTGGATAAATGTTGGTCCCGGACCGTTTGGTCTCTGCGTACATGAAAGGCTACAGTAAGCACCCAGCATACGCTGTTTTGTGCAGGGGATCTGGCTAACAACAAAGCAAAATATTCCCTGGGAAAAAGCCAAGCACTGAGGTGGTGATGTAAAACGTACTGATTTTATTTTATTTTTTTTTTTTTTTAACTCAATCCCAACTCAATTTAGCACCGCCAAACCCGCCCATTTTCAAAAAAGGGGAAAAAAAAGTCTTCAGCTGCCACTTGCATTTTCAGCTGGAGTCCTTGATACAGACCAAATGAAAAAATTTAAAAAAAAAACCAAACCAACCCAACAAACAAATCCAAACCCAAAGTCCCACCCCTTGGGATCTCTTTTCTCCCTGGCCTCCCCTAAGGCCACCCTGTTTTCACGCAATCAGGGAACACTGACAGCAAAGAGGGATCAGGGAAGGGGGGAAACGATGAAATTTTTTCCCAGGGATGCTTGTAAACTTGGAGTCCTCCTTGGCTGGGACCACCCAGACACTGTTTCTGGGATGGTGAATTCAGCCTCCCTTGAAGGGTGACAGCAAAGGGAGGTCTATGTCAGTTAGCGTCATCTCAGCACTGAGACCTCGGCAAGGGGAGCTTGCATCTCACCCAAAGCTGGGAGAGGAGGAAGCCCGTGAGCCTTCGGGAGCACCCATACGCAGTCAGCGGTATGATCGGGATAACGATAAATCTTCTGCTTATTGCTGTTATGAAGCGTAGTGACAAAGTGGCCTTTATCAGGGTTAAACAGAAAGATAAAAATTGTACCCAGAAACCACAAGTGATGTGGAAGCACTGCTGCCTGTGATTTTTGCGGAAGCTAATCTTGCATGTCACCTGGCCAGACTGGAGGAGCAAAGCATTGGAGGTGGTCACCCCTGCATGGCACAACTCTCATTCCAGTACGGAGGTGGTCTCCATCTGTTCTGCCGAGCTTTGCTCACATGTTGGCCAGAAATGCCCTCAAGTATTTTGAATGAGGGTTCTATTCATTGCTGGATTCAACAAAACACAGATCTCATAAACCACAGATGACTTCTGGATGCTTGGACTTTGGAGACCGCTTTCAAAGAGAGATTACAATTACAGATATCAAGAAGCCATGCCCACCACCCCAAGAAAGCTTCACCAGTGTTTTCCTGGGACTTCGTGTTGAGCCTCACCTGGTTGACCAACATGCACGGTGGTTTGGGAAGAGCAGAGTCTTCCCTTGGGACCATCCTCCATCTTCTTCAGGCAGACAAAACCTCTTCCAGCAGCTGCTTCAGCAGCAGATGGACTGCTGGAAGCTACAAAAGACAAAACGAGAGGTCAAGACCAGCAGAAGACCCTCTTCCACAACTCATCCCTTCATCACTCAGCATCCTCTCTTCACAATGCATTAAAAATCATGAGTTTATGTCTTATCTTTAACCCTTTCTCCCACGTCTAACACCGAATCAGTAGCCATAAGCCGGTCACCTAAACCCCGATAAGAAGAAAATGCCATACGTTACCAGCATTTCACCCATGTTTTAATGGAATAATTTAAGCTAATATAGGTTTTTCAGCTGTATCTTGATGCTTTTTGTTGTTCTGATGCCATTCCACTTGCCTTTGTAGTCTCAGAATTTGTTTTGAGCGTGGTAAAGTGCACTCAGCCTTTTTATGATTTCCTGTCTTGTTTCAGAGCCCGACACTGAAAGACTTTAGTTGCCTCCTAAATCTTTTTCCAGAAGTCTCCTGTCACTTTAAATATTGGCCAGCATTTTGTTAGCTTCAAGACTTTGAAATAATATCAAAGTAAACCTCAAAGGGAAATAATGCAGTAAAGACTAAGGTTGGAGCTTAATTCATATTTAAATAAAGATCTTTCACTTCAGCTTGAGTTACTGTGTAAAATGACTGGGAGCAAATGGAGCTTTTAAAGGCCTTATTCCCCCAGGGGTCTATTTTGAAATGATCGGTGAGCCTAACAGGCAGAGGAATGAAATTGCCTTCCCATGAAAAATTCCCTACCATTGGGAAGAAGAAAAAATTTGAAGTTCTCCAGAATCAAGATGGACTTTTTCCTCCCACTCCTCCTGAACTGTGACCCCAGATGACGTTGGCAAATGGTGCTCTCTCCCCGCAGGCAGACGGGAATGTTGTCAAAGTCTTTGCAGAAGGAGACAAGGACCGAAGGATTGATTCGCAAGTCAAAACATAGCTTTAGCTTTTTCTTCATCTTCTTCTTTTTCTCTTCTTTTTCTTCTTTTTCTCTTTTTCCTTTTCTCCTTTTTGTCTTTCTTCTGCTGCTTTTTCTTTTTCTTCTTCTTCTTCTTCTTCTTTTCTTCTTCCTTTTCTTCTTCTTTTTCTTTTTTCTTCTGGGGTGAACCGCACATTTTCTCAAATGCAAATAGGAGATATTCCCCTTTCCTCCCCTCCCAAAATGCTAGTGTTTAGGAAAGAAAGAAGGAACTAGGGGCTGGTTTCCAACAAACCTCAGCACCTGACGGGGATTTGTATGAAGCGGTAAAGGCAGATTTGCAAAAGCTGACCGCCCAGCGCAGGTATGTTTGCAGGAGCAGCCAAGCACACAGCTCTCCTTGACTTTGTCTGGGGATCTCCTTTGAAATTCGCCTTTAAGCTTCATATCCTGCTGCAGCGTAGAGCAGAAGTGGTGATGGATTTAGCCTTCCACGTACCCTCTGCCTTTATTTCTTATATTTCCTACTCAAGCCCCAGGAACAGTGGGCGGGAGGGATGGCTTTTGCTAACGCCAGCAACTCCAGATCTGCCAAAACCCCAAACAAAGGCTGTGAGAAAAATATTTCTGCAGGAAGCATTTGCTGAAACATGATTCATTTCTTTAAGATAAGTCATATTTCCTCTGGCCAACACTTACAAAAGGGTTAGCCTCCCTTATCCGTAACTCCAGCCTGGATGATGAATACGGACAGAGCATGTGCTTCCAGCCAAGCCTTTGCAACGCTGGTGTGCTCGTGCCATGCTCGATGGCATGGCGCGCCAGCTTAAATCTGCTCTCATGCGAAGGTAGCTTGAGGCTGGGGACTTGCCCAGTTTGCTCTGGGTTTTTCCTTATTGTCAGCGTCGTGTCCCCACCCCGGCACCAAGTCACGCTGATGAAGGGGACTCTCCCCACCCCCAGCTTCAAGCCACCACTTCAAGCAGCATTGTTTTCAACCCAGGTCTGACATCCCTGCCTTGGTCGCTGTGGCTTTTTCACCAGCTACTAGAAACAATGGGCTCCGTGGGTCATTTGCAGTTCATCACGTCTTTGAGTTGCCCGGGTAGCTAGTTGAAAAAAACATTCCTGCTTCGCACATGGCCACAAGATACATAATGAAATTTCCTAACATCCCTTATTTCAGAAACCTCTTTCAAGAGCGGCCTGCCAGACTGCAGCTTGCTTTCCCAAATTAGTGATCTGGTGGAAACTCAGCAGGAACTGGGCGAGGGACCAGCTGGCACGGTCCCGGCGATGCACGAGACAGCGGCTTGCAGAGCGCCGTGGGAGGTGGGGACTCGCACCACCATCCCCCAGCCCGCCTGGGACTGGCACCAGGGCTCGGCTCCGGCACCTGCACCGTTGGTTTTTGACCTTGAGCCCCCTCCTTCCGACAGCCTTTTGCTTCCTCATGCATGGCATGAGGAGCTGGCTGATCATCTTCCTCCTCCTCGCCCCTCTGGGTGCTCAGCAGAGCCTGAAAGGGGCTCTCTGCCCAAGCGGCAGGCAGGGCAAGTTCTGGCAGGGCAATGGAACCAAAATACTGGGCAAGGAGCTCCATGGGGACAGCCCCTCTCACCACGCTGGTGTGGCTCATGCCAAAACTGGCAGGTGCCATCCAGGGAGCCAGCCACACATCTGCCACAACCAGGCATGAGCCTCACACATGGCCAGCCTGCATTGTTCTTTAGCATCCATCCAAGATGAGGCCTCTGACCTCCATATTTGTTCTGCTTTTTCTCCATCGCTTTCCCCTGGACACCTCTATCCCACTCCACTGGTCTCCAGTAGACCACATTTCATCAGAGCTTCCTCTACACAACACTGACAATTACAATCAGCACCTCTTCAGCCCCATGGCAACCACCCTGCCCCGCCAATGCCACCTTCCCTCCGACAGACACGTGGAACCAGGCTGTAGCACCTGGTGGGTACAGATGCTCCTGGGGATCATGAGGACACCTGACCTCAGACAGCTCTTTGCAGTTCGGTGTGAGTGATGCAAGCCAAGGAGTCGTGGTGTCCTGGTGGCCTCATGGCATCCCAAGTATGTTGAGATGAGTTGGCTAGAGAGATGTTTGCATGAGTTATTACCTGGCTCCCTCTCTCCACAGGCAAGTCTTCCTGCTCAGAAGCAACGGCGCTGCATCATCGCCATGAGCTACACCCAGGCATCGTGCTCTGCGCCACCACTGTGCACCTCTGCGCATGCTGAAACAGCTGGGGTTGCCTGGTGGTCTGTGGCCCACTCATGCCAGAGCTGGGGCTTGTGCTTCAGTCGCCTGTTGCCACCAGAGCGTCCTTGTTTCATCAGGATGCAAGGACAAACTGAGCTTCTAGAGGAACTTGCACCACCTGAAAGCCAGCAAAGAAATAAATATCGATCAAATCTTGAGTCCCAGCCTTCTCACATTATGGCAGTGGGCTGAGGTGGAGTGACATTTGTCCCTTCTGCAGGAACAACACTACCTTCCACAGCCACAAAAAAGGAACCGTGAGAGTGAAGAAAGAGAGAGGTGCAGAGGAAGAGGATTAGCGTGCAGTTACAGAAAGGAAGGTAAGCAAAACCTGCCTTCTCTTACGGACCACATGTGAATACCTCAGTGTGGAGATGGATGGCTCATTCAGGCTTCAACTCAGACCTGTTTTCTATATATCGAGTGTTGCTCTCAGGTTATAGTTTCATTCATGCTAAACTCTGCTTCTTTGCACTGGGACTTCAGCATTGCCTTTGAAAGCCCATACGTGTTAACGTTGCATTAAAACAGAATTAAATCAACGCCAACGTTTTTGTTGCAAATGCTACAGTAGCAATGCGCTCCCAGTAAAGGAGCGAGAAGATATTTTACGTTATTAAAAATTGCTCTTTTCTGATAGTCTTTTGCAAGAAATTCCTCAAAATGGCCATCGGATCTGCAGAGCTCTCACTCCGCGCACGACCGGCAGCGACCTGGGATGAGTGGGACAGAAGCCCTCGGTGGATGCGTTCCTGCCCTTACCTCCGGCTCCCGTCCTGTGCAACACGGTGCACGGAGTCTCCTCTCTTTACATCCCCCGCCATTCCCCACAATGGTTGAACGGGCATTAGGTGAGAAGAGCAGGACATACGAAGGCAAAGGCTCTCTGAAAGGAGACTGCAGCACATACATCCCCAGCCCTGTTAGGGGCAGCCATTCGAGACAGGATGGGGGGAATCTGGCCCCAGTGCAACAACACAGCGTGGACTGGGAACGGCTACCTCTGGCACAGCTCTGCCGGGCTGTAATCAGATCTTACCCCACTGAACCTCATGCTGTGACATGTTTATATGACCAGACCCTTTCCCCTTCATTAGTATTGGGGTCAGGAGAAGCCAAAGGTCAGGCTCGAAGCTGATGATTTCATTTCTAAACAAAACCATCCCCTCTCTCTACCTTCCTCCTCAAAGAGCTTAGCTCATAAATTCTCGTTTAGTACCACCAAGCTGACTTCCCCCCCCCCTCACATTCTCTTTAACGAGAGGGATATTTCATTCCCCCCAAACCAGAGGGCAGCTCCTTATTACCCCGAGTCCCAACCTATTTGGAAAGCTTTGGCCAGCATCCTGCCCCGTGCTTCAATTTACAAAGCGCCGGTCAGGATTGCTAGAAAAACGAAGGTGGCACAGATGTGAAACCCCCCCGGCTGTCTCTCGCCAGGTCGGCAGCCCCGCTGCCCAGTTTCAATGGCTCTGTCACCGGTGGTGCCACAAGCACCAGCGCCCCATTTGACATGCTGGGGGCTGGGAAGTGCAAACCCAAACCCCACTGTCAGAAATGCACATGCTTGCTTCGCTTTGAAGAGGAAATCAGGAAAAAAACCAGAAAACGCAGCTGGCTTTCAGGTTTGCTGCTTGCACTCATTCATATCCTAAAGTCCAGCTAAAGCTCAGTGTCAAAGAGCAAAACCAAACCACATGAGCCAAAGTACGAAGCATCTGTGTTTCTCCTTGAGAAACCGCCTGTCCCAGGGAGGGACAGTGCTTGCTGCAAAGCCCCTCTCCCCTCCGCTGCCACCGGCAGCTCTGAGTCTCCCAAAAGGTTCAGCCTTTCTACTGCTTTACAAATCCTGGACTCTCTCATTGCGCTTTTTCAGACATCCCAGCAGTGACGGTTCTTGGTGCTTGCTTGTCTAACAGCACCCTCCTCCTGTAAGAGAAGTTTTGGAGCTCAGCTGGCATGGGAAAATAAACTGGCTCTTGCCACGCAAGGAGGAGGTGGTTTAGACAGCCGGTTTCAAAAGAGGTTAAGGGATTTGGGTGCTCAAATCCTGCTGAAATCAAGGAGCTGCTTTTCACAGCTGCTTGTGAAAAGCCAACTGGGACAGCCTGACCCTTTCCGGAGCTGAATACACTTTCTGCCCCAGAACTGCAGGTTCACAACCCCAAGGGGGATCACGCACAGCAGAGATCTTAATCTCTGGTGGTTTCAGCTGGGTCTCAAATCCCATCAACCACACTCTGAAACAGGACGGTTCAAAACCAGCTGGAGATTTCTGAGCCGTGGCGTTGGACACCTCTGGAGTCTCACAACAGTTTCAGGCTAGGAGGGCACATCTTCCTGGGTCAACCTGGCCAGGGACCAAACTGTTGTGGATGACTGCTCAGCAGCTGCTGCAATCCTCACACAGACCAGTGGTTTTATTTATGCCCTGGTGGGACATAATCAGCGTGAACAAGGTGAGACACAATCAACGTGAATTTCCCATGAATTTCCACACAACATGAATTTCCACAACCAATGATGACGTTTCTAACAACAGTCCCTATAAATAAAGCCCCCACCAACCAGGAGGAAATGTGTCCATCTCCCACGCAACGCAAGTGGTGAAGGTCATACCCAGCTCAGCCAGCTCTGCTTTTGCAGCCCACTCGGCCAGGGCTGTTGAGGAGTTTCCCCTGCCTAGGTTGTCTTCATCTCCCCAGCCTAGCTCAGAGCAAAGGATAGCGCCTGTGGGCTGGTGCCATCGTGTGGATACAACTGCAATGAGGAGGAGGAGGAGGAGGAGGAGTGGCAGGAGGAAGAAAGCTGGGAAAAGGACAACTTTGGCATTGCCCAAGTCAGAGTCTAAGCCTTGTTCCCTCCTAGTGATACCGATGGTCTTAAGTGGGACCATGCTGCTTCCTCCAGCAGGTTGAATAAATATAATAACAGCAAAAGCACACGTCACCTGCACCTTATCTACCCGACGACATCTCCAGGTGCTGACAGCAGATCTTCAGAGGGAGTTTTCCCAGATGATGCCCTAATGAAAGCAGCAGCAGTTGAGATTAAGATCTCTGCTGTGCTTGAAAGGCTGAGAAGCTGAAACAGAGCTGCAAGTGATACTCACGCTACCTTATTCAGCCTTTCACGTTTGGAAATGGGGCTGGAAGACACTCACGCATGTATGTATCATCCCTCCAGGATCTCCAGGACTGTCTGGTCTACCAACACAAACATACCCTTGAACCTGAAGGAAAATCAGGCTGTGGATTTTGGCTAGTGGCAGAGGGTGGGTTTTTTGCTCTGGGCTTGCATCCTGTCCTGGAAGTCACACAGTCCCCAGCCTCCAACTTTCTTGCAAAACTGAGAAGCAATCCCAGCCCAGGATAAAAATAAAGGGTCCATGGGGCCCTGTCACTCTGGGGTCAACTGATGCAGTGGACGTGCAATCAAGCTCCTTCATGTAAATTTTCCACCGCCTTTTACAGGCTGGATCTGAAACAGAGCCAAATGACGAGCAGGGGGGATAACGAATCATGAGCCTGGGGTTTCCTTTGTATAGTCAAAATCCCAAGCCAAGTCCTGCTGGCTGGGATGTTCCCATTATCTTGCAGAATAGAGCACTGAACTCCGATGGGCTCCTTCCAAAACCCCATCCGCTGCAATGGAGAGCAACCTGCTTGGGCTCAATGCTTCACTCCTTCTGGGACAAGGAGGAGGGACGAGCTTGGTTCCCACAAGAAGGGGAGGAAGCCTGTGAGGACCTGTCCAGGCATTGCTCAGCCTCCCTCTCTTCAGAGGAAGCAGTCGTGTCTCCATACCGACCTCTGCACCTCCCACACACACGCTATGCCTGTCCACCCTTGTCAAGTTTTTGGCTTCTCCTGAGTTCACACTGCCAAGGTCTTTGCAGAGAACTTGTAGCATTGGAGTGGAGTGACTTCCCACTCACAGGCGTGCTGTTTCTGCCAGGATGGCTCTGGAGGAGCTCTGGATCTTGGCTCTGGAAGAGCTGGCCACTGGGGACCTCCTTGGACGAGGTGCAAGGGACACGCAGGTGGTTGGCACTCAACCCCAAGTGCCTGGACAACCCACACTTGCACTGTGCTGGTTGTCATGGGTTGGACCACCAGCCTGTAGGTGCAGGTGGGATCTTGTTCGGCGATCCATCAGGGCGCATCCATCCTTAGTTAGCTGGCGCCCCGTTCCAGCCGGGTTTTGCAGCATGTGGATGACTGCATCCAGGATCCATTAATGACCCAACCTCACGTTGCTGTTTCAGATTAAATTGTTCCCAACGCTATGCATTGTTATTTGGGAAACGTATGAATTTTTCCCATATGTCTTTGACCTATAAAATGAACATCCCTCAAAACTGAAAGGTTATTGCCAACTACGACGTGTTTTCATTTCTCGTCTTTAAGCACATTTCATGGTCTGCCAAAACTTTTTAGGAGGTTGAAACTGAAGGCCTTGACTCAGGAAAACACTTCAAACACATGCCAAATAGGACTTACGCGCACACTTGCATCTAAGCACATGCTACAGGCCTGTGCTGGACTGAGATGTTTTCCCAAATTGATGCCAAAAACCATCTTCCTCTTCATTAACTACTAGACTCTCAGATTCTGTCCTCCGCTTTATTGACAATCACCTACGGGTGAAATTTGGCTTGCAGATGTGGAGCTCCTAGATTGCAGAGAGCAGCTAATTATTTGGGAATTGCTTGCTGGGGCTTTGGGAAGCAGTAAAAAGCCAAAGTAGAAGTGGGTGATATTTTTGAAATTGATACTCTTAAAGACACAAAAATTTGCAGAAATTTCAGAGTGGTTGATTTTAACAACAACAAAATCTGGCAAAAAATCAGGAAGGCATATTTCAAATGTTTCTAAATGAAAACTCTGAAAGGACTTTGATTCAAAAGTTCTTTTTTTTTTTATTATTTTACAATATACAAATGGTCAGTGCCCAAGTAAAATACTTCATTTTGGACTGACTCAAATACCTCACTTGACAAAGAATATGTATCTTCTTTCTTTTTTCTTTTTTTAATTTTGGTTTGCCAGAAATTTCCAGCATCTAATTTTTCAGTTCATCCCAAATTAGTTATTTCAACTTTTTGAAATCTTGCTGCTGGGAAGTCAGTGCTCGTATACTTATGAATATCCTGAGACCTGAAAGCAGAGCTGGGTAAATGAAGAGGGAATGCAAAAGTCCAACTCTAAAATTTGTCTTTAAGAACTTGCCGGTGATCTGGGAGGAATTCAAGCAGGCACCGTGGGTATCAAAAGACAAGGGAATCTGTACTCTGTTTCCAGGAAACAAACATTTCATCGTTACAAGGAAAAATACCAGATGGAGAACAACCCCCCTGAGCTTTCAGCATTCCTACCTGCACTGCTAAATCCCCAAATCAAGCTTCTTCTGCAGCATGCCTTTTATCTCAGCAGCACAACTCTCTGCATGAAAGAAAACCTATATTCTGTTTCAACACATTTCTAACATAGTTACGCCGTTAACCCGCAGAGCGCAGTTCTCACAGGAGACGTCTGAGGTGGGGAAAGGATGACTGTACCTTCCTTCCTGCAAGCAGTCCTTGCCTTTTTGAGTTGAGGTCTTCAGTCCAAGACACTGGACAATCATAGCAAGGCTTTGCCTGTCCTTTCCACCCACAAGGACCGGGAAGAGAAGTGCGTTTAGTTAATGACCATGTGTGACTTGCCCCACTGTGGCATCTTAGAAAAGGCTGCCATGGCGTAAGGTGAAGGACCACATGGTCCGAAGCACACCTTAGAAAAGGCTGCCATGATGTAAGATGAAGGACCATGTAGTCCGAAGCACAGGACGGCAGCTCAGGAGAAGCTGCCTGTGGTGGCTGCTCTCCCGCCCAGGATAGCCCAGCTGTGCAGATCGGGGAGCATGCACCCATGGGTGCATTCACATTTTCCTCTGCTGGGACCTACTGCCCTTCTCCAGTCCTAGCCTCCTGGGCTCTGGTCTTGTTTTTGTCCTCTAACCCACCCCACTGAGCCAAAATTACCATTGCAGAGTCCCCTGGATTTGCAAAATTACCCCTCTGGTGTTTGTTGACAGAGAGGACTGGTGATGGCAGGTAGCACAAGAACCACCCTGTGGTGTCTGCAGCTCTGACCCCACAGCCCCAGACAAGCATTGCCCTCAAATGCAGATCATGGAGTAAAGATGACGCTGGGCTGTGTGTGAATTAAACCTAAAGTTTTTGTCTCCGCAAGGCAGGGGTCAAGCAAATTCATTTGGTGAGCACCACCATGGGATTCCGGCTCCCCACCCAAGACCAGTCTGAGCACACAGCTTCAAGACTGCTCTAAAAGACACCAGCACTGCGACCACTGAGCATCCCACCTCTGAGCCCAGTCCGAGCAGGCTGGAGAGGGGGCTTCTTCACCAACGTGCATGCCCAGGCAACGCTTTGGAGATGGTCTTCATCATGCACAGAGCTTACATCAGCAAAGCAACTGGAGCTCTTCCACCCATATGGCTATTACACAACAAGATGGCCAACAGAGAGGGGAAAAATGCCCAAATCACATTTTTTGATCCTTAAAAATTTTGGTCACTCCTGAAATCAATTAAAAATGAAGAGGCTTTAACTGGGAGTTGAAAGAAGTAGTAGGGCGGGTCACATGTTTTTATTCCTATTGTCAAATGGTAAAATTGTTCTCTTATTTAAGATGTCAAAAGCCTGTGAAGCAAACAAACAAAGCCCAAAGCACCAACTTCCCAACACCCGACCACAGTGAGACATTCATGGACACGAGGAAATGGGCTGCAAAACTTGCACAAAAAAATAAACCTCCCTGAGAAGGGCTCTGCCAAAGTCAAGGGGAAAAGAGGTTACGAGTATTTGTGGGAAACAGTGCTAAAAGGGAAGGATAAAAGAGAACAAAAAAAAAAAAAAAGAAGAAGAGGAAAGAGCAGAGGGAGAGAGGACTGGGGCTAGGGCTGTGCCAGTCAGGAGGGATTTGGCCGGATGATGGTTTTACTGCATTATTCAAATGTGTAAGATATACTTTGATTAATTCTAGTAGACTACACCAAAGTCATACTTGCAACTCCCAGCACGCTAATTAGGGAGAAGAGGCGGACAGTGACTCATGTTGGAAACCGCCCAACTTCCAAAGGGGAAAAAAAAAAGACAAAAAAAAAAAAAAAGGAATCTTAGCACTCAGGCAGCCACAACGGTCCCCAGACCCGCGCTGGGAGAAAGGTCGGGGCAGGCACAGCTGTGGGAAGGAGCACTGGCCAGGCTGTTCCCAAGGAGGGCTGGCAAGGGGAGACCCCCACCAGGAGGATTTGGGGCATGGGGAGAGGTGGAGGTACCCAGCTGTGGGGTAGCTCTCTGGGGCTGGGTTCGCCCCAGCACCTCCCCGGCTGTGCAGGCAGGACAGCTGTTTCCCTCGGTGCTAACCCCATCACCTGGAGGCAGGGATGCTGCCAATCCCAGCCGAGATGCCTTCAGGAAGATGTCACTGAGTTCTGCCCTAGGTGGGACATTTGTCCTCCCTGACACCCAAAAATCCTTCTGCCAGGTGGTGAAATGCAAGAGGGCAGGAGCTGGGGGATTGCTACATGCCCCTGCCACTACCACCACCCTGTCACCAAGCCTTTCAAAGCCAACCCCAGCCGAAATGCTGGAGCCATGGTGTTGCAGAGACACAGATGGAGCCCACCAGCTCTGGGTGGCATGAAGGCCAGGTCTGATGGGTCACAGAGGGAAAAACGAAGTCACAGATCTCGTGTTAAACCTCAGGTGTCCCACTCGGCTTCTGCATGGTGAGGAGCTCCCTCTCCTCCGTTTGTGAAATATTTAGCAAGAAGGAGATGCGCGCGTACACACACACACAGAGATGTTTGCTCAGCAATGATTACTGCCAGGTCCAAAACATCTCTCAGGGCAACAGCGGAGAAACTAATGGGGGTCCTTGCCTGATATTTATTATCCCATCTCAGCTCCATTCTCATCGACTCATTTTTAACTCTCCGAGAAGCTGACAGCATCAGAAACTGAAGCCAGAGCATCAGATTAACAACATCTTTCTTCTCCAGGCTTTCGGCCACATGTTTGAATTGGTTCAGCCCATGAATAAAACTGAAACCCCATAATCGTACAGACTTGAGACAGAGTTGGGGGGATGGGGATGACAGATTTAATGCCTTGTAGCCAATTGTAGTTTGATTTCTTTAGCTTTTTTCTTTAGGGAAAGCAGATAATTACTTCTTTTTTTTAAATTATTAATCTATTTTTTTAAAGAAAGCAAGAAAGGAAGCTGCAGGGTGTGACCCCCATCTCCACCACCCTCGCTCACGGCTCGAACTGCAGCTTGGCAATGCCAGGGACGTGTCGCATGGGTGCGCACCTCTCTAGACCTGAGCAGGTACCCATCTTGTTGCCTTCAGATGGCATTAACGATGAAACAAGGCACTAACAAGCCATCACTCTGCCACACTGTGCTCCTCTCTGCCTCCCTGACTCCACCACAGACCCAGCCAGCTCCATAACCACTAGAGGGGGATGGAAGGTAACTAGTTGAGGAGGTGATTTCCTCCTGTTGTGTCCTAGCGGGAAACATAGACATCAGTAAGTTGGGGAGCTCTGCAGTTCTGGGCAGGGTATGGACGTCCACCATACTGCAAGTTCACAGTATCTACTTGAGCAGGTTTTCCCCATCATTCACAGCACCAGCATGCTGCTGAAGCAACCTTGAAAATGGAGGAGCCATGTGGGATGTCAAGCTTGTTCTCCAGAGAGGGCTGTTTCGATGCTGGTTGGGTAATGAAGCCCTCAGGGTTCTCCCTTAGGGGAGGGAAAATTAACCAAACCACAGGCTGAAGAGCTGCAGAAATAGCTACAAAATGCAAAGACGGGACAGTGCAGCTGTTGTGAAGAGGAGTTAAAGGCGTCCTAATTCAAAATATATATGATTGCCCATGCCTCAGCCCTCTTCCAGAGAGGTTGCGACATCCTGCAAGCAGGCGATCCTGCAGTGTGAGCCCGGAGCAGGCATCTCGTGGAGATAAGAATCAAGCCGCTCTGCAAGACTCATATTTCCCGGGAGGCCATGGAAGTGGAGCAACCACTGGACAGGAGGAAATGCTCCTTTGGGCAATAAGAACTCGCCACAGCCCCAGGAGAGGTTGAAAGCTTGGGTCTCTTCCACCCATCCTCCTCCTAAGTGAAGAAGATACAACTTTGCCTGGCGACCTGTGAGATCTTCCAAGGGTGAAATAAATCAATTTCCTGTTGGAAAAGTAGAGTTTTAAGAAAAGAAGAGTTTGGTAACATCAATTTGTCAGAGTTTTCCTTTGGGAAACAGTGACACCTGCGTTGGTGTTCTCCTGTCGGCGGGGAGCTGCTGCCTGAAGGCAGTCAGCCACAGGGGAAAAACATCCAGGCTTTAGGAGAAGCCACTTGCTCTGTCTTCTCTTTTCCTACCTTCTCCAGTTTCCCCTCCTTGCTATTGCGGCTGCAGGACAGAGTGCTGATGAGACAGGATTAGGTCCAACCCCAGTTCGTCATTTCCCAGTAATTAGTTTGGGTTACCAGAGGAAGGACACCAATGTTTTCTCAGGTCGCTGTTGAGACTCCCAACCGCAAGTATGCCAGGGAAAACGGGCGATGCCAGTATGTGGGGTACTGAGCCACATGAAAGCAGCGCAGTCCTCTGCTCTGGGCTGGGAGACAGTGTCCTGCTGCTTGTAGTGCTTCTCTAGCACCCGGAACACCTTGTTGCATGAGGGACCATAGGATCCCATGCCTTTGGTGCTTGACCCAATCCCTACTAACATTCCCACTGCATATTGGGATGGTTTGTCTATGCGTTGCCCATGATGATACTGCCTGCAGTGACACATGTAGGCACACACATGCTGCATCATATGAATCATCACAAAAGATCAAAACGATCTGAAGCTGCCGACGTTTTGCTATTTATCATGTAAAGATCCTTGAGCTGCTGCTGCCTGGGCCCTATAAGCAATATCACCCTATAAACAGCATTGTCCTGTAAGCAACAACATCCTCTAACCACTGCAATATAGTGTAGCTCAGTTCAACTTCACACCGTGATGTTCCACAAAGATGATCTGAGGGCTGGAGCACCTCTCCTATGAGGACAGGCTGAGAGAGTTGGGGTTGTTCAGCCCGGACAACAGAAGGCTCCGGGGAGACCTCAGAGCCCCTTCCAGTACCTGAAGGGGGCCTACAGGAGAGATGGGGAGGGGCTGTTTGCAAGGGCATGTAGTGATAGGACGAGGTGCAATGGCTTTAAACTAGAGCAGGGCAGGTTTAGATTAGACATTAGGATGAAGTTCTTTACAATGAGGGTGGTGAGACACTGGAACAGGATGCCCAGACAGGTGGTGGAGGCCCCATCCCTGGAGACATTCAAGGCCAGGCTTGATGAGGCTCTGAGCAACCTGGTCTAGTTAAAGATGTTGCTGCTTCCTGCAGGGGGGTTGGACTAGATGGCCTTTAAAGGTCCCTTCCAACCCAACACGTTCTATGATTCTATGTTCCCTGGGTTGGGTGGGTCTGAATGCCCATTTGTCTGAGGAAAACACTAGGCTTTGGGTAGGAAGGAGAATAAGACAAGCAGATGCTCTGCAAGCACAGCAAAGCACAACATTTTTGGCATGGGAAGAACAGAAAGTGTGATGCGCAAGAAGTACCTCGTGGCACATTTCAGGTGGCCTCCTTCAGCTCCTCTGCAGGGATTTGTGCCACTCCTCTGAACACGGGGTTGTGTCCAAGCCATTTGTCACATAGCTAATGGAGAGAGGTTTCTTCGTCACAATCTAAGCCTGACATAACAAATTGTCCTCTGAGGTGCTGGTTTGCTCCCATTGATTCAAGAGGGAACCTGGAGGACAAGTGGAGATAGATAGTGGAGATAGAATACGCAGCCATAGTGGGGTGAAGCCCATCCTGCTGTTCATGCACCTCCACGCTAGCTCCCCACCTGCAAACTGGGGAGGACAGGGCTTACATTCCTATGGGTTTCTCCTCTCTTTTGAACCCTTTGGAGCACAGGTTGCCTCTGCCCACCTGCCTGGCCTGAGCCCCACGCAACGGGGCTGTACTCTCAGCTGGAATGCTCCTGTGAGAAATCTTCAGTGGCAGCAAATTAATTCAAACCCAACGCGAAAGCCCATCACGTAAGAGACTATTGCACCTCGTAGGCCACCCTTGGGTCAGCAGCAATGCCCTGGAGCAGCCTTTGGAGGATGGTGGTAAACAAACTGGATGATGAAGCCCATACTGGACTTACCTTGTTCAGCAATTACAGGCTCCGAAAAATCAGTGCTGCAAATATATCATGGGTAGCTGGTTGAAACACTTCCCGAACAGATGCATGGGTTATAACATACGTTTGTGGAGTTCAGGGCGGTCAGTCTTGGCTTCACCAGGGTCCTAGGTCTCCGTGGTTCCTCGTCAGAGAAGACATAAAGTCCCATGGTCATCCAAACACTCCTCTCGCTGTAGGACTCAGCAGGCAAGATCTTGCCCTATGTATTCACCTAGGGAGAACTTGGGCACTGGAGTTTGTCCTTTTCCTGTAGGTATCATAAAAATAAATTAATAGAAAAAAATTCAAACAAACCCTAAAACCCTAAATAAAAGGCCTCTGTTGACAAAAGCAAATTTCCATGTGGAGAAAACCGGAAGAAAGTGTTGAACTTTTCTTTTTTCAGTCTGGAAGTCCTTGAGGTGTTTGTTGGGTTTTTTTCCTCAGCAAATAACCTAGTGTGCGTCTCAGTGTGTCTGAGCCAGCCCAAGCATTTCTCTTGGAGCGCAAAACACAAGTCATTGGGAAATGCTGGGGAAGGTGGAGATGTACGTTATATACAGGCAATTTAGTGCCAGTCCTGTGACACAAAGAATATTTCTGGTTTTGGTATTGGGAAGCTACATTTTACTGATCTGAGTCCCCAGCCCACAATGAAGCGATTACGAATGCACTATGACAGTAAGATACAAAACAAGTTTAATAGTTCAATGGCAGAAACGTGGTGGGCAGCAAGAGCTGCCCAAGTAATACGGTGTTTCTGTGGCACTGGGAAATGCGGGTGTGGGGGGGTGTCTCCTAGGAGCATCCTGTTTGCACCACCAACACAGCAGAAGCAGTGAAACTCCTTTTCAGGGTATTTCTTCAAAAGAACCATCTTTTGGTTCGGGATGCCCCTTTCCAGAAAGAGCTGTGCTGGCACCTCCCTGTCCCTGCTTCTCTCCTCCAGCACGTTCTCCTTACTAACACAGGCTTTGAGGAACCGCCGGTGGCCCCCTGGGAAAGGCAGCTACAAGGAAAGCGAGATTTCACGCTTGGCTTTTGCACGCAAGCCCTGCCGTGCCCAGCAAGTCCCCCCCCCTGCCCTGGAGGAAAGCTTTTCCCAACAGCCGTGTCAGGACGCAGGGAGCTCCGCAGCTGAGCAGTGGGTTACTTGCCTTTATCACTATCAAACGGGGCCATATTTTGCTCACGTGTGTGCATCCCCTTTGGGTCATTGAAACATATGCCCCGAAGCGCAATTCGTCAGGCTCTGAAGAGGTGCGGCTTGGTTATGGTAGCTCAAAGCATTGCCTTTCCGGACTGCAGCATTTATTACCCTCCCACCCCCTCCCCCCCAAAAAAATAAAAATTACTCCATATATCTTCTCAAGGCGATCGGCTGGGGCTCCAGCCTAATCAGACAGTTTCCCCCCTTTTATCTCTCCCCGATCTGTCCAAGCAGCTCTGGAGTCCGTCAGCCCCGTGATATCATACCTTGGCACAACCCCCGCCTGTTTGCTTTTTGCCAGGATGAATCCTGTAAACACTCGCAAGAAATCGCAGCGGGCCCTGAGGAAGGCATTTTTTTTTTTTTTTTTCTCCTTCTCCCCTCCAGCGAAAGGGCCCACACTCCACGGCTCGCGCGGGACGCCGGTGGGGGAGAGGAGGAAACACAGAGGCTGAAGGGAAAGCAGGAGGAAGGTCGGGGATGGAGGACTGCGCCGTGGTTTTTCCTGGAACGACGGAGTAGCGAGGACGACCTCGATAACTACAGAAAATAAACAAACCCGGGGAACGAAGGAGCCAGCTGGGTTCTCTGCCAGTCACTTGATGTTTTTTAATCTTTTATTTTGCTCTTTGTGCTGATGCGTCTGTTGAAAAGGCTTTTCCGTGATGTGTCAGAAGTATTGCAAAGCACGGGGCAGCCAACGCCCAGCTGGGACTGACCCTAACCTGGCAGCCTTGGCCTGGTTGCTTAAGCAAATGAGGCTTTGGGGATTAACGAGGCATGTATCTGTCCGGTTGTTTCCTTTCCCCTGCCCTCCAGATAACTTCTGAGCCCGTTCCGCCTTTGCAGACTAACCTAAATGAAGGCGGTGATCTTGGAAAGATTATATTTCTGAAAGGTTCTTGAAAACGCTGCGGCAGAGGGATGGCCAGCCTCAGGGTGTGGGGAGGGGGCGCTCGCCGCCGCCTGACCCCAGCCCCGCTTACCCCAGCTGGAAAAAGCCACCAGATGAGCAAACTGGAGCCCACCAAGGGCTTGCAGGATGCTCAAAGCAACTGTGTCCAGTTCTGGGCTCCCCGGTTCAAGGAGGACAGGGAACTGCTGGAGAGGGGACAGCAAAGGGCTACCAAGATGATGAGGGGACTGGAACATCTCTCTTATGAAGAAAGGCTGAGGGATTTGGGTCTCTTCAGTCCGGAAAAAAGACGGCTGAGGGGGGATCTCATCAACGCTTATAAATACTTAAAGGGTGGGTGTCAGGAGGATGGGGCCAGGCTCTTTTCAGTGGTGCCCAGTGACAGGACAAGAGGTAACGGGCACAAACTTGAGCATAGGAAGTTCCATCTCAACACGAGGAGGAACCTCTTTCCTTTGAGGGTGGCAGAGCCCTGGCACAGGCTGCCCAGAGAGGTGGTGGAGTCTCCGTCTCTGGAGACATTCCAAACCCGCCTGGACGCGTTCCTGTGCCACCTGCTCTGAGTGACCCTGCTCTGGCAGAGGGTTGGACCAGATGATCTCCAGAGGGCCCTTCCAACCCCCGCCATTCTGTGATTCTGTGGGAGGAGGTAGCTCACAGTTATCTCCTCCCAGTCACACCATGCATGCCACACCATGCATTCCTGTTAATGAATGGCCTGATGCCAGTGCAAATTTTAGTCCGTATGATCGATCACACCAGGTGCCCGTAGCGCCGCCGGGAGTTTCCTCACCTCAAGTCTCCTGCAGCTGGAGAGACCCCAGGGGTACCTACAGGACAGTTGCTTTGAGCTGCCATCCCTCCGAAGCCTTGCACGCAACCGTCTTGCAACGTAGAGCAGGAAAGGGAAAAAAACCCAAACCTCTAAGCACCATAAAGATTTTATTACAAACAAACCTCAAGAGCACTTTGGAAGCCGGGATGATTAACATTCCTTAATGAAGAGGATGGAGGTGGAGCAGGACCTGAGGGAGGGGAGATGCAACACCCTCCTGTGGGTCCCACCTTCCCACCTAATCCCCCCGTTGCCATCTGGCAGATTTACTGGCCCCAGTAATGTTGCTCCCACTGATATAATGAGGAATTGCAGGCTGTGCTGTATTTCCTCATGAATTTCGCTTCCCTGCCAGAAAAGTTCAGGGCTGGGTCAGACTTTTATATATATTTATGTATATTAAAAAATATATATAAAAATATACATATATTTATGTATATTAAAAGATATATATATATAAAAATACATACATATTTTTCTTCTTCCCAGGTGATTTCCACCTTTTCCCATCTAAGGACTCATTCATCCCCATCTTTCCTACTCACCAGGTTTTTTTACTGTTTGCCTGGGTTGGGTTAAAGAAAATAATCAAAGGATAAAACCCCACGCCCATCNTTTAGTCCGTATGATCGATCACACCAGGTGCCCGTAGCGCCGCCGGGAGTTTCCTCACCTCAAGTCTCCTGCAGCTGGAGAGACCCCAGGGGTACCTACAGGACAGTTGCTTTGAGCTGCCATCCCTCCGAAGCCTTGCACGCAACCGTCTTGCAACGTAGAGCAGGAAAGGGAAAAAAACCCAAACCTCTAAGCACCATAAAGATTTTATTACAAACAAACCTCAAGAGCACTTTGGAAGCCGGGATGATTAACATTCCTTAATGAAGAGGATGGAGGTGGAGCAGGACCTGAGGGAGGGGAGATGCAACACCCTCCTGTGGGTCCCACCTTCCCACCTAATCCCCCCGTTGCCATCTGGCAGATTTACTGGCCCCAGTAATGTTGCTCCCACTGATATAATGAGGAATTGCAGGCTGTGCTGTATTTCCTCATGAATTTCGCTTCCCTGCCAGAAAAGTTCAGGGCTGGGTCAGACTTTTATATATATTTATGTATATTAAAAAATATATATAAAAATATACATATATTTATGTATATTAAAAGATATATATATATAAAAATACATACATATTTTTCTTCTTCCCAGGTGATTTCCACCTTTTCCCATCTAAGGACTCATTCATCCCCATCTTTCCTACTCACCAGGTTTTTTTACTGTTTGCCTGGGTTGGGTTAAAGAAAATAATCAAAGG
>VWZL01002048.1:494244-506474 GCA_013396915.1 Stercorarius parasiticus | reverse complement strand
CTCCAGGGTGGGGACGGGATGCTCCTCGGTGCTGCTTTCCGTGGGTGCCGGGGGGACGGTGGTGGATGCACAGCCCCCCACCCGCAGCATGGGACCACCGAGCCTGGTGGCCACCTGCCCTCACCCCACTTCCAGCTGGGGGACCCTAATTTAATCAAGCTCAGCCCCAGCTTAATGGGCTTGAAAAGGAGAGGCGGGTGGTTCGAACTTCAAACGTTCCTGTCCCTCCTCCCCCACCGCAGGCGTGGACCGCTTTCACAGGGTCACGATCAGAAAGGGACATGCACCGACATCCTAAATCGCTGCTCTCCAAGCTTCCACCGTGCTGATTTACCTCCTGCCTGTGTCCACCGTCCCAGCTCAAGGCAGGATGCCGGGAAACACAGATGGGAGATTTAGAGGGGCACCCATCATCACGTACCTATTTCTCCTCCAGGGATGGGTCCATGCTAGTGCTGCAGAAGAGCCAGCCAACAGCCTCTGTGCCCAGGACTGGCAGCAGGAGCGACCTCAGAGAAATGAAACTGGAGGAGAGGTGGAGCCTCCGTCTCTGGAGACATTCCAATCCCACCTGGACACGTTCCTGTGCCACCTGCTCTGGGTGACCCTGCTCTGGCAGGGGGTTGGACTAGATGATCTCCAGAGGGCCCTTCCAATCCCTGCCATTCTGTGATTCTGTGATTCATGTTTGAGGTCTGGCAGGAGCCTGGTGGTGCAGGCACTTCTCCGCCTGCCTGAAGGTTTCAGGATGCTAATTCTGGGCACAGCCTGTAGAGGAACATGCCACCCTCACTGACTAAGGGTTTCATGGGTCTTTTCCCCAGGTCACCCTGTTTTGTAAAAGGGAGTTGCTGTTCTGCAGGGAAGGCAGTCAAAATCTGGGAGAAGGTGAAGCCCATGTATGCACAGGCAGGCACCTGAGCCCAGGTGTCTGGGATAGCACCCACCCTGCCCCAGGCTGCAAGGGGGTCCAGATGGCCCCACACAGCCCCTTCCAGCTCTATTTCGTACGACCCAGGGGCTCACGGAAAATTTCAGATACAATACTCATGGGTTTCCTCTCCCCCTGCTCAGAATTAGCCGTACCTGCCTGCCCGAGGGATGCACACTTTACCCACAGAACTTTCCCATCTGAGAGCCCGTTGGCTGGACACAGCTAGGCTTTTGATCCTGGATTTCAGCAGTGTTCCACTTTCGGCTGTCAAGGAAAAGCGAGGCTGGCATCATTGCCACATGGCAGTGGCTTCATATGACATTGGTTGCCCATGACCAGTGTTAGAGGAACCCTTACCAGCTGGTGTCTTCCAGCCCTGCCTGATAACTCTTTACTATCAGCATTAAACGAGAGGTGATTTTGAGATGCATCTTTATATTGTTTCCTGTGCCAGGGAGACAACTCGCTTTCCTTGCTTGTGGCTGGAAGACCTGATGGAGCCAGTCCAGAGAGACCTCCTCGCCCAGGAGGAACAGCCGCCACCAGCATCTCCGTTCCCCGGCTGAAAAAATGTGGTCAAGCCATATCTGCGTCCAGCTCCTAGAGACCTGCCCCCCCAGACAGCCTGACTCTCCCTGCCAGTCCAAATTGTGAGGAGAACCTCCATCCCATCACCAGTTCAACCTTAAAAACCTCCATCCCATCACCAGTGCAACCTTGGATGCTTGACCAAGGCACTCTGGACTGGAGATTTACAGCATCCCAATGACAAGCATCAGGATCCCAGTCCCGGGCTTTGGCACCACTGGAGGTGGTGAAGGATGGCTGTCACGGCTCTCACAGCATGGGGGAAAGGCAGGAAAGCTGAGGAACAGGACAGGGACGTGCCCTCTTGGCAGCAGGAGGGGAAGTGAGAGATCTGCATTTCTGGCTTATCCCCTGCCATAGCCCGTGCTGTCCCGTATTTTCATAAACACGTTCTCAACCGCAAAAACCTGGATCACAGCCTTTAGGAGGGGAAGGGAAGGACTTGCTGTACTCGAGGCACTCCAGCTCCTTCATGAGAGGGGAGTCAGACTTTTTTAAAGACACTCTTGTTAAATATGAGGCTCCTGCCCCAAAAGAGCTGCCTCTTTGCCTCTCCAAACACCATCCCCGAACAAGTTGCACACCTCCTCACCGGAGGCTGGCTCTAAGCTGCCTTTTCCCCCCACAATTTCAGAGTTTTACGGTCAGCATTCCTCATTTTTCCATGTCATTAATCTCCGGGAGTCCTGGCTCCAAGCAGGCTGGAAGCCAAATCCTGCCAGACAGGTTCCAAGTGAAATCCAAGTTGTCTGGAGAAGAAGAAAATCCAACTAAAATTTTGAAAAGCACGTGAACTGTATGCTGGCTCTCACCAACCGCCCAGCAGGGCAAGCGAGAGGCTGCTCAAGCCAAAAGATGGTTTTGGCGGCAGTCAACTTGCCATTTCACTTGACTTTCCCAGCAACCAGCCCAAATACGAAGCGTTCGTTTGAGCTAACATCTTTAATTTTGCCCGAGGAGAAAAACAAACCCCAAACTGGGAGATTATTTTTAAGTTTCTCAAGAAATATTTTCGTGCTTTGAGAGCTGCCATTGAGCATGGACAGCCAATGCATTTTTCACAGCATTTTTGCAGTGATTTTTAATTTCCTCTGGCGTTTCTTTGAGCTGCTCTGACATGAAACTCCAATTCCCTGACGTCCCAAAGCTGAGGATGAGACAGGCTAAACCTCTTTCAGACAGGGAGAGGGGAAAGCAGAAACCTGTCCCATGGTGGGACAAGGGGGAAGAGCAAAAATTCTCTCACCTGAACATCTCCAGAGATGTCCTACTGCCTTCAACACCAGCCCTCTCCCCATTTTCTGCAGGTTGCCCGTGCAATTTGTCTCTACTCCAGAGGACGAGGCTCAACGCTGAAGGACTAATACCGATGTTCACCCCTCCTGCAAGCCGCAGGTGACTCGCAGTTTGCCAATTTTTTTTTGCAATTACTCTAAATCTGAGATTTTAGGCGGGAGGTCAGCCTGTCGTTGTGAGGTCATTTGCTCTCAGGGATGTCTTTCCAGCATCTCCACACCAATGGGATGGCGTGGGCTTCGCTCAGTCTCTCCCCAGACTGGTTGGCGCACACCAAGGCTGCCTCCACCGCCGGGCTGGCAGTGCCAGCTCCCCTTTGGCAAGGGCTGTGCAAGATACATGCTGGCTGCCCTGCCAATGAACTCGGGACACCGGCTACGTCGGGCTCCAAGACAAAAATCAAGGCGCCGTGACCCTGCTCTGGCAGGGGGTTGGACCAGATGATCTCCAGAGGTCCTTTCCAACCCCGACCATTCAGTGATTCTCCATGTTTTTCAACAAAGGGGAGGTTGGGAGCTGCGAATTTGCGTATTTGTGTGTTATTTGCCTCCCTCCGGAAACAAACGCCAGCATGGTTCAACTGGAGGAGCTGTGTGGTGCCACACCAGGAATAAATTGCTAAATGGACCAGCAGCACCGTCACGTCAAGCCGGGATCCTCAGGAACAAGGGCTCTGACAGCCCGTGGCATGATCCATCGCGCCTCTGCGCCAGCTCTCTTGTACAGCGAATCCGAGATGCGCTTCGGAGGAGCCCTAATGAAATCTGCAGATACTTTACTGCTCTGGTTGGATTGCTCTTCCTTCCCCCTCCTCCAGCCCTCTTCAAAACGGAGCTTGGAAGCAGCCTGTGATACTTAAGTCCTTAAGTCCTGCCTTTCTCGACTAGCAAAGGGAACCGAAAGGAATTGTTTTGAAATAACAGCGCAAATCAAATTACTCGTCGCAGATAAGGGGGAGAGAGGTCAAATATGAAAAGGCTTTAGATGAAAGAAGAATTAGCCTGCGACCCACCAGGAATAACTCAATTCAAGTCTCATTTTCAGCACCCCCAGAATCTGGCGCAACAGAGGTCCCTAATGAAGCCCAACAGATAAACCTGGCCAAGACAATTTGTTATACCGCCAAACACAGAGCCATTTCACCAACCACATGCTAAGCATCAACCGTCCCCTCAAATGGGAAAAGTATATCAACATATTAGAAGCCATCATCAATCAGCCCAGAGGAAACCAAGCAGCCCTGATCAGGTTCCAGCCAGAGCTATGGGAAGCCACTCTGTGGTTTGAGTTTGCAGAAATTCGGCAGCCTTGTGCGCTCCTGCTCCTCCTCCTCCCAGGCGGCATCCCTTGGAGGTGGGGTTGGGGACCCAGCTGCCTGCAGACACCCCCACAGAACCGAAAAGGCCGAAAGGCACCCACACGGGCTGAAAAGAACCGGGGAGAAGGTTTGCAGACCCCCTCCTCTTGGCTGCATCAGCGTTCGCCCAGCGCTCCCCAGACTTGGCAGGGTTATTGATGGCCTTGGGACATGCCTGGGGCTTCCCGCGGAGCTTTTCCACCGTCTGAGCTTCAACTTTCCTCCCTTTCAGAGAAAAGTTCTCTCCACCTTTCCCAAAGACATATTTTATCCCCTTTGGTCGCAATCTTCCTTCTCCCGGAGCGCAGCAGAAAACGATTTGAGACCAGACCCGAGGCAGCCCTACCGAGGCTGGGCTTGGCCTGGGGGCCAGGCGGGGACCCTCATCAGCGCCGAGACCCACCTCTTGGATAAATAGGCTCCAGAAATTCCTGTCGCTCACCACCGAATGAACCCAGCTGGCTAAAAGGCGGTTGCTAAGCTTGCACTGGCTCTTATTATTCACGGGGATTGGGGAGGATTTCAGGAATTGCTCTATGCAGTGGGGAAAGAGGGATTTTATTTTTTTTTTTTTCCCCTCCTTCAAACTAAAACACATAATTGAAGAGTGAAATTCTGAAAGCTTTCTCAAGGACTCTGGGTATTTAATTGCCTTTAAAGCACAGGAATTGCTCCCCATTGCCTTCCTGATTTAAAGGGAAACAGGTCTCTTGTTCCTGCAGGCCCTCTGAAATTGTTGACCATTTGATAATTTCGCCTTAGTAGATCACAAGCACGATGCTGTCCGTACCCGCATCGTCCCAAATACAGTAAAAACGTTCGGTTTTTTTTTTTTAAATGGCATTGAATTTGCAGATTCCAAACCTTTCCCCCTCGGGGCGGCGGAATGAATAGACGAAAAAAGAGATGGAGGTGACTCAAAGGGCCCTTAATAAAGCAGGTAAAGGGCATCTGTCTGAGGCTGGCGCACAACGATGCCCCGTCTGTGCGATAAGACCTGTGTGGGAAGAAATGTTTCCCCACCGCTGCTGTGCCTGCAACGCAGGAGTGAGGGCTTGGGGTGGCTTTGTTTGACCTCCCACACGCCCCCTCCAGAGGAGCAGCAGCTTGGCCAGGTGGAGAGGTCCTGCAGGAGGGGAGCAACACGTGCCACCACCTTTTCTCAGGATCTGGCCTGTCACATCTTGTTACTGCTCCTGAAGCAGCTAATGTGCTTTAAATGTGGGGAGGGAAGTTCATTTTTACCTTGTGGACATCCAGAAGACGCTTGGCCCGTTGCTGCGGTCCCTCTGGTGATGAATAGGCGGGTGTTCCTTGCGCAGAGACTTGTCCCCAGGCTGGAAGATGTGAAGCACAAGCAGCGCTTTGGCCAGGAGGGCACCTCTGAGCTGCTGCCGTCAGCCACGACCAGGCCTTGCCGCCGGCATTGCGGGCAGCCCCGCGTCTCCCTCTGCTCAGCCTCCCGTCCCGCTTCATCTCCAGCCCCATCTGTTTTCCTTCCAGAGATCAAATCTGTTTCAAGCTGGAACGACTCCTCCAGGCCTCCAGGAGCCGGACGGGTGGGTGGCTGCAGCTGCCCTCCTGTCGGATCGGGCTGGGGATGCATGGGATGCTCAGGGACCGGCTCCTGGCGCAGGCGGCCAGGATGGACAGCAGGCTTCTGCCATTCCCGCTGCCCCGAATATAACCC
Organism: Stercorarius parasiticus; assembly: GCA_013396915.1. Lineage (NCBI taxonomy): Eukaryota > Metazoa > Chordata > Aves > Charadriiformes > Stercorariidae > Stercorarius > Stercorarius parasiticus. Next base: position 500,609 of record VWZL01002048.1, on the reverse strand, counting down.
CGTGGCTCTCCCAGAGAGGTTCACGGCCCCTTTCTGAGCTCAGAAAGCAAAGCGCGAGACAGCAGTGTGCAGCTGTGGAGGGTTCGAGGGTCTCCTGGCCAAGCACCCATGGCTTCTGCACAAACCTCGGGTTTTCTGGGTGCTCTCAGGTTGGGGTAGTGCAAGAGGACGGACACAGAGTTCAAGAAACAAATCCAAGCTCTGTGCAATCGCCTCCCAGGTAGCTTCCCAGATTTACACATCCTTATAATCACACCGAAATCCCATGATCCAGCCCGATAAGTCCCTCAGTAAACACAGGGACGATCCCTTTTTCTCAGAGACTGTAATTAGTTCTAAGATTTGCTTCTTCCCTACCGAAGCCTTTCATTAAGTGCGGCCTGAGAGACACTATGTGCACAGTCATGAACTGTTTTCAATCCTCGGCAGGAGCTGCTTTTGCTAAATTATGCTGTCATAAAAAAAAAGGCAGACAGTGACTTCCCCACAGCCCGACAGAGTTCGCTTTTTATCTCTTTCACAATTATGAAGATAAATTCTCTGTTACCCTGCGAACAGCGTTGCACAGCCCTGCCGAGGAGCCCTGGTTTTCCTGCACCTCTAGAGATTTGTTCCCCATTGCTGTTCCCCAGGCAGCTCCCGCAGGAGCACCTTTCCACGCGGGGACGGCTCGCCAGCACTTCCCTTGGCTTTTCCTTCCTCCTCCTCCTGCTTTGCAACGCTCTTTAGCCAAGCCTTTGCAGCCCTTTCACTCATTAAATCGCCTTTCTCTTAACCCATGAGTTTTCTCACTTTTACCCTTCCGCTTCTCTCCCATCCTGCTGTGGGGGGGAAGCGAGCGGCTGGGTGGGGGCTTAGCTGCCAGCCAAAGCCAACCCACCACAACCCTATTTAACATCTGTAGGTCCCTGAATAGGGGACCGGCTGTACCGCCTGCGGGTTGGAGAGCCTAACCTGCCCCCACCAGGCACATCTAGGACTCGTAGCATGTTGTTCACATCTTCATTCAGACCTGCAGCCATCAGTACATGCCATTGTACCGTCTTAGCAGCAGATGCCACCAACCATTGGGGTTCCCTTGGAAAGTGCTCAGTGTTACTGACTGTCTCTGTCACTGGACCACTTGACTGAGTCTTGTTTGCGGGCACGGTTGAGTTGGCAAGGCATTTCTTTCCACTTTGAACCTCTCTCTCCTCCTGGCAACAGGCACCTTCATTCCAACACACGCGCTGTGGCAGCCATAGCCCCCGGCAGACTGTGAGGGCAATTGCTATCTAATTCATCCACAAAATAGCTCCATCCCATTCCTCTGCGTCCACACCACACGCTCATTTGCCCAGCACCAGGCTTTCCAGAGTCTCTGAACTGACTTTCTGCACGCTCTCTGCATTTGCTCCACCTGGGAGCAAACTCTTACTGGCATTTAAAAGTCTCTCTCTTGGTAGAGTTACCATGGGGTATTCTTCAATGCTTTGTCCCGTGTTCCTCCAGCCCATCTACAGCCCCTTGACTCAGCTTTTAGGATCTCTTGAGTTAAATTCCTTCCATACGTGATTTTTTTTTCCGAGTTGGATTTGCTGTTGACAGATCTTGCGTGGGTCACTGCTGTCTGCAGGCAGGACAAAAGAGCATCAGCTTCAAGCACCAGCCACTCGTGCTGGCTGGTCCTGATGGGGTTTGTTTGCTTTTTTTAAAAAAAATCTATCACTGTTTTCCTCCCACTGTTTGCCTCGGGTGGCCTGAGGAGCGTCCCCTTGCTCAAATACCTCCTGTCTGGGGACAAGACTCTTGAACGTGGCCATTCATGCCCTCCCGCTTGCGCGTTACTGTGACTGTACCAATGTAGGATGTGAGATTGTTGCTTTTTCTTAATGTTGAGAAAATCACGGCAGTCGCAGCCAGGGGAGCAGATTTCTGCCACCTTGGCCAGGCTTTAGCCTTTCTTCCCATGCTCAGGCAGAAAGCTCTTAAATTCCCAGACGTGACGGTGCTGTTGCGCCTTTCCATCACGTATCACAACATTTTGCTCCGGCGGAAACAGCGTGAAACACCTCCCGGCCTCTCTCCGCCGGGAAGGCGAGCTCCACTCCCAGCCCTCTCACAACATCCCTAAGCACCTGGTTGGGTCCCTTCGCTGCGAGGACACCAACGTCCCCGAGCACCTGGCCTTCAGCACACACGCTATTTTTTCCCGGCAACATCATCGCCAAACTTACGTTTTTCCCTAAAGCTGTTACTACTTGATGGCAAGTGCATTTCAACTCCCACTTACCCAGTTGCGCTAGTAATTCTCCCTTGCGTAGCAACAGTTGGTTTTGCAGAGGAAAGCCCTAAGCTGAACTTTACCTGGAGAAGAGCAGCCAGGCTTCTTGGAAAGGGATCAGGAGAGAAAATGGCTTTTGGAGCCAGCTCTGAAGTCCAGCCCCCGGGAAGCGGGGGGACCAACAGCTCGCCCACCCGCACCTCTGCCCGCAGCCGGGGAGCCCAGGGAGGGGAGCAGCAGCCTTGTGCCCACGGCCACCTGCCCTCCTGCCAGCAGCAAACCCCCTCCTGCCTCCCCTGGAGAAAAGCAAACGAGTCTCCGGGGCAGCTTTGCAGATCACACTGGCATTTTCACCTGTGAGATCCAAGCAGGGGGAACAAATGAATTCCCAGCTCCCTCGGGGACTGTCAGAGCGGCCCGTAAGAGACCAACCACGCACCAGCCTTAGGAGAAAGTTTCCCCTCAGCACAGACCCAAATCCCGTCGTAAAAGCAGGACGTTTTGCCGGCACAGGCTGAACTCCTGCCCCCTGCGCGCTCAGGCTGTATATTTAATACCAGACCCTGTTCTTTCCCCTTGCAGCGCTCCCGTTGCTACGGACGTTCATTTAAAGCACAAAGCTCTGTCTTGCTGCCCAGAGCAACAGCCTCTTTCTCCTTAAAAAAAATAAAAAAAAAAAAAAAAAAAAGAAAAATAAATCTATAACCTTGGAATAGCGCAGGGAAGGGTACAGAGCAGCACCCATCCCGGTGCCTGGCCAGGCATCCATCCCTCGCCCCCCGCCACAGGCACCCACTGGAGGAGCTGGGAGGGAACCACCTCGGAGGGGCCGGGGCACGTTCGTTGCAGCACAACGTTATTTTCTTCAGGCTTAACAGATTTCTGGCTATAAAAAATTTCCATGGCTAAAGCGGCAGTTATCGAAATAGAGGATTTCATGCCGTGGCCCCGGCACGGGTGCCGCGCCGTCCAGTTTCACCCTCCCTGCTGCATCGCGCCAGGTTTCTGTCCCTGCGCTCACGGCCAGCCCAGGGCGTTCCAGGCGAGATGACGGCAGCTCTGCGTCGCAGATGCCTGACATGTCAACACTCACCCACCAGGTCCCGCTCCCCGGCAACCTACATGCCTGGGGCTGGCCCGGCAGGTTTTAACCAGCGGATTTGGAGAAGGAAAAAGCATTGTTGCGGGCGCAGACGATCAGACACCGCGGGTCCCGGGGACGCCAAAGGAAGCCCTGTCACAGGCTGCCTTCCAAAACATCCAGCCCAGCGCTTTTAAACAGCCTCCCTCCGTCATCCTAATTTGTAGGGTCTCAAAACCACCACTCAGCAATGAGTATTTATCAGAGCCCAAAGTGCACATTTGGCTTCGCAGAGCGGGACCTGGGGCTTCTTAAAGGATTAGCAGCCCCTGACAAACGCTCTGCACAGAGACTGAAAGCGTGCTTGAAATAACCCCCGCTCCCACCGAAATGAGCCCTCTGCCTCAAGGCTGTAAGCGCCGGGCTGGATCGCCCAGCAGTGGGATTTCACACCAGCAGATGAACTCCCCCAGCTCCTGAAGACCCTTCCCAACCTTCTGCCCAGAGAAGCCCCCATGCCTCCTCTTGAAGGAGCCGCATCTGCCCTCCCAGCCATGCCGGCACCCATCACAGCCAGCTGCCACCCCCACATGGCTCGTGGTCCCAAAGCAAGCCCCATCCCAGGGCCCTCACCCTGCCTACAAACAGGGAGTCTGCCCGCTCGGACCGTCCCAGGCTACAGCCGGAGCAACAGGCGATGCTCACTGTCCCGCAGGGTGGTGCCACCACGGCTGCCACGGGCAGGGATGCGGGGTCACACACGTGAGCAGGACATTGCACGGGATCACTGCTCTGGTCCTCTTGTCTTTAAGCGCGATGGCTTAGGCGGGCTTTGGCCATAAGCAACTCTGCCTCTTTCCCCAGGAGAGGCGCGTGCATGTGGACAGCCTTGTCCCTGCGTGCCCCGGACCCGTTGAGGGTTTGCACCCTTGCCCTGGCCATCTGAGCCTCCGCTTCTCGGAGCGCCACGGTGGACGATGCTCCCCGTGTGTGCAAAGGACCGCAGCCAGCGCGCGGGGCAGCAGCGATGCTTCGCTGATGAGGGAATCGCGACGCTCCCCAGATCACAAGTTTTTCCTGTGTGCTCTCCCCTACACCCTGCAGAGACCGTGCACATCAACCTGCTGTTCCTACCGTCAGCCCGTACGGCCCAGCAGACTCCCCAGCTCCTCGCTCCGGACGACATCCACGGAGATAATCCCCGAGCACGGCAGGCTCATTCCCACACGAGCAAGAAGCGTGCATTCAGGCTTGTAGCAGGAAAGGTGATTTTCTCCTTGGCTAATTGCTCCGGTTTTTCCAACAGCGTAACAGCCACTAGAGCCGTGTCCCTAGTCTGTGTTGGGCTGCTCTTCCCTGCTTCACAAACTACTCACGGGCTGGGACACTAAGCTGCAGGATGCTCTCCAGGGCAGATGGCTTCAGGCTTGTTCCCCTTCACGCCGGGGTTGCTCTGCAGCAGTTCCCATCTGACGGGTGAGTCCACTCCGCAGAGGTGCACAAGCCTGAGCTTAAACGTGAGCCCCAAGGACTCGTCTTCTCCATCCAGGAGGGAGACAGTGAAAGCACATGAGAAAACTGAAGTGTAGCTGGTTGCCTTGTAGTCAGAGGACGCTTCCAGTTGACGTAGATGGAGAAGCTTGATTTCAGGTGTTTCAAGCGGGCTTCAGGGACAAGCAGGATGATACAGAGGCTAAATAGAGGGAAACCAGGTCTGAATAAGACCATGAAAGAAAAAGGATGGATCTGCTTCACCCATCTGAACTTGAGGACAACACTGAGAACATCTCCTGAGGCATGGACAACATGGGCACGTGTGCAGGATCTGCCCAGATGGGGCACAGACACGGTCTGTGGGTTGGCGGGAGAGCCTCCCACCCAGCCGGCACACCTGGGCAGGGCAGAACCGGACTACCAGGCACGGGAACGGGACTCACCCTGGAGGTGAAGGACGTCTGCTGGAGGGAGGGGACATGCCACGGCCCTGCAGATACAGGTGCCATGGGAAATGGCAACAAGGATCTCTGGGACTCCCACCTTGTTCCCTACCGAACCAGCCCGGGAGCAGGCGGGCCCATACCCACCTGGCTTCAAAGGGCTCCGGCTACAGCAAAGTAAAGCCCCAACAACTCCACGAGGCAGAACAGAACCAGGCACAAAATGACACTTTTTCACGCCGTTGATTATCCTGGTTTTCACTCACTGGTGGCTTTTGGGGGAAATTCAGCTGCTCTCATGGACTTCTTGCCGGAAATTCCATTTCGGCGCCATTTTTTAATTATTCTACAGTCCCTCCACGCAGGCATTCATCAACGCGTGCCTCAGAGCAGCAAGGGAACTGGGCAGAAGCTCTAGTAATTTTTCCACCGTGGACATCCCAACATACACATGGGTAATCTTTCGACCAAAAAGCCACTTCAGCGCCCAGACCCCCTTCCATGACACCAAGAAAAGTGTTTTGTTGAAAGTGGATGAAAGGCCACATCACACCGAAGGCACCGGATAAAAAGATCAGCGACAGAAACCAAGGTGGTACTATAATTAACTTTTTCTTTTTATTTACACCACAAGAATAACAAGTTGTCATAATGTGGTACAAAATACTGGACTCCTAATAAAGTTGAAATTGAAGTCGGTACTGTCAGAGAAAGACACCATTGGCCAGTAAAAAAAAAAAAAGAAACAAAAAAAAAAAAAGAAAAGAAAAGAAGAGAGAAAAAAAGGCAAAACAAAAAACCCCGAACAAAACCAAGAATGAGAAAAATATTCCAACTCCACCAAGTGAAAGAAAGGACCATCAGAAAATTTAGCACAAAGAATGCTACCATCACTTAAAGTAGGGTCCGTACAATAAGAGTGAAATTGTGTCTAAATTACAGCGTAAACCGGTAGCTGCTACCAATGGTGACGTCATACTGAGCATGTATAGGTATAAAGTAGAATATAATATAGTTACAACTTTTTGATACTACATATCTGTAATAAGCTCTTGGGTGAATAATGTTTCAACCCCTCCCCCCC
>VWZL01002048.1:453735-493160 GCA_013396915.1 Stercorarius parasiticus | reverse complement strand
AGAGGAATGTTTTGTATTGAAAGTAAAAAAAAAAAAAAACCCAAACCAAAACAAAACCAACAAAAAACCCCCCAATGATTACTTGTGTACTGCAAACTGGGCCTCGCTTCTCTCAAAAGAGGATTTAAAGATGCTCCTTTCTCTCCATAGCAGGTAGGAAGGATGCTCTGGGCAGCACCGTGCTGGGATGCAGGAGCATCCCGGGCACCCGCTCCGCCAGCGCAGCTGCTCCAGGGCAAAGTCATCTCAAAATGAAGAAGCCAACAGGCTCAAAAGGTGAAAAAAAACCCTGGCGAGCCTCAAAACGAGGTCTCTTCCCGCCCCCCCCGCTCTCTCCACGCTCGCACTGGCCCCGAGGAGCATCCCCACCTTGTCCCGGGGACTGGGCGCTGCTGCGAAACCCATCCACGTCGCCGGGAGTTTGGAGGAGACAAGCTCCAACGTCTCGGGGAAAAAAAAAATAAAATCTTTCCGTCCCTGGCAAAAAGCTCAGCAAAATGATGTAAAATGAAGGTGGCATCCCGAGAAGCTCTTCCGATTTTTAAAAAAGAAAGCGGCTGAGCACGGCCAGCCGGCAGCTCTCGGGAACACGGCAACGGAATAAAAAGCTTTGCCCCGACCGAGAGGGGAAATACAAAAACCAGCCAGGGAAGAGCTGACAAGAGAAACAATCGCGTAAACGTGGTTACTGCCCACAGCGCGTACACAGCCAACGGAAAACTTAAAGTCAGTCACCAGATTCGGCAGCCAGATTAATTTTAGATCACAGCAGCAAAGTGGTTGGTGTTAAAAAAAAAAACAAAAAAACCAAACCAAACAAACAACAAACCAACGACAAACCACAACATCTCCAGGTATGTTGTGTTTTTACACGGGAAGATTATTTTTAGAATATGCTGAGGATGGTCCTACGCGACCGAAGCTATTCATAAATTTAACACGTACTTGGGTTTGCAGAACTCAAATACAGTAGTGTCTGTTTTTTAAATTGCATTCTAAACCGAGGAATAGAACAAAAGCCTCTTGCATTTGCTCGCCCTTACGATTACACTTCAAATTCCTCCTGCGAGCGAGTCCTGAATGGAATGAAAACGGCCGCTTCGAGAACTGGAAAAAAATAAGTTACCGGAAGCAACCCTGTCAGTCGTCATCATAACAGAACAAAATAATAATAATAATAAAAACAAAGCTACCCTTGGTTGTTCGGACGAGGGGTGTGCGCTATCCTACACTGCTGTAAGAAGGCACGCGGGTCTTCTGGTCTCCTCTGAGCTGCTCCATCTCCTCGCGGCAGGGCTTCGCTGCTCCTCGCGCCCACCGGCTGCAGGAGGCGACAGCGCGGGGGCAACCGCCTCCTCGGGGGGCAAAAAAATACCTTCAGGAAAAGTTCTCCCACCCTACCAGCGACGGGAAGAAGAAGAGGAGAGAAAGAGAGAGAAAGAGAGAGAGAAAGAGGACGCGGGAAGGTGTGCGTGCGTGTCTGCGTGTCCGTCTGTCCAGCGGAGAGAAAAATGCCAGCTGTCCCACCAGCATCCGACAAGCCTTCCCCGTGGCAGGCGGCCACCCGCAATCCTCGCGACGAGCCGCGCGGAGGACAAAGACATCACCCATTGGAATACTACTATGTCAAAGGTAAGAAAACTCCTTAATTTTTCTTTACATAGCTACTATAACAGAACGGAGGAAATATACAGTCGGCGGTATCATTATACAAAAGAGCCCATCGTGTGTTCCCTCCTCCTCGATAAAACGCACCCTTTCCGAAAAATAAACTCTTGCCACACAGTTCCTCATGCCTGCAGAAAGCTGCTCACTGTACAAAAGACTTAAGAAAAAAAGGAAAAAAATAAAAAAATGTAAAAAAAAAAAAGAGAAAATAATGTACAAGCAAGAAAAGTGGGAGGAAAAAAGGTTTAGACGCTATTGCCGTTCGGAAACGAAACCTGCCAAATAGAAAATAAATGTCAGAGTCACACAAACAAGGCTTCTTTAGGGTTTTGTGAAATATCGATATAAAAATTAACAGCAAATTCATAGTCTTTGCTATAAAAAACTCTTTTTTTTTTTTTTGTTAGAAAAGGATCACAACTAAAAACCTTAAATTAAAATACAAATGTTTAGGGTAGTTGCCCAGTGGCTAACGTGTTGGCTTTCTGAAAATCTTTCCAACCTGTCATCTGAAAGTCCTCGAGTTTCAACCTGGATCCTTTTCCAAAAGCACCTTTTACGTTCCAATTCGCAAGTCTGTCCCTAGGGAGCTTCCAATGGCTACTGTTAACAGTATGCATTTATTACATATAGTTTTTCTATAAATGCATCATAAATATTTTTATAATTCATAGGAATCCGGTTTCTAAGCTTGGAATATATTTGGAATATACATTATACACATATATATATTTATACCTAACAATTTAAGCAATATCTCATGCTAGTTGCTTTTAATAAAAAGCATTCCAGTCTTAAACCTGCATTTGTGTCTAATACATGCGTCAACAACCAAATCGATAAGCTCAATTACTAGATAATGTAGAAGAGAGAAAACATTTGAAAATTTGTTTTTAAAAATGGTTGAATTTCAAAGACCCAACAGTATTTGCCACTTTCTTGGCAACTACCTTNCAGAAATGTTTCCTTTATTTTTTTTTTTTTTTTTTTTTTTTTTTTTTTTTTTTTTCCTTTGAAACAGCAATGAAAGAAAACAAAACAAATCCAAACTTGTAGACAGTTTTTGGAGACGCTCAGTTCAGCTGATGCCTGCTTCCCACCATCATGCCAGCACAAGCCAAAGTCTTCCTTCCTGATGGCAGTTCTTGGCTTTCCCAACCAGAGGAAAAATATTCATGAACTGCTGTGTTCTTTATGGGTTTTTTTGTTTGTTTGTTTGTTTGTTTTTGTTTTTACTTAAGGCATTGTTCCTCAAACTTCAGAAAATCCAGCTGCACCAAATCCATCAATTAAAAAAAAAAGGCACAAACTCTTCTTCAGATGGCTTTGGAGACAATAAAGCCGACTCCATCTGGGCTATCCTTTCCCCCCTTCTCTCTTTCCCTTTCCTTTAGATGTAAGACGAGTCCCTCTTTCTCTGCCCCTTCCTGTTAAAAACACACCATCTCCCATTGTTCTGGTTCCGACAAGAATGCCGTTGACTCACAGGCAGGCAAGAGCCATTTAAAAAATCCAAGAAATGAAACTACAAGATGGGTCAAGTGGTTCAAGCGGAGATTGCTGAATTGTGGGTAATCAAATTGTAAGCACCAGTTTTACGTTAAGGTTTGTTTATTTTTGTACGTGTTGTTGAATCTTCGATATTTTTTTCTTTTTTTTTTTTTTTTTTTTTTTGGCAACCTCTGCCAAAGACTTCACGGGCGTCGTTCCCCTTTCTGCTCCCAGTGAGAACCAGAGGAAGAGTGCCCAACGTGTCAAGTCCTGTACTGCTCTTCACCTGCATTTTTCTTTTTCAGCAAATATGTACTGTAGACGCATATAGATATGGAGATTTTTTCGGTTGCTTTGTTTTACACCTGGTTGTCCTTCCGTATTCTGGAAAAAACCATGACAGGACACAGGAGTAACAAGAGAAAGCTTCTTGGCAGAGCTTCAAGACGAAGACGAACAAACAGGAGAACTCCAGCTCGAAGGTTGAATGCTACAGGGGAGGTTCCTCTTCCATGGGTTCATCATCGGGTCTGAGCAATTTCCCAGCCAGGCAGGTCAGGGAGGGGATGAAGAGAGAAAAGACGGTTGAGCACGACAGAGTTGGACAATTTGTGGTCTAAGTCTTATGCCTTACGTTCCCATCACCTTCCCACCCAGGTAGCTGCGCTCAGCTGGCTCACCTGGAAATAAAACTTGCCACCAAGAAGGGTTTCTAGATAATGTGTTTTCATTTGTGCAACGTTAACGTTTTTTGCAGCAAAATCCATTTCCTCTTGCAGTCCAAAACCACGTTCAGCTCCGGTTGGAGCAGAAGGGTCAGGCACAGCGTGCACCTTACTAAGGTCACACACAGAGTTCATGGTACTGCTGTTCTCCTGCAGCCCAGCAGGTGTTTAGAGAACCTCCTGGTTCTCTAAGGGAACGCGCGTGGCAATGGCTAAAAGGAGAGGATTAACCCAGAAGGCTGCCCACCCACGGTTCGTCCCGCCTGGTCAGACTCCAAGATGTGATGATAAAAGGGAAGGAAAGCAACTCACCTCTTCTCAGCTGGCTTCACGCCCACTGACAGGGACGCCATGGCTGTTACTGTCTCTGCCTCCTCGTTCTCGCACTTCTGCGCCTCAACCAGAGAGTATCCCACCGTGGAGGCGTAACGCTGGAGTGAATGCCAATACTTGCCTGGGGAGAGAAGAGGCACTTAGGGCACCTGCACCGTAACGGGTCCAGCACTGTGCTCCTGCTTTCCCAGGCCCAACAGCCGGCTGAGACCTGCCTGGGCAAGACTCATTACGCCTCTGCAACGTGCAACCTTGATCCACATTCCCTCTCACTTCAAGGACCGTCTCAAGGTCCCGGGGCTGTGGAGGAAGCTGCAGGTGGAAGNAGCGGGTTCCTGGGAACGTGTGCCAAGGGAGCCCCGGCTTGCGAGGCGAGGCCAGAGAGATCCCTGCGAGCTACGTGCCACGTATTAAAAGCTGGCGCTGCTATGCTGCTGTGTCTTGAAAAGCTAGGTTTTAAATCCAAAAGGTACTGAGAGCATTGATAAAGGATGCACCTGCGCATCCCTTTAGGACACGTAGGATGTCAAACCAGGGCTGAGTGAAAGATTGGGTGAATCCGTCTGGCAAGGAAAGGCGCTCCTCTCCTTCGGCCAGGGAAGAACGGTGGGAGGTGGAAAGCGGATTTCCAAAAGGACAAACGCGCAAGGGGTGGCAGAGGTGAGGATCCAAGCTGCACGGAGGTGTACAACACCCCTTTGCCTCGATGAAAGGGGGCACTTAGGTGCTCAAAAAATAACGGCATTTCCTTTTTCACTTCAAAACCCTCTGAAACTTTTAGACCTAAAGAAAAATACATGAGAGGGAGGGATGCACTCCAGATTTGGACTGGACATCCGCATTCAGTTCCTAACTGCCACGTTCTTGCTACGCTTTTCTGGGCAAAACCACCTAAGACAGTCTAAGTTGTATTTATTTATGTCTGCAGTTTGCCATTTTAAACATCCTTTTTCAGTGAAAAGAGCAACGGGGAGTGCTTCAGAGGGAGAGAATAAAGGATGTTCTCTTGGCCCGCAAGCAAGACACACCAAATTCGCTGGTACCCAAGAAGCCACAGCAAAAAGCCTAAGAGCAAGAACCTGTACAGCGAGGCCAGCAGATGGGGAGGAGGGACCTATTCCTTCCTCTGTGTCAGGGAGCAGATCTGAGAGTCTTATTTGAAGCCCCTTTTGATTTACTCTGCTCATTATAAGACAACAAAAAAATATCCCTGCCTGGCTCAAAGTGCCGCAGAGGTGATCCATCAGTGCTGAGCATTCACTCTGCAGAGCAGCTTCTGGAAATGGAATTCAAAGTTCTAAAGCCACTGGGCATTTTGCAGGGGCGGAAAAAACTGTAATGCTTTGGAATCTTTTAAGCTCCGTTTTTGCCCTATAAAATGGAGACTAGCCCCCTCTGGTTTTAGACCACAAAAGTTTGAAGCAGGAAGATGTCAGGACCTAGCAGTGGGATCTCCATGTTACTCGGGCTCTTCCACTCCATCCCCCGGGAATGACCCCAGGAAAGCTTCAACCACGATGATTTTATCCCTCCCCCGCCTCCCCCAGCTATATAAACGTACAGTATTAGCGTCTTCACCTGTTTAACTTTCATCCCTATCCACTCCTAATTAACAGATGCCCCAACACCCAACAAGATTTATGTTGATTAGAGATACTTGAATTGCTTTCGAAGAGATAAGGGCAGACTCTAAAATGCAGGACAGCCTTTACAGGGATTTGCAAGGTTTTAATACTAATTTCCTCCTCAAGCGCCAAAGCATTTCCCTGAACGGGCCATTCCCCGTGCATTGCTCCATACAGTACCGCATGCACAGTACCACCAGCTCGTGGCTACACCAATCCAGCTGACAGCGCAGCGACCATCTGTAAACCAGCGCAACGGAACGGGATGATGGAGAATCCAAACGGGTGTCCCACAGGGCAACCCAACAGGGAACCAGCCGGGTGAATGGGGCTATACTCACTGTGTATCTCGATCACTTTCTCCATTGAATGCACCGCATTAGCATTTGCTCTCTGCTGGAAAACCTTTTCTGGAAGAGGGTCAAGCTGGAAAGAGAGAGGAACACCGAAGAAATGTTATCTCAAGTTAAAGAGACCAGGCATCTAGCACGATTTAGCAAGTGGCTCTGTTGTATCAAGCCTCCACCCCACTCCCTCGATTCCTATTATCCGCCTGTAGTTAAATATCCAAAATATACAAACTTCCTAAGTGCTGTTGCGATGCCCGGTGCAGCCTCCTCCAGCCCGCTGCTCCTCCGCACACGAAAAGCTGCAGAGCACCGGGGCTGCCTGTCTGCAGCCGCTGACGGAGATTACGAAGAGACACCATTACACAGACCACAAAAATAAGGGTGCTTTTCCAATGGATCTTTGTAAACTGTTGCTGGGAATCTACCCTTTTGCGAAGTTTTCACCATTAAAACAAAACAATGTGCAAATAAAAGGGACATAAAAAGAAGGTAATAGCCACGCTTTTGGCTTTCCTCTAAAGAAATAAAAAGGGGTAGCTTTTTAATCCTCCTAAGTACCTAATCCAGTGTATTTATTAACTCTTAACTGAAAAAATCTGTTTATAAGAATAAATAGCCTAATTTTGGTGCAGAGAAACAGCAAAACACCGCTTTAAAGCCACACTCAGCCTGACTATAACTTCAGTCACCATCGATGCCTCTTACCAGCTGCTGGGCTACTCTTGCCCAGGCAGAGCGGCATTCGATCTACACGCTAAGCTTTTAAAAAATTTGCCTTGAAGTTACTGGTAAGGCTCATCATTATGTATTAAAATTTAGGCTCTTTGATGCTGGCTTCTTTCCTTTGCTCTCCATGCAACCAGGTGACAGCAAGAACATGCTCCTGGTATATTTAAGCTGAAAGACGACACAGAAAGCCTGTTGAAAAATGTTCAATGTAACATAACAAGCAGGTATCTTTCTGTGCTCGGCTGCTTTTACGCTGTAAACGGAAATGGCACATAGACGATGTCTGTTTTGCTCTAATGTACATCCCACTCTCAAAAAAGCAGCGCTGCCTTTGTTACCGTTAAAAAAAAATTAAATCAAACCACTAATAACAATTCACGTAACAACGATCATGGGACAATAAGAGTATTTTCATTTTGCTAGAGAGAGATGAATTAGGAAACTTCACTCTAAAGAAGCTTCTCTAAGTCCTTCTCAAGTTATTCCCCCAAGTCCATCTCCAGTGACACTGGCGCTTAGGGCTGCCTCCCTCTGTGGCACCAGCACGCCCCCCCAGGAAAGCAGATGGACCTGCAGCACAGAACTTCCAATTTATTAAAAAAAAATATATAATAAAAAATAACGCAAAATTATAAAAAGGTCTTCCAAGGGAAGGAGATGGGGTTATTTGCTTTCAAAGATAACAGTGTGCAGAAATTAGTTTCCTCTGGCACAGCAGGGGCACCTGCATGGTAGGTACGGATGTCCCAGCAGAGCAGCTCTGCTTGGCCCAGGTACACGGCCAACAGCTTGGATGTGACTCACATGAGCTCGAGGCATCTCGCAACCAACTAAATACTCAAGCAAAAACATTCTGCAGGGCTGATGATCTCCAAGCCCACCTTCTTTCTCTCCCTCCTCAGTTCTCCACAAAGAACGTGAATTCACCACAGACCTCCAAGGTCAGCTATCCAAAAGAAGAGATGTTAATTGTGTCTGACAATAGTGGTCAAGGCCCATCCAGGGATACTCCCCAGCAGAGAAGCAGCCCCAGTTTAATAGTTAAAAAAAAAAAAATCTACAGCAAAGTTTAACTGCAACTTCTGTTCGAAGCCAAGAGAAGCTCCAGCCAGAAGATCTGCTTTTGCGACCACATGGCAGCCATTCCATAGGTACTTCACGAGCACTAGAAATTGCTCCATTCCAGATTTAACGATTACAGATTGCACTTTTTATAAATTCTCTACTCTAAAATTAATTCTGGCCCAAATTGGCTTCTGTATGACATTAAGCGAAGGCAAAAGCAATTCCTGGACAAATCTTTAAGTAAGAGCTTTCTAACACCTCTCGGTTGGTATCGATATAAAGCACACAACATCAGGCAGCCCGGCCACACGTGCGCTCTTTCGCAGATGAATCGTTTCCATTCCACCCTCCTCCTCCTGAAATAACACTCACAGACAACCGCCTCAGCCATCGCTTTCCTGGAAAAGGAAAGAAACGCCCCTGGGCATTAGGGAAATCCTTTTAAGCAACTGCTTATTATCACCTTCTTGTTCATTTGGGATGTCCAGAGTCTGACACCGGACACACCTCTGCTACTTCTGCGTGAAAAATGACAAAGCGTTTGTAGCAGCGACAGGCAGCACTGGGAGTGTGGCTGAGCTCCAGGACCAGTTCTCCCAGCAAGTGCCTCCCCATCTCTGTCCCCACCACTAGCAGCTCCCACGACACAGGAGCTCCACACCCCGCTCCAGGTGTTGAAGCTGGTTTGAAGACTAAAGGCTGGTGATGCTCATGACGGAGTGAGTTGCTTTGCACGGTCGCTGCCTCCTCTGCCCTCCAGCGCTGCTGGCAGGGGCTGTTTTGAGTAACGGAAGAAGCATGGTGGCTTTCTGGTCTAAATCATCATCATCATCATCATCTCTTCCCCGTATCATGCCTGCCTTTGATTTCTCAACTGATGTCGTGTTAGTTCTGCACAACTAAATTTTTAACTAAAGCAACGTACGTACATTTTCAAGCCACCTTGCCGGGCACTAACTCATTTCACATTAAAATAATCTGCTGCAAAGCTAAAGCTCTGGTTTAATTTCCTGGACAGTTGGGAACAAGCTGGCTCTTGCCTTTGCATAACGCTTTTTCCGAAGCGGGAATTTTAATCTCCGCCGGCGAACGCAGACGCTTTGGGGACTGGCACCGTTCCCCTCATTTCCTACCATTTCCCCGGGTAGGTCCGGCACCACTCCGCAGCGAGCAAACCTCCCCGCAGCCCGGCAACGGCCGCAGCTGCCCGGCCATGTGCACGCAGGCAAAATTGTCTAACACGCTGTATATCAAACTTCATCAAAGGGCCGTGGGACAGAGCAACAGCAGTTCCCTCCAACTTCCTCGCATTAAAAAGGTTTTTATAAAAGACCTTGATAAAAGTAGTGTTTCCTGCTTTTTGATGTGCAAGTCGGAGAACATTATCGTGATATCTGCGCAGTCTTAGAGCCCACCTAGGAAAAGTGAGAACAGGTCCATCTTTAAGCATTTTAAAACGCCTTATAGCTGTCCTGATTCAGTGGTTCAAAAAAAAAACCCAATTTTTTTTTACCTTTAAGGATCAATATTCACTCTGGTAAATGAAACCACTCAGGCAGTTGACAACATCCAAGCTAGCGTGAGTGCTGAGCTCTCCCCAAAGCCTCACGCTTCCAAACACATTCGTGGCTTGGATGAAGTGCTTATTTATTGCGCGCAGATCCTCACGCCACATTGTGGTCCCCCGCCTGCATGGTAGGAGCACGTTAAGCAAGAAGAATGACATCCTTCATGCGCCATTTCCTCTGTCTCCCCTTCAAAGTGCATCCTGCCATTATGGCCACCTGCACCCAAACGCGGATGGAGCTAGAGGAATTGTCTGTGGTGACAACAGTGCCATCAGCTGTCAGCTTGAGAGAGATGGGTGCTGCAATAAAAATTCCATTGCTTCCATGCTGATGGACCAGCTGGCTCCCGAGTTTTCGGCTGTCCCGAGGGCGGAGCACAGGCTGGCATGCTGGGATCAGTGTCCCATGCTGAGAGCCTTATCAGAACTGCCTGGCCAAGCACAAGGAGCGGATGCTCGCTGGATGCTTGGAGATGGGATGCTGGATGACTGAAGCAGATGCTGTTGATGAATCCCAGCCGTTTTATCTCTTGGACTGTTTAGTGAGGTTAACCCAGGCACCGTTGTCCTTTGCCTGGAGCGTGACTACTGCAAGACAGAGCACTTCTCCAAAAGGCTGGAAGTCAAACATAGCTGACCTGCACCTCCATGCAGACCCAAATTTCCTGCTCCAACTTCCCAGACCCGAGAAAGGCTGATGGTCGCTGAACCGCAGCTGCGAGTCTAAGCAAGTCTGCTCATGGTGGCTCACCACCATCCCCAGAAGTCAGCTACCACTGGAGGCAGAGCCAGAGCTGAAATACTGCTTGGCTTCTCCTCTCTTTGGTGCTGCACCTTCAGATGTTGACTACATGCCCTCCCTCAGATCCTGCATCAAGGCGTTCTTCAGCAAAGGGTGGTGATGAGAGACCCTGGTTGTGTTCTCCAAGACTGGCAAAAGCTTTAAGAGGAACTTCCTTCCTTCACCATCTAACAGGCGGATTTCTCTCCTTGTGATAGAGACAGCTGCCTTCAGACATCTGCTCAATCAGAGGTCATCTCAGCAGGTTCCTTGTGTCCTTTTAAGATATGCTCATTTCCACAGGGTAATGAGGGCAATCTCTTAATTAAAGAGGCAGCCTACAAAAATTCAAACACACTAGCCAAGCCATTAATGCTGCCCAAGGTTTCGCAGCCACCCCCAACTTCAAATCGGTGTGGTTGCTTTCCCCCAGGGCTGAAATTCTTAGCTGTCTGTAGGCTAAGGCGTTGTTTTAATTCATGCTCTCAACCCTCAATGATTGTTTTGAACAGCTCCAGAGCCCCCGCTACACCAGGACATCCTCAGCAGATACCGAGGCGGGGATGGTGCCTGGGGCTGCAGGCTGAGCAAGGACCTGCTGCTCTGAGCAAGGTGGAAAATTGATGCAAGGCACTTTTGTGGTCTACTGTGCCCATCCGAGACTCAACCATTGGGATTGTATGTGAAGAACAGGTGCTCGAAAAAACAGAATCACAGAATCAGTCAGGTTGGAAAGGACCTGGAAGATCATCAAGTCCAACTGTTAGCCTAACACTGCCAAGCCCACCGCTAAACCATGTCGCTAAGCACCACATATACACCAATGAAAAAAAAAAAAGAGCAATGAACCAGAAGGGAGGCTTGACCCAAACTAACCAGTTACTCATACTCAAAAGCCCACAAGTTATTCAGAAAAATGCTTCTTGAACGGAAGTAGATGCAACAGTACAGACAAAGCAGATGCATCAGGAGCCCCAGTCTGGGATTTCACTGCCGATAACTGATTTCTGTATTTCCTTGCTGCCATATTTCTGCAGTACACGACTCTGAACTCTCCGAGCCCAAAGACACCACTCCAGACTTTATCATGATCAACCACGTTGGAAGCAACATAGGCACGAGCTGCTTGTTTGGTGCCTGCTCCAGTAGATGCTCCTAGCCAGGCTGCATCAAGAAGGACGGGCGCAGGGAATCGGAATAATTTCTCCTTGAATTCCACTGACACCAAAAGTGTTGGGGGGGAAAAGGCAGAAAAGCAAAAGTATCTAAAGTTTCCTCTGTAGGAAAATACCCTGACCTCCCCAGAACCCAAAACCTAGATTTCCTTGGTGCATTTCTCTGTCTTGCTCTTATCTTGCAATCACACACGCTGGCCTTTCCGGCCAACTTCTGTGACACAGCTGAGGCTTTTCCAACACACCAATGTGCGGAAGACAGAAAATACAACACCAAGGGAAAAACACAACTGAAAACAATGACAAGCAAGCTGCCCAACGGAACAGGTACAGGCTGCAGTACTGGAGAGGGGGTCTGCAAAGAGACGGGAAGGCTTGGACAACGACTTCAGAAAGAAACTAAACAACTAAGTTATTTTCCAAAGAGCACAGAGCAAGCTATTTAGATAAAGAATAAACCCAAATTCAATTCTTAGCTATTTCAATCCTTATAATGCAGATTGCCAAACGCTGGTAGTTTTTAAACAAATAAAGCATGCACTCTTTAAATCAACGTGTGTCAAAAGGACCCAATTCAGTGACAAAAATTGGGTGGGTTGACTGTTTTGGAGGACGAGAAGCCCAAGATCAAGGAGGGCAGAGGTCGCAGCCCCTGGTTTTGCCTGTCTCTGTACCTCGTTTCCCAGCAAAGCAGAAACACAGGCTTCCGAGGCATCGCAAATGGCGGTCAGGTCGTGGCCTCCTTCGAGGGCTAGGACGACGCGGCCCCCGGCCAGGCCCATCAGCTGCTTCGTCAGGTACCCGAAGCCTGTAACGAGGGAGAAGAGGAAATGCAGGAGAAGGGCAAAGGTTGCGGCTGGAATCAGGCTCCTGGCGAAGGATCAAAGAATTATAGAAAGGAATTACATCACATTAAAAAACCACAAGGGATCTGAAAGGACTCAACGCGTAATATAAGCCAGGTTGGATTTTAATGCGCTCGTTGCAGAATTCCAGCCATGGTTTCCCCACTGGACCGGCTCAGCCGTGCGCGCTGTGGGACGGGTCCGTATCTCCCCCAGGAGCACTTCGCTGGAGTTTATCCCAGGTGAGAGGCACCGCCATCCTCCCTACCTCCCCTCAGCGCCCTGAATTAAATATAGCAGCCACCATCTCCTTTGGAAGCAAGGAAAGAGTGGAAGGAGGCGGCTTTTTGCCCTGCTTTGGAAGATGCAAAGTCAGAGCGGTGCTGGGGGAGGCCCGGGGGAAGGCAGGAGGAGAAGGGGAAATCAGTAAAATTGCTGCCGGTGCTTTCAGTTGCGATAGCAGCATCGCAGTGCCCCAGAGATATTTGACATCTAGTTCTTAACAGACGTTTCTTCCTGTATATAATGTGCTATAAAAATTCCTGGGGCACTCGGGACTTTGATCATATGACAGACAATACATTTCTACCCTTTAAACAAAACAGAACCAAGCTGCGAGGATTTAAAAAACGTGTCCTCAAAGCAACCTTCCCCCCCCGAAAAAAAATAAAAATCCAAACAAAAGAAAACCCAGGGCATTTTTACTCTCCTCCCTGCTTTCTGTTTTGCAGCGACCCCCATAAGCGCTTTTGCAAATTGACAAATTAACAGCAAGATAAAAAGATTCACGGCTGAGCCCGTAACTGTTTTGCGAGAGTAGCAGAGCATGGGAAATTCAACAAGCAGGTAAACAAGGTCTTCTCATTACAAAGTGTTGCTGGATATCTCAAATAACTTGTCTCTTGTAAATCTATTTCACTTTATTATTATATAAAGTTTATAGGTTCAGCTACCATACAAGGTTCTGAAGTTCACTGTAGAGAGTAAGTTTCCTGGCTGAAACATGCTCTTAAAAAATAATAATAAAGTCCTTTTGCAAGAAAAACTGTCTTCTTGATTGACTTGAGTGAAAGAGCGCCAGATAAACCCAGCATAACCAAGGGGAGGGGGAGGGATTTCAGCGCATCTCCTGGGCAATGAAAAACATCACGCATCCAAGGCAAAAAGGAGGTCCTTGTGGGCCCGTATAATTTCTTCAAAGGTGGAGAACAAAAATGTTGAGCTCGAATTTTTAGTAAGGTGTCCTGGAGGAAGCAATGGGCTTCCACTAGCATTCAGAGCAAGGTACACTGTTTACATCTGGCATTGCCTCTTTCTGCAATTCTGCCTTAAAACAAGCATAACCCTCTAATTCAGCGGCCGTCTTCTGCAGAACTGTCACTACAACGAATTGATAGCCTCCTTACATAATTTATTTGCACCTGAAATTGAAATATGAAATACTACTAGAAAATGAAGGCTTCAGTCAGATCAAAATATACACGGTGCAGTGACAAAACATATGAAAATTCAAAGAAAAATGCTAAAAAGTTTGCCATAGACATGAAAGACCTGAAGATGGACCCCAAAATGTAAAACCTGCAAATATTGTACTTTAGTCCCCAGGACAGCAGCAATTCACACCGCTTTCGGATCCTGGCTCTTGTAAACGCACAACTTACATTTTGCTGAGAGATTATATCCTCCAAGAGGTGTGGGATGGCCTTCCACTGCATCAAAACCAGAAGACACCAGCACAACATCTGGGGCAAATTCATTGGCGATGGGCATTACTACCGTTCTGCAACAAAAATTTAACGATGGCAGGCACGTTACTTCGGCTCTTGAACAAACACAGGAACACTTAAACCATCTTGAACAAACCCCTTATAAAACCTCGTACTATCATTCCACAGTAGCGAAGCCCATCTCCTGTCTTCTTACAAGGTGAGAGCCCGGCTGGCTGAACACCTTGCACTGCCACACTGTACAGCTTTAAAGTCAATCTCGTGTTAGCGTTTTTTCAGCGAGGTCTACTATTTCCTCCATCAACAGCCTCATGCTTTGACCAGGGAAATAAGTCGTCATACGTTGTGTTTCCCATTTGTGATCATATCTTGCTTTACATACAGGGCACAAGGGGAGAAGGAGAAAATAACGGGGCATGTGGCATAGGCTGCAAAACCACCTGGGAAACCTGCCCGACGGCAACATCGGTTCGTGGCGCTTGTCTCCGTGTTCTCCTCTGAAACACCTCCTTTAGCCTTCGCAGCATCTGCAAAGCTATTTATTTTTTCCCTGCTGCACTTCTCATTTACCACAGCGAAAGGCTTGGGATGTCACAGAGAGCAAAAAGCTCTAATATGCAAATATCCCACCCAAATACACCTCTCCAAACTCTGGTTCCCCATCCTTTGACATTTTGTTTGCTACAAAATGGACTGAATTGCTTAACATCCATAAACCGCTGCCTGTTAAGGCCCGTATTTAAATGAAACAAGAGGTCTGTGTCTGTGGTTCCGCAGCAAGCGGCCTTCTCCCTCCGTTTTTTTTCTCTTCAATCTACTCAGTTTCTGTTCAAAGCCTACACGAGGTTGCAAACACCCCGTTTCCCACGTCAAGATGCCAACTAAGCAAAACTGGAAAGTTGAGCAAACGGCAAGTAATTTCTTCTTTGCCTAACAGCTCCAGCACAAACACGGCGGAACTTCTTAATCGACATGATGCACACACCCACAATCTTTTCTGACGAAGAAAGCCCGCTGCAGGCACTCTTGGGTGAACACCTTTTTGCGCCTTCAGCCCATGCCGGGGTACCCACGTGCATGGGCTTGAAAGTTGTTCTGAATTTTTCAGTTGGGCACTGATAACGGCAGGAAAACGGTGGAAAAGCGAGGAGGTGCACAGAAGGTTGTAAATCTCCATCTCAAGGCCCTTTATATACAGTAATATATTCCAAATTATGTTCTTTTTCCATTATAAATGGACTCACGGAATCTCGGATGTATCCCTAGGGCAACCTGACCAACGCCGTCCCTTGCTGGTAACGAAGACGATAGTATTTCCCCATTTCCCCACCTAAGGAACAGCTACAGCCAAGGTTAACCTTCTAAAACGTGAATTGAAATTATTCATATACCAAAGCATGAACCTGCAAATGTCTTTGCATACACGAGAACCTCACTTTTATTGAGTATAGTCATTACGTGATGCTCTGAAAAAACAGAGGTCTGTTTAGGGCTGAGACTGCTCAAGTGCTATCAAGACACCCATAAAAATTCACCTCTTGCTACAACGATGTTAAACAGCCACAAGACATCGGCTAGCGTCAGCAACTTGTATTAGCCCCAGAACCCATCTGAGCTCATGCCGTTTTGCCCTCTGTAGAGTTTATTTTAAATGCAATAAGCTACTTCCAGCGTTGGTCAAACCCATCAAGTGGTTTCCATCACCGGTACTGAGCAGCCAGGCTGGGACACCCAGCACATCGCAGGGCTGGTCGAGGCACTCAGACATCGTGTAGTCCCAAACAAAAAAAAAGCCTTCCAGCTTTAATTTTTTGCCAGTTAATTGCCACAGTAACCTAACAGCCTCCTGCAGTCTTCCCACCTGCCAGTCTCCGCACGCAGACACAGAAAACTACGCAAAAAGGATCTTCTTTTCTTTTAATTCTTACAAAATCCCAAAGATTAATTTCATTTTTTTTCCCCAAACGACGTGATTGCCGTATACGTTTTGTGCTCAGGGAGATGATTACGTAAGGAAGACAAAACAGCACCATTTTTGCTGATGACTTTCCAATCAACAAAAATCTAGCGAAACCCCCAGACGTTTTAAGTAGAAACCACCTCCTTCATAAAGGACTAAGGCAGCAGTTTTGAAGCAAGTGCACGTGGCAGAGGGATGTTTTTTTTTTTTTCCCCCTGAGCTTTGAAGCACCGCTGAGCTCTTCAATTTCTAACCAAAGGAAAACTGCTAAAATAATCACATTTCCCACCACCGCCACCAAAGCTATGATACCACAGGAGCTGCTAGGACCTCAACTGATGTGCTAGGACCTCAACCACACTCCTGTGTTGCAGGAGCAAGCCCAAACCTGCACCCCCGAGCTGAGAGCATGGTCTGTCAGCACCGAGCGACCCACGCAACCCCGAATCGGTCATGACTTCTTGGCCGTGTGACAGCTCATCTGCTGATGCCCAAGCAGCGACGCACCAGGAACACGCAAGTACCAGCAAGGAACAGGGAGAGATGGTGCTGGTGATGCTGATGGTCTGAAGGTCCCCGCGTGGTGACAGCGGTTCAAAGATACCCTCTAGTGGCACAGCCAACACACAAGCAGCACTGAGCGTTAAGTGTGAACCCTGTCCGTATAAATTTTAGAGGAGAGAAAAAGCAGCAGTCGCTGCTTAAAAGTAAATCAATCGGTATTTGGCAAGTTAGAAGTCATCACTTTGAGGATGTCCAGAGTTTTCTGTGGCGCAGGACGGGGTGACCTTACAGCCCTAACTGGTTACCCCAGCAAGTACCTTCAACTCTGAGCAATTATTACTGGTGCTCTGTATGCACGGTAAATTTTTATTGGGTCCTCAGAATTTTAAGAAACGTGTGTCACAGGTCCCCTGGCTCCCCTGTCCACAAGGAGCCAGGAGGACAGAGAGGTGGGATGGATGCCGCCTGCCCGGGAGCCACGCGTGTTCAGGGGCAGCCAGAGGAGAAGGGCGAGGTGACAGGATGGCAGAATAAATAAGCTAACGATGCTTTTGGTACCTTGACCATCACAAACCCACCCAAACTGAAAAGCGCTCTCGAATCGAGACTTCAACGCTTTCCTTCACCCGTGACTCCTACCCGAACTCTCCTGGGCTGCTCCTTCTTCTGACTTTCTCCTAATTCCAGTATCACACCAGTACTCCCAAAGCTGCAGTCCCTCTCTATTTGATGCTCACCGCGTACGTAAGCAGCTTCAATCTCTGGATACCAAACTTGACCCAGGAGGGCAAAAGCCTTCCCATCAGTCCCTCCCTCATTTTTCCCTTTCTAATTGTGTTAAAAAAAAATTAAAAAAATAAAAATTTAAGGCGCGAGCAAACGAACCACTTTCAAACAATGTATTTCTGAGATTTGATCCGTGGGCAGCATTTCAGGCACATCTAACCCAGCCTTTTGGTTTTCAGTTTTTCTTGTGCACAGATGAAAACAGCCTCTTCACTCTGATCGGCCACGGCGAAGCTAAGTCCCCAAGAGAAAGCAGCAATTAAACTGCAAACAACCCCATGGCTTTGCCCTGGTGATGGTACTAGAAAAAAGGCAGAAATTTAAACTACTATTAAGAAGGTGATCAGTTTTATCTGGAACTGGGTCTTTTAACTACGGGTTAAGGTGGCTGTAGAGTTACTCACCAAAGAATTAAAAGTGTTCTTAACACTGAATATTCATTCAAGCCATCTAGAATTTTTTAAAATACAAGGGTTACCTTTGAATTTCCGAAATTTTAGAGAGTTGTTTCGCCTTCCTAAAATAGATTAAATCCTTTCATTTTACTCTAATTACAGCCAAGCTGAACGGCTATGCATTAGTCAATACCGATGGCTGCAAACAGTAAAAACTACTGATCACGTTCCGCAATCATTTGGGGGAGAAAAAAAAAAAAAAGAAATACAATTTTATGTCTATTTTCCAGAAGAATGAATAATTTTTAGTCTGTTACTAGCCAATTCACCAATTAAACACCTAATAAGTGACAGGCAGATTAAACAATCCTACAGAGGATTTTTTTGGTTTCAAATGCTCAATTGCAGCGAGCAAATCGGTGAAACTTCAAGGGCTGAGCACTTTTTTCAGAGGCTCTTTTTCCCACTGTTGTCTCTCTCTCTATATATACATATCTCCATATATATATATCTCAAAAACGTTATCCGCTGCTCCTAAGGCTAATCAGCCTCCTGAAGACTCCGGTCTTTGTTTCTCTAAGCAGCCATCTCCACGGTCATTTACTATGTCAAAAGAGATTAGGAGTTCGGGGACAAAATCAGCATCGGGAGAGCATGAAATCTAAAATACAGAAACAACCGTTCCAGGCAAAACATCATCAACCTCCCCCAGCTCCCTCTTACTCCTGAAATGGTTTATGGATTGAAGGAAAAAACAAAATCCCCCCCAACTGGCTCCTGAACTCATTTAACGCTTTCCGAGAAAGGCAGGAGGAGGGACCTTTCAAATACAGTCCCGGCTTTTGCTTCTGATTTAGGTGTTTTAAATAAAACTAACACGGAATCAAGCTGTATATGGAATTATAATTGCGGAGACCTCCGTCTGGGTAGGAAAAAAAGATAATAAATAATCGTATGAGACTACCCAACTGCTAGAATCATCAGGAAAACTTTCTTACAGAAAATTAAGAGGAGAACTCCTGTGGATAGTACATTTTAATGTCAAGAAGTAATTGCTGTTCTCGTGTAATAAGGAACTAGCCGCAGTCTTCGTGGTTTTTTCTGCAGGTCTCTTAGCCGGGTCTGCACACTCTGCTTCTCAAAACATCACGAGGATTTATAGAAACAAACAAGATGACTTCTGCTTGTATAACAAGTTAGGTAACAACAGACCCCGATAAAAAAAAACAACCCTGAATTTTACAACCGTTTGTTTTTTTTTTTTCCCCTCTAACTGCAGAACAACAGCGATGAATACCAATAACAATTTGATGAGTTAAGAACTTTTAAAATTCCATGCCCCGCGTTTTTGGCGTTAAAAGAGCTCAATCCATTTCTGCCTAATCTGTGAAATCTGTATTGCCCACATACTTGGGCGGTGAGTTCAGCCGCGGGACCTGGGCCCAGCGAACGGTCAGCTAAATTATAATGTCACGCTGTCTCGGGCAGGCAGAGCCGCCGCTCCGATGGGGTGGAGGAGCGCCAAGCTCGCAGCAAACTCCCCAAATCCCTTCTGCACATATATTAGTGACGGGGGTGACTCCACCCTGGCTTCCCCCCCCCCAAAAAAAAAATATCCAGCAATCATGATATCACCCCAACCTCGAGATGGGGCAGCCGGTGATTTCAGCCCTCGGTTATGAAGACAATAAGCGACAAAGTGCACGGCGAGGCTGCTCCCCGCTTCGCATTTTTAACTCTTGTTCGCACTTTTGAAACGGCTGAGCAGTATTAGTAAATATGAAGAGGTCAGGCCATCCCGTCCAACTCAGCGCTGGGCTGCAAGCGAGCAGGGGGAAGCCAATATTCACAGAAGAAATTCTCAGTAGAAAAAAAATAATTTAAAAAAAATAAAAATAAAAATCATTGATGCAAGTTCCCGTCCTTTCTTCGGCAAGAGTGTAACGACACTCAAACAGGTTTTCGGTGCGGGGATGATAGGTTTCATTGGGAGTTATTTATTCACTCATCAGAAGACTAATTTATGAGGACAACTATCTCAGTTATTATTTCATTAGAGCGCACGCTTTTATCAAATCCATACACCAGCTCATCCTGAAAAACAAAAGAAAAGCATGTTGCGTATTTTTCTTCTGCTCATTTTCCATAGAAAGCGGGCTTTCTTCCCTAAATGCAGACAAGCATGTGAAGAGTTAAGGCTTTAAAAAAAAAAAAAAAAAAAGAAAGAAAAGAAAAAAAAGAAGAAAAAAAAGTATATCAGTATCTTTGCCTAGCTCAAAGGATTTCCACTGATTCCTCTACAGACTTCAAAGCCTCACAGTTTGGCATTTGGACTGGTTTGAATTAAAGCTCAGTTCTCCACTGTGAGTTTCCAAGTTCATGGTGAAAATGCCTGCTGCTTCTGGAGTTCATTATGGCCAATTTTCTTATCTTTTCTTCATCTTCGGTTTGATCCCCAGCAAATGCAACGTGGCATTCGATGGGGTGGAATAACAAGGTGCTGCCTTGAAGGCATGCATTGTCTCAAGGGGCTAACTCAAGAAAAGAAGTAAAAAAAAAAAAAAAAAAGGATATATGACCTATTCCCTTCACTTTCTAACTCTCGGGGGACTATAAATTGCAAACTTCAAAGAGTTATTTTACATTAAAATCAATAGAAAGATTCAGGGGGGGGAAAAAATGTTTTTCAAAGAAGCTGCTTAAGATTTAAAAAGGTCACTTGATAATGTATTATCATGACCAAACTTGGCATAAGATTAAAAAAAAGCTTCCAATTTAACTTATCGACTGAAGGTGTGCACATGGGGCAGACTACAGGAGGTGCTACCTAGAAGAAGGACGAGTCACAACGTCCCTCGGCTTCTCAAAACCCCGGCAAAACAAGGGCTCTGGGTAGCTCCAAAACACGTTCCCCAAACAGCTGCAGTTTCTGGGCAAAAAGACATCAGTGCCTATTAAGGAACGGCTGGCAAAGGTCTTGCTGTGCGGACTGAGCAATTTTCCAGGAGCCTTGAAACTCAATTAATATTTAATAGCAAGTATGTCGCTGTTACGAGCTACGGGTTCTCTTTATAATGAAGAGATCAGTCTTGTTGACTGCTGGGATAAACAGACTTCCACTTTAGAGGAAAGTGCTGCTTTCCTGTAACAGGAATAAAGCATCGAGAAAAATGACAGTGATTTGACTAGATGTTATTTTAAACTGCACACGCTCTTTGAAGGCTTTTTAATGGCAGGCTGAAGAGTAAAAGCTCTTTTTGCTCAGCAGAAC
Organism: Stercorarius parasiticus; assembly: GCA_013396915.1. Taxonomy (NCBI): domain Eukaryota; kingdom Metazoa; phylum Chordata; class Aves; order Charadriiformes; family Stercorariidae; genus Stercorarius; species Stercorarius parasiticus. Next base: position 472,163 of record VWZL01002048.1, on the reverse strand, counting down.
GGAATACAAAGACGTGCACAGGGAAGAACAGAAAATAATGCTCCCAGATTTAATACGATTCCGTGAAGGCGATATTCCATCTGCCTGTCACCAGAAATTTGCAACCCATGTTTTGGCAAGTGCGTGTCTCCCTGCATCTAGGCGGAGTGGTCGCCAGAAGCGCACTAAATCCGGTTTGAGGACAGAAAAACGCTTCAGCTCGTAATTGTTAAGAAAGATGCCAGCTGGAGAGGACGGACCAACAGCACGGGGGAGGCAAGGGGTGGAACGGGACAGTCTCTAAGAAAAATAAAGCCTATATATCCAGCAGCTCAGAGAATTATATTCATTCTCCTGGACAGAGTATCAGAAAGGGAAGTGTGGTCTCATACCGGCCTCTATTCACTACTGCATTACTTACAAGTTCTCCTTTACCCAGAGATCCACCTTCGTTTCATCTCATTATTCTGTTGCTTCCATAGTAAATTTTAGTATCTTCCCTTTCCCGTTCTCTGCAGCTCTGGGAGGCAAACGCATCGCTCCAGGCTTGCAGCAAGTTCACCAAATGCCAATGATGTACAATCGCCCTATTGGGGTATTTTGCCCATTAACCGCTCAGAGCAGCAAGATGACGTCCAACCCACGCTCTTGCAGTGCTCTCATAGCGACACGCTGCTCAGAGAGACCACAACCCGAGTGTGCACGACTGTAGATCAACTAACGTGGGTTTTGCTTCACGCATCTCTTCTGCTGGTGCTGAGATGAGGACGAAAGTAAGGATCAGATCAAATGATTCTCTGCAGACACCTCCCCGTGACCCCCGGGTATCACGTGCTTCTGTGAGCAGGACAGTTAAGACCAGCAGGACATGAACAAGTGAGTCAACAAATGTCTTCATCCCCTGCTCTATTTGGAGACTCAAATGATGCCGGTATTTCAGAGCACGCTTGAATATGCCTGTACACCCCAGCACATAGTGGTTTGTATCTGGCTTTACTATCGCTGCTAATCAAGGAGGATATCCCAGCAACACATTAATTCAGTTCCACAGCTTTGCTTACCTTCATTCACACTCTGACAGCGAGTGATAAGTAACACTTATTTAAGAAATGGTTGTATTTTTATTCGTAACACACAACACGCTGCTTCAGAGGAGAAACCAGAACCCAGTAAGAAAAGCACAAACCCAACAGCTCAGTCGTTTCAATTTCCAGTTGGTTGGAACAGGCATATGCGATATCTTGGGTGAATAATAACAAAATCTAAAGTTTATCAAAACAAGTGCAGGTCCCTTTGCTAGGTACACTTGGGAGGGAGCTGTGGTGTAAGTCATGAGCAAAGCTCTTGCAGGGGAGGGACTGCCTGGCCAACTCGCCCAGAAGTCAGGTACCATCACCCGCAGCTCAGTAATGATGTCTCAAACCTTGGGACAGCTGCACTCCCAAGTTTCAACTCATGTTTCACTTGGTTAAAAAGTTTTTCTGGGTTCCCCTTCCCAGCCAGGTGGGTTTCCCCAAAGAAACACTCACCCCAAAGAGGTAAAAAGACTTTTAGCCAAACCCAGAAGAGCTTATTCATATCAGTTGACATTTTACATTCAGGCATCAATCAGTGCTGAGCAGCGAGTAGGTCAATCACCCCATGTCACACGCACACTTCTTATGGCCAGAAATATCCTAGATGTACTTAATTCAGCTTTATTTTTATCATGGTGCTCAAAAAGTAGACTTTTTTACATCAACTGGATGTAAATCTTGCATTTCTCTACACATAGCAAGACAGAAACTCAAGATTACGGAGGACTGCACGAGGAAAAAGAACTTCAGTTTAGATGAAAAAGTTGTTTGTAAGAGGAAATCTCCAATATTACCTGAAAGCAGTTAAGTATTCTGTGTCTCCCATGGGTGGATCAAGGCCACCAGTAAAGGCCATGTTAACATTGAAACCAACTCCTGCTCCTGTGCCAACCTGAAAAAGGGAGATGGTACTCTTAGTTACACACATGGAAACAGTGAACTCTGGCAACACGTCTCTGCTGCCTTAATATTCTTCCAGTTGAATATGGATTTTGATTCAATAGCTTGGTGGTAGTCAGGTTAATTTTTCCCTCTAAAGCAACCTGGGCCTCAAAACTAGGGTGAAAATAAAGCTCCTCCTTGCTCTAATCTTTATGGGAGCTGTGGACCAGTGGTATTTGACTGCTGCTCACCCAAAAAACACCTCCTCATCAACTGGATCCTCTTCCCCTTTTGCAGGAGTGCGTTACATGCAATACCTTTCCTTAATTCGTTTCCAGCTTTATTCAGAAGCATATTTTAATATTCTATTACAGTTGCAACTGGGGGAAAAATCCCACAGTTTTAATCAGAGCAAGCTCCCCCTCTGCTGGGGAAAAATATGATTCACAGAGGAGAGATTTTCGCTGCTTGAGGGACACGTGGGTGGTAAACTTAAGTACATCCCCAACCTCGCATGTAGCGCAGAGGTTCCCACCTGCACCGACTGAAAACACCCGAGAAAGGGGAAAACTGAAAAATAAACCAGGGGTTTGTAGAAATTTGTTTGCTGAGAAGCGGGGCCATGTTTTCCCCATCCATATCAAAACCCAGAAGCCTGTGTTCGGTCCCTTCGTCAAGCGGGGACCTTGCAGCTGCCCGAGTGCGGTGGCTGTGACTACGGGTCCCTAGGGCCAGGAACGGAGCTGGGCAGGATCCGCTGCCACCGGGCGCTGGCAGCTCCACGCAGGGCTCTGAGCTCCTACACACACGGATTATTTTTTGTGGGTTTTTTATGGAAAAAAAAACAAACCTGAAAATTAATGTGTTATACAATACAAAGCCAGATAATTCAGGCTAGATAAATCCGCAGGGCTTTTTTTTTTTTACTTTTTTGCACATTCTTCCTTGTATCGCTGCAAATACTGCTCTTAGAAAAACACAGCGATTCATCCATCCACAATGGGTCATTAATCCTTCTATGGCTTTACTTGAATTTATTTTGTTTTCTTTATTTTATTCGGCCTGGAACGACACATCTAAAAATCACTATAAATGGTAAATATGGACTGGACAGTACCGTCCAGTGTTTCCTTACAACGCTAGGTATTTTGTAAACCAGATTACTAGATTATTAAAAGGTCAGGAAAAAAAGCAGGTCTGAGACCTTTGCGTACCCTGAAGCAGAAATTAAGCCCGCTGCAAAGGGCTGCTGTTTATTCACTACAACAGGAGCGTGTCAACAAAGCAATGAAGCAGTTTCACGTTACATTTAAGTTTCTTTAGAAAGCCAAATGGCAATATCGATGTTTGATGAATGGGAAAATGTAAAATTGACAGGGTAAGAACTCTAGGAGTTTTCAGCTGTAATCTGGAGTGCCTCAGAGTACACAAAACTAAGTATTTAATAGAATTTCCCTTTGATAAATCACTCTGGAAGGACAATATTTCCTGCCAACCTAGAGGGAAAGGAAGGACGTGACGGATGTAGGAGCATCCATCCAGGGTTTAGGGAGAAAGGTCTCCCACCTTCATTGTCCCAGTCCTCCTGCTGCAGGCTCTGAGGACACCACTGGGAACTGGTGGATTTGGTCCAGGAGCATCAGTGACCGGTGTTCGAATCCCACCGCCCGCGCTGCACGGTGTGAACGCAGCAGTGGCAGGGAGCGATGCCTCGGAAGGGCCAGGAGAAGGAGGGGATGGATGGGCTCCAAGGCTGTGCCAGGAAACCTGAGCACCACTGGCACAGCCATGGACAACCTGTTCCTCCTGCACCTAAGAAACAACTTAGGCCTGTAAGGGGGAAATCCTGAGAAGTACACGGAGTGCTGTGACAAGTGGTGAAGGGCTCCTCTGGAACAGGTTGTCCCATAAGGGCTGGAGAGCCTAATTGCACTGACTCATTTTCTGCTCGTTAGCCCAGGCGCGCGCTTTCCTGCCAGCTTGTGGGGCAGGACACAACCCCCACGGCTGTTAGGACTTGGACGAGAAGGCACCAAACGCACAAACCCAAGCGATGCATTCCCAAAGGGCGCTAACAAACACGAGCGTGGGAACAGTGACAGGAGCTTCTCTCCAACCCTTCCCTGGCAGAAGCTCCCTGAGATTTTTGGGGGCACCTGAATCACAGCCCCCAGCAGGTTCTATCAGACACGGACGGATCCTATGCTGATCCATGCTCTTACCTCGTCAGGAGCGCCACTGCCTGGAAAGAAGTTCCCATCATCATAGCGATGTAGTGAAATATAAAGAACATTAGGATCATTGTAGAAAGCTTGCTGAGTACCATTCCCATGGTGAACATCCTTCAGGGACAGAGATTACATTATATGAGGGAGGTTAGTACCTTAGTAAAATTGCAGATTAAAGCCATCAACTTGGTATTTGGAGGGATTTTCTTTGCTTCGTTTTCTGTGCTTCTCTGCTCTAAGAGCTGAGGCCGTTTATCGCAAATGAGAGTAACCTGCTTTGCACAGCTGGCTTCAGGTTACAGCCCTTGTTTAACACATGGGCTAAACGGGGGTAAACACCATCTCGGGCGTATCTGAGGACAGGATCAATTTACTTGGAGAGAACTGGATTCACACCCAGTCTTGGGGGATGGAGAGACTACATTAGTTACCCCAAATCTGCATCTTCAGTTGGTCTGTGGGGTGATACACAAGTGCCCAGCAAAGCTGCGTTGAACGCAACAAGGTTAAACAACACAAACCCATTACCCAGATCCCCTATTGCATTGCTAATTGGTGCAGAAACGCAGTCCGTAACAGGATGGGTATTCAAAATGTCCCTTCCTGACATTAAAAACAGTTGGTGGGAAGTGAGGAAAACGATGTCCAACCAGTAACTCAAAAAGAAAAATACATCCGTTTTAGCCTGCGGGTCTAGCCCACGGCAATATAATCAAAACTCTCGACCGATACCCAGCAACTCAAATGCCTTCCCAGCCACACAAACACATTTTTCAATCTATTAAAAACAAACTAAATAAATCCATCAGCCGCGTTTTGAAATCTATACATCGCCACAGCAAAATCCCAAACAAGCTCCTTCTCAACTGGGCTGCGCTGTCTGCAGAGGATTTCACCGTCCCGTTCCCATTTAGAGATGGCTTTTGGCTGCCTGCCCACACGCAGAGAGGCTGCGCTGGCCCAGAGGCAGGACACAGACCATCCGGACCAAGGGCAAGCTGTGCCAGCCAGCCTGGCCCTCTCAGGAAGCAGTCCTCACATCTTGAAAAGAAAGCTGGGATGAATCACAACAGTTAAAGTCAAAACCTTCCAGGAAAAAAAAAAAAAAACAAACCCAAACAAAACACAAACCCCAGCATTCTTTGCAGCTACCCATCCTTGAAACTGTGTTATGGGCTTGTTTCTGAAAGCGACTACTTATTAATTACAACGTTATTCTGAAACCTATGCACCCTTTAAGACATTTTTCTTTTATTAAAACACTTGAATGAAAAAAACCCCAAATTTTAAAAAACAAATTTTTGGCTCGCACACCACAGGCAACATTTTTTTCACTGACTTACACAGGTTGCCCTTGTAAGAAAAAAAAAAAACAAACCAAAAAAAAACCAGACAATTTTCCACCTGCTCTCCTGAAAGGTAAGAACCAGCATTTACTCACCCAGTCCACTATAAGGATTTTGCTAACGTTCAGCCTTTGCTGGAGCAGCTTGGCTGCGATTGCCACGGAGTTAAAATAGCAGAAGCCCCTGGAGGTGATGAGAGCGGGGAGACAAGAGGAAAAGGAGAGGTGTTAAACTATAGGTTTCCTTGGTCCCGATGCATCTATCATCTAGATATTACACAGTAGGAAGAGATTTCTTCTGCTTTCACTCTTCTTTCTTCCCTGGAAAACGCACGTGTGTTAAATCAGAGACACAAAATAGCCACGCAGCAGCAGGTGTCTGATGATCTCTCTGGAAACGGGAAACGTTTCACACTTGCCCAGACCAGCTGCCATGAGACGCTGCTCGGTGCCAGCTGCCCAGGGGACCTCCAGCGCTGCATGCCAGGGACAGGAGCGGACATGGAGAGGACACGGCAAGGAGGAAAGAAAGGGAAACAACGCAGAACCGGAGAACTACAGTGTCTCTGCTGGGAGGGCGCGGACGTGCTCAGAGAGGCCTCAAAATGCTGGGTTGAGGGGAGGTCAACAGCGAGCACTCGCCTCCCACCAAAGAGTGCTGCAGCACCCAAGACATGGAACTTCATCACGCGTTAAGCCAGATACACAAAAGCCAACATGATTTATGCACGGGACCCTGATTTGAAAACAGTCCGATGGCCAAACCCCTGTTACATTAAACACATGCAAGATGCCCGACTTCAGCTTTTGCTTTGTGAAGCCTTCCCCACTCTGACACTCTCCTAATTCAGTGCTGTGACCCCAGGACACAGTTATGTCTGCTATTGCTACTACCCTTGCTTTCCTCACGCTGGACGAGCCATCAACATTTAATTTAAAACAATTCACAGGACTAAAGCCAATAAAAGCATCAGTGCTTTTTCAAAGCATGACTGTAATGCTGATTCTGGCTAAAAAATACCCGCCTGAAACCACTAAGCAGGACCTTGCCTTCCTCCAGAGAATTGCTGGGAGCTTTGAATACAATGTTGTCTTACATACCAATGAGCAAGAAATTGTGTAATAACAACCTAACAAACTACCTTTCTAGCTTCCAGCTGTTGAAGACACAACAGATGAGCACTGAAGCACGCTGAAAAAGCACATACACATACTTACATGGGTGTGCTCTCTTCTGCATGGTGACCCGGAGGCCGAACAACAGCAAATCCATTCTACACACAAAAAATAAGAAAAGGAAGAAGTGAGACAGAAAAGAGCGTTTACCGCACAAAGGCGGATGCAGAGGTTGCAGCCAGAAGTATTAATTCTGCTTTGGAACTACGTAGATGTTCTCTACGGTTTTCTCACAAGACCGTAGCAGTGGATGATCCTCTCCCTCATTTTGAAGGGGAGAAAAAAAGTCCACATGAATTTTATGGAAACTGGTTGGTACAGCATTTCCTTCCATTCAGGGGGAAAAAAAAAAATTCTGCATGAGGTCACTGAAACAGCAAATGGGCTGTCCCAGCTGAAGGCAACAGCAAGATCCTCAGATAACACTGGAGCAGTGATTTCACTTGCTGCTCTGGTTTCTTTCTCCCTTTTAATCGGTGCGTAAGAACATTCACCAGGAGCCTGTTGCTCACTTGCTGATATCCTCAAAGATTTTTATGACTAAAGCCAGATGGTGCCATTAAAATGAAGCTAACTGGACCTCCTGCACAACACAGCCCCGAGCCGAGTCCTGTACAGAGCCTATATCAAAGCCAAGCGTTATTTTCATACCAACCTTCAGTTCTCCCGTGGCTACTTTGAAAACGAGCTCAATGACACAGCCCACGGCTAGGCGAGCGGCACCGGATGAGTGAACTTCATTCCAAATTGTGTCACTGTCGACCTAACAGAGACACACAGCAACCGCGTTTAGGAGTTAACGAGGACAACCAGGAAACAGACCCACATTTTATAAAGAAGTTATTCATACATATTAAATGCACTGAAGGTATATTTATGTATTACATTTAAATGCATTAATTTTAAATGCGTTAAATTGCAGAACTGATCTTGGCAGTATCAGGGCTGGGACCCCACCGACGACTGTAACATTGCCACTACCAAGCGCCCATCCAGCCAAATGACCCTCCAGGGATGACCATTTGCAACAGCTCTGCGATGCTAAAGGGCCAGCGCCACAACAGAGAAGCAAGTTCAGCATCTCGAGCGCTGTATATTTGCACGTGTCTCCTACCCATACTCCAACCAACACCACCATAGCAGAATTTCTCTTTAATTGCCGGAGGAAACTGATCCCAGATGAAAAAAGGTTTACAAAAATAATTCGATGATTCTATAAAATCATAAAAACACAATAAAGAAGGCTGTTTAGTAATAGACGTTTAAAAGATGCCTGCCCAGGACTGCCATGGTAAGGTGATGCTGACAGCAGCTTCCCCGGGGAACCATAAGATCAACTCTCTCTCATCAAAGCTAACAACAGACATCTAGCTGCTAGCTACAGACTTTTACTTCAATGCTAAATATTTGACAGGACCACCATCCTCTCTACTTTCCCCCCGAAAATGTGCAAATAGGCCAAAGGCAAGGCATTCTGTAGACATCCTCATGTCATTATTATATGAGATCAAGTCCTAATTTAAACAAAAAGTGAGAAGCGTGGGCTTTTACCACATCCATCCCAACCATACAAAGTCAAGATTAGCTTGCAGACACACGATGAAATGCCTCTTCATTTTTTTTACTGCCATTCAGTCAGCGACTCTGTGGAGAGCAGAGAGGGAAGGACGGCTCCCGGGGGGCTTTTTCCAGGCTGAAGCTCTGGATCTCCTCTGCTGCACCCCCGTCCATCTTGCGCACAGCGATGAAAGCAAAGTTTATTTGCTTCTTGCCAGTCACAGCCTTTGAAAAAGCCGGACTGCGGGGACTGTTTGCAGCCCAGAAAGCCAACCGCATCCTGGGCTGCATCAGAAGTGTGGCCAGCAGGTCGAGGGAGGTGATTCTGCCCCTCTACTCCGCTCTGGTGAGACCTCACCTGGAGTACTGCGTCCAGCTCTGGGGTCCTCAGCACAAGAAGGACATGGACTTGTTGGAACAGGTCCAGAGGAGGGGCACAAAGATGATGAGAGGGCTGGAGCCCCTCTGCTGTGAGGACAGGCTGAGAGAGTTGGGGTTGTTCAGCCTGGAGAAGAGACGGCTCTGAGGAGACCTTATAGCAGCCTTCCAGTACCTGAAGGGGGCCTACAGGAGAGATGGGGAGGGACTCCTGATCAGGGAGTGGAGCGATAGGACGAGGGGTAATGGTTTTAAACTGAAAGAGGGGAGATCTAGATTGGATATTAGGAAGAAATTCTTTGCTGTGAGGGTGGTGAGCCCCTGGCCCAGGTTGCCCAGAGAAGCTGTGGCTGCCCCATCCCTGGAGGTGTCCAAGGCCAGGTTGGACGGGGCTTTGAGCAGCCTGGTCTGGTGGGAGGTGTCCCTGCCCAGGGCAGGGGGGTGGAAACTAGATGATCTTTAAGGTCCCTTCTAACCTGAACTATTCTATGATTCTATGACTGTCCCACGTCAGGACAGCCTGGCTGCCTGGGAACATCATAGGATAAATGTAACATTTCTCCATGTGAAGGATCACGAGCTATTTTTCACATTTTACTCCGCATTGAGCACATTTATACCAACAATGGCAAAGGAGAAGGAAAGAAAGAGATTATTTGCTTTGTCTGGCAACCAGTCGGCTCACTTTGCTGCAGGGAGATGCAAGTCACCCTACATGAGATTGATCCACCTCTTTCATGGTTGTGCTAAAGCTAATGGAAATCGTCCCAGGCCTGTTATCACAGACGGCTTCTGGCAGCATCTGCCCTGAGGATACTTTTGAAGTCACAGTAAACCAAGAAAGCATTCAGAGAATACCAAAAAGCCATCTCTGTGTGGTAACGCTGCCAATACGTGCACTGTCTCAGACTCCGGGGGAAGCCACCCCATCAGTGGAAAAGCTCTACAGTGACTATTTGTGGTACAAGAGCTCCCCGGGCCCCCATAAATTTGGGGGGTCCCAAATAGGAACAGAAACATCATGGCATCTGAGCTATGCACGACACCTCCATGAGTCCTGGATCAGTACTGCACATGTGCAGGAGATGGGACTGATCTGACCACATCCCTCCAAAAGCCCTTAGCGAGATGGGAAGAAGACTGAGCTGCTTCTCCACCCCACCAACCAGCGCGCTAGTGCTCTGTGAGGGTCCATCTTTGGGCCTCTCATCAGCATGCCTGTAAAAGTGTTATGGGATGGTCAACCTGCTTTGCAATTATGATGACACTTGCTACTTTCTCTCAGAGGATCCAGCAGTCTTCATCCTCAGATCCTCCCTCCCAGAGTATCTATTAGTGGGAGACACTCATGGTTTAAACAACAAAGAACATCTGCTTGCCTTTTGCTAGGAGCTGACCACCTCAGCGCCCTTGGCCTCACTTAGCTCAAGGGAGATACAGCTGCACGACGCAGTCTGGACTGAGCATATCTAACCCATCTTTCTTGGTCTTGAAAGAAAATGCTGCAAGATACCAGCAGCTAAGAGCTTCCCCCTCTACCCTGTCACAGCCTGCCACACCAGGCCCCTTCCCCGGATGCGGAATCGCAGAGGGCCACCTTCATTCACCGTGTGGCATCAGAGGAATGGAAATACAAAAAACCCAAAATTCACATGTCCTAAGCATGGCTTTACCTAAGGGACCAACAGACCCTCAGGTCTCCTCAGACGTCTGGTCATGTCAGCCTCAAAAGTCCCCAGTGCCTGAGCCAAACACCGCCACGTTCAGGCCCTTTGATGCCTGCAGAAACTGGGCTCGTGTGGGTAGCATTTCAAGAACAAAGAGGGCAAGACAGGGTGGTTTTAAAGAGTTGTTATTTCTGCAGAAAGAAATTAAGTGCTTAGAAAAAAGCATTCCACCTGCGATTTGGAAGCCAGTTTCAAGGACTCTGCCATGCCCCCACACTCAGCTCCCCAGCAGGAGGACTGGACGCAGAGACGTCTGCTGCCACCCACAAGCTCTCCACTGCTCCATCCTGCGTGCAAACATCTCCAAGATAAGGATTTAACACCCAGCCACCCTCCCCGTAACGGATGTCTGGAGACCACTGGGCCCTACTCCAAGGCAGCACTTCATCTTCTGTGTGACTGTAAGTGTTTGAACGGTCCCGCTGAAGCCATCAGTGCTCTGCAGCAAGGGGTGTGGACTCTGCCATGGTGGAAAATGTTATTAATGTGGCCCTGAGCTGGACTGCTCTCCGGCTCTGAAACTGCTGCTGTTTCATGCACGGGCTGCTGTTGACCTCTCCATCATTCCTGAATTCTGAAGTTCATTACAGGGGAGACGCTATTTGGCTTTCCCTGCCTATGAGCTCTTTGATGTAGCTGCCATCACAGGAGTTGCTGCTGGGACAGCACATCAAGCCTTACCATCTGGAAGGACTTTACGGAGAGAGGAAGCATATTTCTTGCCTTTTGTTGATCCAACAGCGTATATTTCTCTTTTTTCTCCCAAGCTGGAGGATACAACTGCGTCAGAGATACTGAGTCTTCCACATCTGCCACTGTTGGATGAGGAGCAGTTGTCCTGGTCAGCACACTCATCTTCCTGAGAATATTATTAATGTCTTGCTCATTCTAATAAAGAAGCTGCTATTTCTGCTAGGTGAGCCCGTAGGAGAGGACTCCTTTAGAGATGGGAAGAGGGAATTCAGCGCCTGGGACCTGCTGCAGGCTCTTAACCTCCACAGCATGTACCATTATTAGAAAACGATGAGGGAATGCAGAAGAGGAAGGGTCAAACAGCTTGACACAGGCTCTCTTCTACGAGGAATGTCTAAGATGTTTCAGGGTAAAACCCAAAAAAGTTTTTCCTTCCTTATAAAGTCTTTATTAATATACATGATGAGGTTCCTACTCACACCGTATACTCTACTATATACGTGCAGCTATTTCAAAGTGAAAGAGCGTCTTATAAAAGGTTTCATTATTCTAATCTTTCCTTTAGCTGAAGAGCTATGCAGATAAGAAATTAGGCACAGGGATAGGTAGAGACAAGTTGTGCCACAGCTCCAGACTCTGCAAAGCGGAGGGTAGCAAAGGAATTCTGCTCTTCCCTCATCACTGCTCATCATCAGGCTTAGGTGACAGCGTCACACACCGCCTGTGCTGCCCGCGAGTTGTCTTTACCTAACCGCGTCTCCTACTGCTCTAAAGCACCGATTAAATAACTCTGCTCACATTTCGTTCTTCTGAGACTTGCTAATTAATTTCTTCTCATTTCCATTCCACAGAAGTCCTTTCATTGTCTCTGCTCTGCGATAATGTCACTTTGCTTGCACAGGTAAAGGTTTTTGTACACTCTAATGGAGACCTTATAACCAAAAATAGAATGACATACTCTGGAAGAGATCAAAAACATTAAAAACTCTTTTTAAAGACCTAGATCTTCAGCTATTTTTAGAGTGTGCACAGAAAAAGAAAATCCTACACACCAAACAAAGTTATTAGCTATCACAAAATCAAGTCTTCGAGTGTTTTGAAGAATTTGGATGCAAGTATGCTGGAACTATTTTGCAGATTTTCAAAGCTCAAACTCCTTTCTCCAAAATATTCTTCTAATTATCCTGCATTAGGTAATGCTCGGGTGCATGTAAGTTATACGCTAAGAACAGAGCGTGTGCTGCAGAGAAGCGAAGGTAACGTCCGAAGTAAAAATACCGCATGCTGCACTTGCAGATGCTGCTGAAGATGAGCAGAAATAACTTCGCGTTGTTTAAATCAGAGCTCACATCCATTGATGGAAGTACTTCTGTGCCTTCTTCCTTTGCTGCTACAACCAGACGTCTGCAGCTGGGAGGAGGTTTGTTAGCGTCAGCTACGGCGATGTGAAGGCTTCTTCGTATAACGCAAACCAACGGCGGGGGGGGCGGGAAATAAGCAAAAAGAGTTTCCAAGCACCGGGGAACGAAATTACCCTTTTTCTCATTGATTTCGAGACACTGTGACTTAGTTTTTAATTTAAAGAGAGAGGCTGAAAGGTGTTATGTGATGAAGCGATTTGCTCTAAACTTTCTCCTGCTCCTTCACTCTTTAACTTTGTCTGGCTTGCTGGTAAGAACAACTCACGGTTGCCCAAGCTCCTGACTCCATTCTTCTTGGTGCTTAACAGCTCTTTGCGGACTTCTCCCTCAAGAATTGCTCTACCTCGCCTTTCAGGCTCATCTATTCTTTTAATCAACATAACATGCCCTACGGAAGAGTACTGCCCTGTTTAATTGTTTGCAGAAACAGAATTTGGTTTCAAGCTTTCCAGCCATAATTTTATCTGACATCATCAGCTCCTGAGTTATAAGGAACAGCTATCATTCAGCTTTCACCTGCTCCAGGCCAGCCCCACTTCTGCCCACAGGCAATATTTTGCATCCAACGCTGAATTTAATGTGCTATATTACTATTACATTACTATTTAGTTTCTTGTTATCGTGACATCGTCCGTATTTCCTTGCAGGCAGCTGTTGGTTTGATGACTCCAAATAAATTTAATACCATCAGGAAAGGACACTCGATTATGACCCACACCCTGCATTGCAACATTTCAGTGAATACACAGATTTCTGGCGGACTGTAATTCTAACCACTATTTCCTAATCTTCTAACCAGTAGTAAAACCAAAAGAGGATCGGTCCCACCTAATCCTACTCATTTTTGCAAACTTTTTTTTTCTTCCCTTTTTTCTTTATGGCATTTTGTTTACCCCGTGGAAAGCATTTGGCAGACCACTATCAAGCTCTCCGGGGAAAATCCTCCTTACGAAGCAGTCAGCCAGCTGGAAAGCTGTCTAGCCTTGTGGTGAGCTGAATGCAAAGAGCCATGAAGCATCCCCTAGACTGCACTTATCATTAAGCGACAAAGTCAGAGAAAACAAAATCTCTGCTGAAATAAATCCCCTCTTCTTCAAACCGGGGCTACAAACCATTGGTAGTCAAGACGATGTCCTAGAGGTGCTCTGATCACCACGTGCACCTGATGTTCCTTCACCATCAGGAAAATATTCACCAGTACAAAGTGACTGGAGCCCGCACAAACTTCTTACAGACCAGGGCTGCCTCTCCACAACCTTCTCAATTTGTATGAAAAGGATAAAACAAAGACTGATTACTGTTCAGCAATGAGTAATGTTCTGCCAACCTGGCAACGTCGAACATGGGAGAGCCTAAATAAAACTCCATCACTCAAAAAAGCTCTCTGGCCACCTTGCAGCCTGAAAAAGGGCTGCCAAGCAACAGCAGAAAAACACCCCTGAAGGTCTCTTGCTAGAACAATTTGGAATAATTTCATTACACCATAACGAGCACTCAATCTCCCAGCAGTATTCACACGCCGAAACTTCTCAGATTTACACTACACCTCCTCTTGCACGAAAATTCCTCAGAACTGATGATTTACCCTAGGCTCTGGCTCTTTTTTTTTTTCAAATCTTCTTTTCTGATTTCCTCGGGAAAAAAGAAATAACATTATATGCATCTCAAATATGTCTCGTCACCCTCTTTGACACAGAAAATAACTTGGTTTTCGTCTGCTACTGAAAGGCATGCTCTGTGGCCCCAGCTAAGGTCCCACTACAGGGCTTCTTCCAACAATTTCCCATAGCAAATCAAATCAAGAGCAACTTGTCTCACCGAACTGGCACGCCAACCATGACGACAGTTTTCCCCTCTATTTCTTCAATAAACATACCGCGCTGTTAAGCCGGCTTTCTCGACAAATCTCCCACTTCGAAAGACAGTAGAAAGCGGGGTTGAAAGGACCTTGTGAGATCACCATACGCCTTCTCCTACCCCAAAAGGAGACGGCCTACGCTTACACAGCACCTACAAGCGCAAAGCACTTAATATGCCATAATCCATCTGTACTGTGGCCTCATTTTCCCTACAAATATATGGCTGGGGTGTATATACTCATTAGAAACGCATCCCAAAAGCAGTGAAGACTGTTTTCCTGCGTCAGCCAGAACTACAGCAGAACTACACCAATAGCCGGCACTGTATTCCAAGGTAACTGGGAAAGGAAAAGCAAGCGAAACAAGAGAAAGAACTTAATTTTTATGAAAAATCTGACTGTCATGTAGTTGCTTACTAATAAATCACTGGCTTTATGTTTCGAATAAAGAAGTGTTTCGAATGTTCCTCGAAAACATGAAAATATCTGTTGGCATTGCTAAAACACTGTACAAAAGTGTACTCTTTTATTGAATATTTAAGCATCTGTGGAGACAACCGACCAGCAAGTTAACTGCAAACGCTATCTTTATTACGAGCGTAGCGATAATACCAGCACTGTGGCATTTCCTGCCTTGATTCAGGATTTAATGCAAGACTTCTGGGACCACGCGAGGCTCAGACACTGTCTCTACTTGTTACCATTCAGTCTTCATTTGCAAATGATAATTTTCGCTTTGAATGGCATGCCTGACTGCAGGGCAGAGTAAATCCAAACCTTTTAAACTCTAGCCAAAAATTTGCCATGAATTAGGAGACTGCAGCATATTTACAATACAAAATAAAATATCTCTACGAGTGCTCAGCAGTGGCGGTATGAATAAACGCCGATTATTCTTTTCTTTTTTTTTTTTTTTGACGGATAATTTTCAAAGCGGCGATTTTGCAAAGACTCAGGAAGAAAACAATTTTGTTTCATTTCCATAACAGAATCCAGACCTCTAAATTCAACCTCACGAGCTACAATTATGCATAAGAACTACCACTGTGAATTTTCAAACACAATGCCTTTTATTGTCTCTTCTCATTCTTTTCCCTTCCTGTTCTCTGAGATTTTCTGTCCTGTCACCCTCCGCAGAAACTTTAGAGCAGAAAGTCTGGCTTGAAAGGAAAACTTTCAAGTTTTCAGGCTTCAAAGGAAAACAACGCAAAGCTTCAAAACAAGGTATTTGAATCGTATCTGGGGGGCTTTTTTCAGCCTTATGGCAACAAACAACCACCAAAAAAGCCTTTTTATTATATGGAATCTTGACAGATGAAAACTAATGTTCAGCTTTTTCCATGACGGATGGAGGGTATTTTAGTCACCTCCTTCAGAATTCACGTGTGATTGTCCTGGAGCTCAAGAAACGAAAGATGCCAAATACTTAAGACCGCAATTCTCTTGTGCTGCGTAACCTGCGAGACGTTTCATTTGAGGACAGTAATGTAGCCCAGACACAAACACAGCAACTTACTATTTACAGGAACTTCTCAAATACTGTCCTTCAATATCACTATTTTATTAATATGTTTTCCACCTGCACTAGGAGACAGGCAGCTCTGAAGTACAAATACTGAAGATGAAACACCTACGCAGCACAGGCAGCATGAAAAGCACATCTTGCTTTCTACGTAGAAAGCATTTTTGGATTCAAGGGTTGCTTTCAAATGTAGTAACCTCTAAGCCATTAAACATCACGGCCTGGGAAATGAGGTTTCTCCTCCTAAAAGCCAGAGACAAAACATGCCTATGAATGTCACACACACTTCGTCTCTCCAAAATAGTTTAAAAATCTTCACGCTGCTTTTGAAGAAAGGCACGTGAGGCTGTCGCTGCAACCCCACACCCCAGGCAGACCCTGTTTATGGGTAACATCTGGTTGCAATTACCCACTTGATGGAATGCAAAGCAAGAATTTTTGTTACCAATGGGACTGGGAGAACAAACAGGACATTATTTACACATTAAAGAGAGTACTCACCCCGACACCACCGCAAGGAAGCCTGACAAACATCGAAGTTAAAGAACCTGTAGGAAAAAAAAAAACCAACGTACCCTGTAAGTCAAAAAGTCAAAGTTCACCAGATTTTAGTCCAATTTTATGGCAATGCTGTAATCTTTGCAAACACAGTAACAGACCGGGGTTTTCTCACAATTTTCAGAAAACACACAGCCAACCCTGTTACGTTACAACACACATATACACAATCCACCCACTTGGGCTTGTTCAAAAGCTTTTCCAATATAAAAGCCGTCTATAAATCACTTATTTTTATGCAAGGTTTATGTGCTGTCCTACATTTCAAGCAGTAAAGCTGATTAAAAATGACTGAGACGCTACCAACAACTGCTTAGCATGTTGAGAAGTGCTGGCTACACCGCAACACACTTGAAGTCTTACGGACATGAGACAGGGGAGCCCTCAGGTAATAGGAGCCAAGAGGGACACACCAGTGAAACACCCCAAGGGAATTAAGGGACGTTTCTCTAAGAAGGTGACGCGGCTGAAAGTCCAGCTGAAGCGCCTCTACATGAATGCACCGAGCATGGGCAAGAAACAGAAGTTGGAAATCACCATGCTGCTAGAAAGCTACGACCTGGTTGCCATTACTGAAACCTGGTGGGATGAGTCCCATGAGTGGAGCACGGCTATTGATGGCTACAAGCTGTTCAGAAGGGAAAGGCAAGGAAGGATGGGAAGCATTGCCCTCTACATCAAGAAAAGGTAGAGTGTGAAGAGCTCTCTCTGAAGAATAGCCACGAGCAGGTTGAAAGCCTATGGATAAGAATTAGAGACCAAGGCAATAAAGGGAACCTTGTGGTTGGTGTCTACCCCAGGGTGCCTACTGATGAAGCCTTCTTACTCTAGCTACAGGAGGCAGTGCGCTCGTAGGCTCTCATCCTGCTGGAGGACTTCAGCCACCCCAACATCTGCTGGAAAAGCAGCACAGTGAGCTGTAGACAATCTGGGAGACTCCTGGAGTACATTGAAGATAACTTCTTAAGCCAGGTAATAAGACAGCCCCAGCAGAGGGGATGCGATACGGGACCTGATGGTCACCAACGCAAGTGAGCTAATTGGTGACGCCAAGACTGGAGGCAGCCTGGGCTGCTGTGATCATGCACTGCTGGAGTTCGCAGTCCTGAGGGATATGGTTCAGGGGAAGAGTAAAGTCAGGACCCTGAATTTTAGGAAAGCAAAATTTCATCTCTTCAAGGAGTTAGTCAATAGGACCCCCTGGGAAACTGCCCTCGAGGACAAGGGAGCAGAACAGAGCCGGCAGATCTTAAAGGATGCTTCCAATAGAGCACAAGAACTCTCAATCCCCAGGTGTAAGAAATCAGGAAAGGAAGGCAAGAGACTGGTATGGCTGAGTTGAGACCTGCTGGTCAAACTAAAGGGCAAGAAAGAGATGCACAGGCAGTGGGAGCGGGGACAGGTATCCTGGGAAGAGTACAGGGACACTGCCCAGTTGTGTAGCGACAGGGTCAGGAAAGCCAAGGCGCAGCTGGAGCTGAACTTGGCAAAGGACACAAAGAGTAATAATAAGGGCTTCTACCTGTATGACAGCCAGAAAAGGCAGGTCAAAGAAAGCGTACTCACCCGATGAGCAAGACTGGCAAACTGGTAACAGTGGACAAGGAGAAGGCTGAGGTACTCAACAACTTTTTTGCCTCAGTCTTCACTAGCAACCTCTCTCCCCATACTCTCAAGTGAATGGACCACAAGGCAAGGGCATGGGGAGAAAAGTCCCCCCCACTGTACAAGAAGATTAGGTTCGTCACCACTAGAGGAACCTGAGCATATGTAAGTCTATGGGACTTAATGAGATTATCACCGAGTCCTGAGGGAACTGGCTGATGGAAGTTGCCAAGCCACTCTCCATGATACGTGAAAAGTCATGGCAGTCAGGTGCAGTCCCCGGTGACTGGAAAAAGGGAAACATGGCACACATTTTTAAAAAGGGTAGAAAGGAGGACTCTGTGAACTCCCGACCTGTCAGCCTCACCGCTGTGCTTGGGAATATCATGGAACAGATCCTTCTAGAAGCTATGCTAAGGCACA
>VWZL01002048.1:411367-453281 GCA_013396915.1 Stercorarius parasiticus | reverse complement strand
GGGGTCCGTATTGAGACCAGTACTGTTCAATATCTTCATCATCGACACAGACAGAGGGATCGAGTGCACCCTCAACAAGTTTGTGGATGACACCAAGCTGAGTGGTGTGGCTGACACGCCTGAGAGGTGAGATGCCATCCAGAGGGACCTTAACAGGCTTGAGAAGTGGGCCCGTGACAACCTCGTGAAGTTCAACAAGGCCAAGGTCCTGCAAGTGGATTGGGGCAACCCCCAGTATCAATATGGGCTGGGGGATGAAGGGATTGAGAGCAGCCCTGCAGAGAACAACTTGGGGGTGTTAGTGGATGAGAAACTCAACATGAGTCTGCATGTGCGCTTGCAGCCCAGAAAGCAATAGGACGAGGGGTAATGGCTTTAAACTAAAAGAGGGAAGATTCAGACTAGATATAAGGAAGAAATTTTTTACAATGAAGGCGGTGAAAACACTGGCCCAGGTTGCCCAGAGAGGTGGTAGACGTGCCATCCCTGGAAACATTCAAGGTCAGGCTTGATGAGGGTCTGAGCAACCTGATCTAGTTAAAGATGTCCCTGCTCATTGCAGGGGGGTTGGACTAGATGACCTTTAAAGGTCTCTTCACACTCAAGCTATTCTGTGATTCTGTGTCTTCACAAACGAACATTTTAATCCCTTTCAACTGAAGAAGGATAGTAAATCATAAAAGCACTCTAATTATCAGTCATCTGCACAGTTACTAGAAGACTTTGGAGCGCATGAGCTTCATAAAAGAGGAAGACAAAAACCAGAATAAACCAGAATATGTGTTTTGACTGAAAGAGCAAACCCAACATTAAGAATTTGAGAAAAATGGAGAAAACCATCTGTAGGGCTAATTTTGCATCTGTAGGAATTGTAACATCACTTTCTGGGCTTGCATATGAGCAAATTGTCCTCCATGCAAAATTCTGCAGGTTTATAAACCTTATACTGGAACAAGAATACGCCGTCTCGTATCCCTCACCAACCTGCATGCACGATTGTACACGTGATTGTGCACCACAGGCAAATAGGTAAAAGGAAATATGTGCATGCAGACACTCTAAGAGACCTAGAGTACACTGCCTGAGATTCATTTGCTTGAGACTTATTTAAAGTTAACAAAAGCTAAAGGTGAATTAAACTGGATTGAGGGTTGGGTTTTTTTCCTCCATCAAACCAGGTTTTTGCTTTGGTCATGTCTATACTGAAAGAATAAATTCTCTTAAATGCTAACTACCAGCTTTGCAGAGCGTGAATTAGTCATGACGGCAGACAGACGTTACTGAGGGCCATGCTGGTGTCAAACGCATCGCAGACACATACGTTACCCCTGTGACTGAAAGCGGAGTTAATGCATCTGCATTATTAATCTGAGATTCACTCTTTGATTAGATCCACATGAAAGTTCTTAGATCATCCTGCCTCGGACCTCCTGTCACATCTTTCACTGCTAATCCACCCATTATTTCGATATTTATCTTCTTGACAACAATTTACGATCGCTCTCCACAAATTAAAAGCAGCCTTATTTGCCTAAGGTGAACCTTGTTCAACAGGTTCCAAAGCTTTACACTGTCAAACGATAGAGGGATTTGTATTTTTCATCCTCAGACTTTTAAGGGTTTCAGCAACACTTCCAGGGGTAGAGTTGTGCAACCTGCCTTGAAGGCCACCACCTTCAAACCCTCCTGATAAAAAACCAGCAAACCAGATCTTTGTGATGCTCAGGGTCCTCTGGGGAAGGTAACTTCAAGCTCAGTGGTGGCAACTCTGAAAAACCTGAACTATTTACCTCCCTCCCGCTTTCACCTAAAGAACTGCCAAATGAAGGGACATCCTCCTTATCATTTGCAGAAGCTTAAAAAGAAACATCTCATGTTTTCATCCCCCAGCTTTAGCTCTTCCTTTTAGGCTGAGGCTTCTCATGCTTTTTCTTCCTCATAGACATATCAAAGGCAAAGGGTTTCCACACCCCATCGCAGTCGTACACATGTCAAGACACTCAGGTCTAACAAACCCACATTTGCATATGTGAGCCTCACACGGAGCTTTGGTCTCAGGCTTCAAACCTGCCATACATTTACCCTCAGACATAGTTAAAAGAACCCCACAAAGTTATTTTGTAAATTTAAAAGTCCTTTAAACTCTCAACTGGAGAGGATGGCTGAAGAAGGGGCCGCTTACAGGCTTGTTCATCTCTATACACAAATGTGCATTTTGAGGTTTTTCAGGGAGGTTTTCCCAACCCATCAGTGGCTGTTACCCTTGCTCAGGTCCCGCACTGCAGAAGCCATCGAGTCAAGAAACCGGCTTTAGGGCCAGCATCACCCTTCCTGCCCGGCTCCCAAAGGAGGACTTCTCCCTGGGTGCTACGGAGACATGCCAGTCAGGCTCACACTTCTTGTCATTTTGGCTCGCCACGCTGTCCCTTTGGACACCTGGCTGTCAAGCCGTCTACCTGTTTTCTCCTGCCTAGTGGGATGACTGACAGCCACGCTGAACGGTGACGCTCTTTGCTCTTCCTCCAAGCTTCGTGCTGGGCATGAGAGTCAGTGCCAGCTGTGGCCCACGCACAGCTCCACGTGCAACGGGAGGGCAACCGGGCAGCGGAAAGAGGCAGTTCGCTGCTGCCTGGGCAAAGATGGTCATGTGAGCTGACAGCAAGTCCCTCTGCTGGCAGCTCAAGGCTAAAATGGTGCCAACTGGGTTTAGGAAACAACACCTAAGCTCAGCTAAGAGCTACTGGAAAAGTCCTGCCTACAGGACATCCCGGGGACCTGACCTCCTGCCTATGGCTGCAGCTCTTTGACAACCTGGTCGTCTTTGCAAATTACACCCAAAGAGGCAACATTTTGTACTGGAATACCTTCAGGTATTAGAATTATTTCTCTTTACTATAGGAACAAACTTGATCTCTACAGACATCTTAAAATGAGTGATTGCGGGGGACGCAGCAAAACTCCAGAAGTACTCACAGGCAGAGCAAGAGTGTCTCCTCCCTCAGGTTTTCTAAACAAACCATCAGGAATAGTTCAGCAAAATCTGGGTATCCCCAAATCCGATACTAAATAAATAAACTGTATCTCCAAATGTTTCGGTGGAACTACCGATACAGATTGTGCCAAGAGTCAAAAGGGGAGCGGAAAAGTATTTCAAGAGCATCTGACATTTGAACGAGTAGGAAACACGCAGTGTTCTCACAGGCCACCCTTGCCACGTATCTCACATTAGGGTACAGGGTGACCCACTGCCCGCTCAGCCGCCCCCCATGCAGGTGACGAGGACTGCTGCCAGGGGCAGGGTGACAACCCTGCCTGCTCCAGCCTGGTAAAGCCAACGGGTCAGATGCTGGAGGGCTGCCCAGATCCCGCTGCAGCAGAGGGTCAGGACACACGTCCTCACACACCTTCAGTGCTCCGGTTCAAGAATTTGCAGAGAAATCAGCCAGCGTGAAGGTGGCGCAACTGCAAATGAAGAGTCTTCTCAGGTCTGCTGGGGAAGATTTACATGCCGTTCCTTTGGACTGGTGGATACGCCTTCCGCAAGGCGAGAGTTTTACACTACCAATGACATGACATCATAAATTCTTTAAACTTTCCATATTAATTGTGCTATCATTCAGCCAAAGATGTCTACTTTTGGTTTGCTCTGGGTTTTAAGGAGGTGGTAAGTTAGCTATAAATACAGTGCTAATTGCATGTTTAAACAACTGGCTAATAGCTTTCCTCTTTGGGGATCTAACGTACATACCGAACATGTCACAAAATCTTTCCAGCTCTTTCGCTGTGACTACTACATCATGCAGGCCATCAAGTTAATCCTCTTTTTATATCATCCAAAGTCAAGCTAAACCCAAAATAAACTTTCTCAACTTCAAGGTTCCAGAACTGTCTTTGTGCCGATTCCCACGAGAGAAGTTCCCAAACTGTCCCTCCAGCCTATCACTTACTGCTGCAAAGAGGTACAAGGTAAAGGGAGATGACGATGTCTCCACGAAAGTAAGGTGCTAAAATCGATGTGGTTTGGTTGCCATGGGGGAGGTCGGTTATCTGCACAACCACCCCCTAGATTTCTTGCAGGGAAAATGTCTATATTTTATGGCAGATGCAGTCCTGTTTCGGGAAGATCCAGTCTCCAGTGAAAGGAATAAACAATCTTACTCCACGTTAAACACATGTAAGACTAAGAGGCCTCTGCATCTTTCTTGCTGATTATCCGTACAAAACTGACAGCTATTTGTTGATGTCTGTGCAGCTGCTCATTGCTTCAGATCCAGGTCCTTAGTAGGATGTTCCAGTTCCCACCTAGCAATGGATAATGAGGTGTCAGACACCGGCACAGGTTGCCCAGAGAGGTGGTGGAGGCCCCATCCCTGGAGACATTCAAGGCCAGGCTTGATGAGGCTCTGAGCAACCTGATCGAGTTAAAGATGTCCCTGCTTACTGCAGGGGGGTTGGACTAGATGGCCTTTAAAGGTCCCTTCCAACCCAACACATTCTAGGAGTCTATGATAAAATAAAACCTCTGAATTACCATTCCTCCTCAGGGAAACGTCATTTTCGGTTTTGAAGACATCAAAGAAAGGAAGTTTTAGCTACCTAGGGTTTAGGGATCTACCTGAAGAAAGGAGATGTATCTTGTACCGCTCTCAAGCGGACACCGAACGGAGATGGGAAGAATCCTCTTGGAAACTGCCCAGAGTTGAGAACGGAGGGAGCCCCATGTCCCACCTTCCATACTGCTACCACGAAGTGACTGTCAGAGTCAGGGCTGAGGACAGGAGCGGCAGTGCTGGAGATCAGGAAGGGGACCCCCCGCCCCCCCAAGGAATGATACCTAGGAGTTTCTTGCTGTCCAGTTTCTGTCTGTTCAGAGGGTTTGTGCCGTACAGCAGCGTATGGGCTTCCGAGTGAACTGTCTGTAGCTCTTCTAGAGTTGCTTTTCTTCCACGAATGCACTGAAAGAGGAAAGAAAAGGGGTGATGAAATCACAGATTAACTGCTTAACTCTCGTTAAGGAACTTTTTTTTCCTTCGCAAATGATAACGACAGCGAGCAAAAAACTAAAATGGGTTCTTATGTGGAAAAACTGTAAGACAGATTTTGGTTTAATCCTCTATTCAAAATACTAGCTTGACATATAAAGTCATCTTTAGATTTATTTATGGTTTTTTGGTTTTTTTTTAAATACTTACCACAGGGCATTTGCTAAATTACACAGGTATTGCTCGACTACCGAATACCCAGGATTTCAGTTATAAGTCATCAGAAAGTGATTCTTTGGTGAAAACATGTCCCTCCAAGCCACCCTCTGACATCCCCACCACGATTATTAAGCCAACCTAAAAATTTCTCCCAAACACACCCCTTTCCAAACTGAACCATCGAGCAATTAAGGGTCAGTTACAAACTTTCTGCTCTAAAACTCATCTTGGAAATCCCACAAGATTCGCTCTGTCACAAATTGTTTTCTCGTACGATGATGCAGGTTCAGCTGGAAGTACTGTAGCAAATGCGCTCACGCCTGCTTTTGTGGCCAGCTGAAACCCAGAAGGGCAGACTCACACCAAAGTCAAAACCCTGGCTTCACTGAAGATCATGGTAAAGCTTTTACTGATGTCAGCAGGACCCAGCTTCACGTTTGACAAATTGGGGATCTTTTCCCATTTTTTGTCATAGGGGTCCAGCTTACATTTGGGGTTTATCTTGTGTTGCCATCATCCGTTTGTGATGGAAAATACGTTTATAAGAACAAAGTGCTACTTGGAGATGCTAAATCTTGGGCACACAAGAATCATGCCACGGCCTCTACCACGGGAGCAAGCACTCCCCAGCAGGCAGACGGCACCAGGGGGGCTATCAGGTATACCAGAGAAGGCAACCAATTCCCAGCAGCGGAAAAAACACCTCACCTTTTTAACTGGGAGCTTGTGACTGCCTCCGAAATGTTGGCAGGGGAAATACGTAGTGCGTTGAGAAAGCGCTGAGGTTGGGGGTAAGTCGAGAGGTGGTCATGAGAGGGGAAGGAGTTATTTAGAAATAAGGATTGCATCGCTTCAGAAACATGCCAGTACTGCCCTCCCCTCTAAAACAAACAAACAAAAAAACCCAAAAAACCCCAGAAAAAGCCAACAAAGAGAGAGAAGTATCTCATATGGCTTAGAATTACTTCACGATTTTCTGTCATGATTTGGACTAAAACACTTTAAAAGGAGTTGTCATTTTGGGGGGTTGTTTCCTACAAAAGGAACGACAGGAATATTCCTCTCTGCAACAGCAATATTAAAATACAAATAGTTAACAGCAAAATACTGGAAAGTTCTGAAAATCTCTTGTAGAGGTCACCCAAGACGCGAGCCTCAGCAGCGAGCATCCTGCTGCACAGCCCACGCGGAATCGCATGCACCTCCTGCACAGCCTTCACCCCGGCTTTGCCAAAGCCAGTTGCTTTTTTAAGACTTCCACGTTCCTGAAGAAGCAAGAGTTTCTAATGAGAAAGCTGCATCTGAAGAGAAGGTCAAACTGTGCCACTCGCTCCTGAGAGCTGCTCCCACTCGGAAAGCACTGTTGCGTGCCGCCTACTTTGCAGGAGAGCGCTAGGGAGAAGATGCTTCAAAGGCCTGGGTACTTCCAGCCAAGCAGCGCCTGCTTGCACAGCACGCTGCCACCTCTGGCCGCAGCCCGGCTCAGCCAGAGCACCCTGGGGCGCAGCATGCCAGGGGCACGGGGGCTCCAGGGACCCCACCTCCGAAGCACCGCCCGCCGAACAAACTCGAGGGATTCTTTTGTCTGAAACCTTCAGCATAAGCCTCCATCATGTGTTGCAAAGCGCACAGGAAATCACTTTGTAAAACCATAAGGCAGCAGAAATCAAAGCACGGCAGGAGCGCTCGTGCGCTCTGCCTCTCCTAATTTTGGCATTTCTGCTCTCCAGTTCCTCTTTCATTTGCTCCATGCTCTGGTCCGCCACCTAGCATTTCCTGAGGTTAATGATAAGGCAAAAATACAGCATCTCATTAAAGAGGTAATAATCACAAAAATGCTAGACCCAGAAGGGATGGAAATATCTGGCAAATCCCCCTTGAACTTTTATCCTGTCTTCCCTTTTTGTTCATGGTAAGCCTGCCTCAGTCCGCCCGTACAGGCTTTTACAGCTTCCCTCTAAGCCCTATGCCAATTCTTTTCCTTTGAACAAGACGTACTGACCCATTTTCAGCTGCTACATTTAGGGGACATACAGAAATAGCGTTTTCTACTTCTTAGCTTTATGTGAAGACACCAGGAGAATGTCAGCCCGTCGCAATAACACGCCAGCTCCTCCGTGGATGCAAACAGCTTCAGCTCCCGGGACAGGGAAGGGCTGCTCCTGTTTAAAGTACGTGGCCTTACCAAGACATCCAAGCTCCATGCTCTCTAGGAGGGTATCAGCGCCACCCTCCCCTCCACGTGACATCCATAACCGAATGGAAACTACAAGTGGATGGAGAACTTCCTTCTGTGCTGCAAATACAACACATTCAAGGAAGAAGCTACTACTTACTGAAACAAACTTGTATCACAAACATCACAGCAAACATTGCCTGGTGAAAAAGGATTACGCTTGAGATGCTTTTGCACCTTTCTCATCTCCCAGCTCACGTGCCACGAGCTTTGTCCTAGCCTCCAACACAAAGACACTGAGAAAAGGAATTAAATCCCCCACAAATAAAGTTGGGGAACGCAATACATCCCTCGCTCCTGTCTACAGACCCATCATGACTTGTATCTTGGTCTACGACAGCTCAGCCTGCCATCCATGCTCCTAATTTGAGCAGTTCTTCACTTTCTAAGACCTCTTAAGTCATGATACTCTTATCTTTGAGGCTTCGAATTGCCTACTGAGCTTGCTCACTCCATATCACACCCTCTCCCTGTCCCCCCTTGTCTAATCTCCTTCCCGGCTGCTGAACTCCGGCTTCTTAACCCTGATGAACTAGTTGGCTCTTTACCCTCTTTCCTTCATGCCTCCCTCTGCACAAAACCTGACCTTCATAACACCCCACCACCTCTCCTCTCCCACTGCTTTACACACGTCCTTCATCCACTACACACTTCATCACTTCATCCATTTACCCACTCTTCATCCACTTCCTTGGAGCTAGCTTCTCCTTTGCATTTTGAACAACAACAAAAAACGTCGCCAGTCTCTTAGTTTGCATTTTATTCACCCTTTCATTTCATGATGTCTCAAAAGGACAGGGTATGAATCTTGAGAGACCGCGAGCCAGATCTTGTCCCAACTGTGACCCCATAAAAGCCACAAAAAGCCATGAAAACAGCTATAAAGCTTCTCTCCAGAGACCGACTTCCCAGGCACCACCACCACCACCTCCTGCAGGCCCTCAGTGTTTTGCAATGGGAAACCCCGGGCACGGGAGAGGATCTCCAGAGGCTTCATCGCCCAGACCCATCCTGCGCTCCGACCAGACACCCGCCCGATGCCGTGCCAGGAACGCCGTGGACACGGCTCTGCTCTGACACACGGCCCAGCCCAGGGTCTGGTTTTTCATGTCAGTCCTCCCCAGCTGCAATTAACCTTCAAGCTAACAGTCCTCATGCTTTAAACAACGTGGGATTGCTGCCAAGATGTGCTTGGAGACGGAGGATCTCATTCTCCCCCATCCTAGTTGAGCAGCCCGGGGATTTGGTTACCTCCAAAACACACAGCAAAACCTATCGATTTCCTCACGTCCTTGAGGAAGGCTGGGAGGATTACTCTACGCCGTGATTGCGGGTTTTCGTTTGGGGGGCAGAGTCTTTTACTGATATTGCCTCAATTAGTATAATTGTTGCTTCTAAATCCTGAGCGTACACCAGAGTAATTGCCATATTTTACAAAGCTAACTTAATTAAACAAGCAATACTCTAAACCGCAGCTGTCGTTAAGTTTGGACAAATGCTTTCACTCCAAAGGGTCATCTTTAAACCCGTGCGACTCCGGCAGACTCTCACCTCTCACACCGCAAATCTGGTGCGCATTTTCCCCTCAGCTGGACGTAAAAACAGTTTTTGGACAACTTTAGCACATACATATCTGTTTCACTGTTGAAAAATGAGAGGCTGGGGGGAAGCGATGCGGTTTGTGCCGTTCTAAAAATATTCGTGCCCCTTCTGGATCACTTCTATTGCCTTCGAGAGAAATGGTAGGAACTCAGCACTTGGCAGGTTGTCTAGGAGCCTCTCGGCTGCCTGATGAAAACAGGTTTTCACTTAGTCCATTTCTGAAATTTCAAAGCAAGTATTTGTTTGCACGCATGATACAAATATTTATCTGCGAGCCCTTTTCTGGCTTAGGGCATGTGTGCAACAGAAACACCAAAAGAACACTTCCAGGAGACAGACACTGAGAATTATTTGAGCTTGCATGAGAAAGCAGAGCTGGGATTTATTTCCAGCGTGCAGTCATGGGGGGCACAAGAGCTGTTAAACTCCTCCTGGAGGAGGACAGGGATCCAGCGGAGTTTCGTCTGATCCCACACAGTGTGTATGGGATCATTCACTATGCAGGGTGCTGTGGTTTTAATCTGTGTTGAGCAACTACTTGCAACCAACAGAAACAAACTCTACCCACAGCCGGACCACGGCAAAGGGAGGAAGGGGAAACACGAGGATAAGGCAGCGTCGAAGTTCAAAGTGCCCTTTTACAAATATGAGTTGTAAGAAATGGATTAAACTACCTAATCACAAACAATTTTCACATCAGGCCCTTGAGCTTACTCGTAACGTCGGAGGCAGAGGACAACAGACCCGCAAGCGGGAAGATAAAAGTGAGCGTGCACAGATGTGTCAGTCAGCAAGACCAGCTAAAAAAATACCATAGAATAAGACAGGAGCTCAGCAAAAAATGAATTGCATAGCCTGGCAAATTTCTGAGTGCTATGATCCAGGTGTTGCTGCTGACTCGCTGCAGACCTACTACTAAAGCTGAAAATATTCACCTCTTTCCGAGTGCCTGTAGGGCTGCTCTACAGATGGAGTAGTTATAATCCATTAAAAAAATGGTAGATACGTAACAGGCTGCATCACCATCCTCATATAAACAGCTCGGTTAGAAAGTTTTGTACATCACGCGCACGCTACTGTGGGTGGCGACAGAGGGCACAGCTCATGCTGTCCCGCACGGAGCTTTGGCATAGGCCACAGGCATTTGAAAAAGTAATATAATTATTACAACTAATCCTAATTATTAGGCCACGCTTCAAAATTCCTTTCAAATCAAACATATAATGGAATATGTCCCACAGAATAAAGCTTTCCATATGTTAAGTCTACGGCGTGCCTTCCCTTGCAGTAAGGACACAAGTCCACCGTCCCAGGCAATGCCAGCAGCTCGCGCCCGTGCTCCGACCTGCCAGCAAAGATCACTCATGTCGAAAAAGCTGTTCCTTTGCCATGCCTTCACCTTCATGTGAAGGCAGTCTTCACTGAAAGAAAACCCTATATTGGTCCTCCACTCTGCTCACTGACAGGTTCCAACCGAGGAGCTTCAGAGAGACCCCGAAGGGCAGGGAAGTGACCAAACGGCTTTGCAATGCGGAAAAGAATCACACCAGGCAAGGACAGTGGGAAGTGGACAAGTGGCTCCTGAAAAAAATCCCTATCAAGAGCAGAAGAGTGAAGCGAGGAGGTAGGAAGAAGACAGAGAAACAGGGAAAGGTTGTGCCCATCGAGCCCATGAGAAAAGTTAAGATAAAGAAGGAAAATTTAACGCAGGTCTGGGCACAGCGGGCATAAAGGAAAGCTACCCAGAGAGAGAAGCGAGTGCCATCAAAGCAGCTGGTTATCCTGAAATGGCAGGTCAGGCCTTGAAGAAAGCCATCAGCCAAGAAAAACCTGGCATTGGGGCAGGAAGCTAACACCACGTGTTTATTGTTTTCAGGAAAAGGAATAGTCAAGATGAGGCCGAATGTCACCAATAGAAAGGGAACACAGGCAGAAAGCAAGTGACCATCAAGAACAACTCCAATCGCGAGAGCAACAGAAAATATCAAATGAAGGAAAATAACCTGGGATCATACAATGAAGAACGTCACACAGTAGTGAACCGTCTGTAACCCAAACCTAGGAGACAAGGAAATTAGCACTGCAGGATTTAACTCCTGCTTCTAAAGAGAGGAGCTAGACAGCAGTGGGGTATTTGTGGGCTTTTGTTGTTTTGGGGTGGTTTTTTTGGTTTGGGTTTGGTTTTTTTTTTGTCCCAAATAATAATCCCAAAATTCAATTAAGTGGGTCTTAAGGTTTGAAGTTCTTCCTTGCTCTCTTCAGGGATAAATAAGGGTAGGACGGGGAACTTTAGGCAATGGCAATGCTGCCACCACGTGGATGGCTTTTCTGATTGCTCAGAAACTATGTCCAGCCCGACGCTGCCATAAGTCCAATACACTGGGTGATTCAGTCCCCTCGGATGCTCAAAGGACTGATGAACATACGGTACCATTTATTCATCATCACTGCTATTAGCTATGAATAAGAGTTATTATTCATCGCTATTCTTAATCTTTAGGCTTTTTTATTTTAGAATCTAAGCTTTTATCTTAGCTTGCCTTGCCTTTAAAACATTCACGTCCGATAAAGTTAATTTAACCTCTTGCGATGGAATAGTGCCTCATTCTTTTTACAGTATCTTCACTATAGGTTGACCATTACTTATCGAAGAGTATTAAAAAAGTTATTAAACCACAGAAATACAAACTCGTTGCTCCACAACTTTTGTTGTTATGATTGGAGTGATAATAAATAACACGGTTACTTCATGTCTTGCTCTCAGCTTTGGCAGCTTCAAAACCCAACGCTTGGTAGGGACTTCCAGTTTACAGGGAATAGGACCAAAAATTACAGAAGCAGCTTCACTGCAACGTTGGGCAAGAGCATTATCCAGCGTTTCATGAAACTTCTAACAGTCATTGCAATGCAATGAAATCAGATCACTAGAAAAGTACTCCTGACAGACGCACAAGCATAAGCAGTCATCTAGGAATGGATTAAATTCAGGCCACACATGGCAAAACATTGCCAACAGCTGGAGCTATAAAAACCTCAAGCCCCAATGCAGTATAAAGTTTGAGCATTCAGGTAGCAATCAACAGCCTGAGCTGCAGGTTCGGTACGTACGCTATGGTCCAGACCAGAAATCAGCCCCCAAAATGCTCATAATCCAGCAGTCAGAATCAGCCAGACAAATAAAAATTCTCCCTTTCTCCCAGGCCCACCACTTCGGCTCCCCCTCCACTGGTGTTTTTATTACCTCACACTTGCCACGGAGACCCGTCTCCTGGAGTCGGGACCAAATGCTCTGGATCCTCCCCGCGTGCTCTGGGTGGCTGTTTGTGTTTCCACAGGTACACTGGTGTTTCAACATCAAGGTGTCATATACAAGGCCTGCAGCAGAGGTTACAAAATTGCTCTCGGTTAAAAAAAGAAAAATAAAGTGCCAGATACATGGAAAAAAGCTCTTTTTTCTCCCCCCCACCCCCGGCAGTTTATATTCAATGGGACACTTCTAGACAAAGGCAGTGTGTGTTTTACCGGGAGCCACAGAGCTCTAAGAAATGAAAATCCAAGATGCTGCTTTGAGACAGCACCAAACGTGCAACGATCCTTTCCTCTGGAAAGCCTCAACAGATCCGGAAAAGAAATTAGTCACCAACATGTCTGTAGGCTGAAGTTGTGAGAGTGAGAGAAGGAGGTGACAGCTGAGTATGGATGTGCCGGCGCAGGAATGGGATCTAGGAAGGGACCAAATTGCAGCTTCTCCACTGGGTGCTTTTATAATTGCTGCTAAAATGGCTCCAGGGCTTGGGATTAAAAACCAGGAGGAGTAAATTGTTAGCGGGCACCATGTTTCATAAAACAGTTTGTACTGAAGTCTTTGCATCAACATTATTTGACAACATGCTAATTAAGGCTATTAGCACACACTTGGGCATAATTATTCAGCACGATATGTAGGTATTTAGCAGCGTTGTTTCATCTGAACGTGGGAGTCAGGCAGCTAAATCCCCTTGCATTATCAAGTATTTATGGCATGACAACAGCGTAGGAGACCTTGATTCATGCTCCAGAGTTGCCCGGGTATGTTTTTGGAAGGAGAGTTATGATTTCATAGCCAATGTTCCACTGGAGGAAAACAGCAGGTCCTCCAAAGCTATGCAGACCTGGGGACAAAAGACCTCCTTTTTTCACTCAAGCAAAAGAGACACAGACAAATGTTTAAATCTACCTTTCCCTTCTGCCAGAAGCTCCAAAACACAGAACAAAAGGGGCTGGTTTTTTATTTTTACCCCCCCAAGGAGTAAGGTTTCTTACAAGAAATATCTGTCTGAAAGCACAGCATAAAGTTGCAAATCCAAGGTCTTGATGAGAATCCAAAGTCTTTGAATGAGCGGTGAAGGCAGGAGCTATTCCCAGATCCTGGCATTAAAGGGCCTGCACTCCAACCGAAATTGCTCCTCTGAAGGACCTTACCGGAGCTGGCTTTCACGTAGCCAGTTCAAGTACCACTAAACAGCACAATTTGCAACTGCACGGAGTTCAAAGGGGCTTGTAAGAAACCAGACTCTGAGAACATCCGTGGACACGCAGCCTGGAGCTGAGCGCCGTGCTACTGCCTGTCCCCGAGCTTGGCTCCAGCTGCAATCACACCTTTCGACTGAGTGTAGGCATGTTCTGCCACTGAAAAATTTGGCTTTCCCCTCTGAAATAAACCCTGGCACTGACACTTGCAGGTATTCAGCCTCCGAGAATGTATCTGGCAGTTCCTGGCTTTGCTGTAGGTGAGTGCAAAGGAAAAAAAAAAAAAAAAAACAACAACCCACACAAAAAAACCCCCCAAACCACATTCAGTTCTAGGAAGAGAACAGAGCACTGGTTAATTGACTGCCTTTGGGTTAGCCAAAGTTCAGTTAAAGAAGATTGCGCTGCAAAGCTCTGTAGAGGTCTCCCATGTTTGATTCACAGCACCAAATTTCATCAGGAGCTGCTGGGCAAAGCCAAGCACTGTAAATGTCACCTGAGGAGAAGCTGTAGCCCAACGGTAAGGCTGGCTGTCCAGAACTCCCCAGTCCAAGTTCATTTAAACTAGCGCAAGCTCTGCAGTAAGCTCGCCTCTGAGGTTAATTTACTTTTGAAGGAAACTCAGCTCAAGGGGACGTCATGCATTTTGATAAAGTATCTGTTACCTAAAAGAACCCCATGCAGATGTACTCCTCCGTATGGGACGGCACTAGGTTGGGCTAAATCATTCATATTAAAGGAAAGAAAGTGGTTCTGCCGTCTCTGACTTCCAGGCATACTTACAGGGACTCCAGCTAGGCTTTATACATTTAAAGCCAAACGGTGCATGCGTATATATTCGACACATATATTCAGAGGCAACAACTAGCCTTGAATTTAAACAAAAAAACAGCGCAAGCAGCAAGTCATTCATCAGATAGCTTACAGAATCACAGGTCAGGGTTGGAAGGGACCTCTGGAGATCATCCAGTCCAACCCCCTGCCAGAGCAGGGTCACCCAGAGCAGGTGGCACAGGAACGTGTCCAGGCGGGTTTGGAATGTCTCCAGAGACGGAGACTCCACCACCTCTCTGGGCAGCCTGTGCCAGGGCTCTGCCACCCTCAAAGGAAGGAAGTTCCTCCTCATGTTTAGGTGGAACTTCCTATGCTCAAGTTTGTGCCTGTTACCTCTTGTCCTGTCACTGGGCACCACTGAAAAGAGCCTGGCCCCATCCTCCTGACACCCACCCTCTAAGTATTTATAAGCATTGATAAGATCCCCCCTCAGCCGTCTTTTTTCCAGACTGAAGAGACCCAAATCCCTCAGCCTTTCCTCCTAAGAGAGATGTTCCAGTCCCCTCACCATCTTGGTAGCCCTTTGCTGTCCCCTCTCCAGCAGTTCCCTGTCCTTCTTGAACCGGGGAGCCCAGAACTGGACCCAGCACTCCAGATGAGGCCTCCCCAGGGCAGAGCAGAGGGGAAGGATGACCTCCCTCCACCTGCTGGCCACACTATTCTTGATGCAGACAGCTCCTGACCTGTCTGGGTGCAATTCTGGCTCCCTTCAGTCCCCGGGCACTCTGCTGTTGGCATCAGGAGGGCCAGGACTGCACCCTCTGAGGGTATTGACCCTAGAGATCAAGGACTAAAAGATGGTGCAATTGAGGTATTCAGGTGATGGCCAAAGAGAAGGGCAACGGGAACGCAGACTGCATGGAGCACAGGCAAGAGAGTGCGTCAGAGAATTCACTAATGGAAATGGGAAAAGTAAAATATAAGATGGGAAAGCTAAGAAGAAAAAGCTGCACCGCATTTGTAAAGGACACTCCAACCTGGAGATAAATCTGAAGCTAGTTCATGCAATACCTTCGTGAGCTTGTGGAAAAACCCCAAGCATTTTCAAGCTGTGTATTTTAAGCAGCCTTTTCACGCTCACCTCCTGGACTCCCAGACGATGCTTAATGCCGTTGCTCTAACAAATCTTTTCGCTACTTGGGCACTGGGCACAACCTGGCAGTGAATTATACTGAATGTGCTACAGAGCTGGAAGGGGTCTAAGAGCATTTAAATGGTCGATACGTACATCTGTGTTGCAAGTTTCTTTTTCAAAGGGTGTTTTCCCCAAGTCTTTACTTTTTAAATAGCAATTCCTGAAAAACTATCACGATGCAACTCTAGGCAAAGCAATGCCTAGCCAGATTGAAAGTACCTGGGTAACCCTAGAGGCTGGCAGGGCAGAAGCCAACACAGCTCAAACCAAAATAAATGCAAATGAAAAAGCAGCTTTTTGCACTGACCTTACATTCTTCCCTTCCTCCTTTGTCTTCCCACAGTGCAGCAGATGCTCCAGGTATCTCCCAGTTTTTTTGGAGGAGCTTTGGTGCCAGCTCAGAAGTAGGCAGTGGCATTTATCGGCTCATCTGACTGGGTGCCAGCTAAGAGAGCTGCACCGACGAGACGAAAGGTGGCTGTGGGTGAGATCCCTGGCCACACAAACCAGCACCTCCTCATCGGGAACACCAAGCACCGGCGAGCTTCACGCGTTCGAAATACACGTGTACATCTACAACGGATTTTGGTAACTGAGCCTATTCAACGTTGATAGACGAAGGGGTTGAAGAAAAGGTTTTCATAAAAGTGAGTGATAGGATCCCTACTCGTCTCTATGTATTAACGAGACTACAGTGGGGTTTACGGAATTTGGTTGATTTATAAAGCCTCGCCTTTCCCATTGATTCCGTGATAACAGTAGTGTCTCAATGAAGTTACTCCGTACTGTAATCACACGTCACTCAACGTGAAACACACTTTTTTAAAAACTAAACCACTGAAAAGAAGGGAACTCTTCCAAGTTCCTTCCTGTGGTTGGGGACACTCAGATGAAGACACACACACAAAGCAAAGCCGGGCAATTTAAGCTTAAAATACGAAACTACATTGGCCATTACAAGTTAAATTAAGTGGTGCTGGAAGCAATAGTCTTTAAGACATGAGAAGAATAATTTTTAAAGGTCAGGACTAAAGCATAACCAACTCGCTTTTCTTGGCAGAACAAACATGCAATTTGAGGTTCAGATAATTATATTGCTCTGCACAGGAGAGAATAAATGCCTTCATCAGAAATGAAAAATACTTTAATGCAAACCCATCAGAATAATTTGTGGAACCATTTTTACAGGAGATCAAAGACTGGATAATTGGAGCTATGCAAATTAATGGCCTAACCTGAGAAGTCTTATTCAAGTGTGTAGAACAGTGCACGCAGAAGCATTCATTGAAGTCAAGGGGGCTACTCGTGCTAGCGAGGACAAGTTCAAGGACTAGCTTTCTTTTATATGCTAGTAGGAAGGAAAATTAAATGTCATGCTTCAGGACATAAAACTGATTGCTTGAAGAAGTCAGGAAGGGCACTGTTTTCACTTTCATGTGGAGTAATGCACATCACGTTTGAGAGGTGTATTATGTTGTTCTTCCCCTATACCTTTGAAGTCTCAGGTACTGGTCACTGAGAGAGACAGGAAAATAAATTATACATAAAACCCAGAATTGCCAGCTGTCTGGTCCTAATTCTGTCCAGAGAAAGCATAAGCATTTTCTATATAACATCCCAAACATGAAAGTGATGAACAATTACTTTGTCCGTTGGACGGTAACTGATCTCTTAAGAGCCACATTCGTGTTGGAATGATCATGGTTGGCTTCATTAGGGCCATCGAACGAGGTTTGTTTTTTTCCAGCCCTCTCACAAAATGATCACAACAATTCAAATCTTAATTTCTCTGAAATCCAAAGCGCGTGATCATGTTAGAAACTGTCTCCAGAGCAGTCACTTATCACACAGACAGATTTTTCCTAGTGAAAAAGAAGCCCGACGCACTTCAGCACTGCTTGCTTTGAAAAATACCCAAGACTTTAATTTCCTGCCTTTCAAAGAATAGTTCAATCCTAGTGATTAGGCTTCAGTATCCACCTCCCAAAACACGATCTCCAACACACCGTGGACAACTTCAAGAAAACATTAGCAATCTAACTCGCACACACGTGCTCAACAGCTGAAAACACCTGCCTTTCCTCTCCACGTTTGCATGCCCATAGAGAAGTAGGCTCTTTTTTTCCTGCCACGGTTAAGTAGATAGTGATGGTTAATTAAATTAGTCCTTCACCTTGCATCAGAAGGACTTTTATGTAAGGTGAAGGACCACCTTTATTCGTGCCAGTAGCTGCCCAACACCACTTCCTCCCTTGAAAGCATTTTATCAT
This sequence comes from Stercorarius parasiticus, assembly GCA_013396915.1. Taxonomy (NCBI): domain Eukaryota; kingdom Metazoa; phylum Chordata; class Aves; order Charadriiformes; family Stercorariidae; genus Stercorarius; species Stercorarius parasiticus. Next base: position 435,494 of record VWZL01002048.1, on the reverse strand, counting down.
GTTTTTCCTCCTCCTTTCACCTAGCGTAAGCGTAGAGAACTGCCCGAGATAGAAGGCAATGAAAAAATAAAGCCCCTGGCGTCTTAACGTGGATAAATGCTGTGAAAAGGATATTTAACAGGTGACACACACTAAGCATGCTTCCTATCATTGCACTGGATTGTGCAGTGCTACATAAAAGCAATGTGATATTCCACCTCTTATTTTAAGCCACTTTTTTTTTTTTAAACCCTGCCTCCAAGGAAAATAAATCATAACATTGTGTCTTTTCAAAGCAGCACAGTTCTCAAATGTGCATTCTCACTGTTACCTGTAATTTTAAATGAAATTTAGAGGCACATTTCTGAGTCAAACTTATATCCTCTGGTAGGAAATGTTACTGTATGTTCAAAGTCTCGCGTATGATTGACAAGGCAACTTAAATACCGGAGGAGGAGAAGGGAAGAAAGAGAAGGAATGAATAATCTCTAAAAGTAGGGTCAGGCTTCCCTGTTTTTAAAGCACAAATGTTGGAATCTAAGTGTCTTAGACGCTCAAGTTTCATCTGGTTTGACCATGAGCCAGGGGATTTGCATCCTTGGCAAAAGCCAAAATCTAGAATAATCTTCCTATAACCGACCGCATTAGAAATGCGGTTTTGCTGAAATTCAAGGTTTCGATATTAACGACAAATAGAGACTTCAAGGGCTGATTTGCAAAAATGAGATACTACTTGGGTTTTTACAGAGCTGATCGCACATTATTCCCAGCCCGCAGCTAGCTGCTGAAGAACAAAGTCATATTTAGCGTATCACTATTACTATACCAGTGTCTGAAAATAAACCTGATTCACAGTGCTGATCTTAATGAGGTAAAAAGTGTGGGTTAAATAAGAATAAATGGATAAGTAAAAGAGAAACAAAATCATGAGTTGCTCTTATTTGGGCGTTCGGGATTTTTTTTTTTCCCCTTCCTTTTCCCAGGGCACACATCACATTGCAAAATGTTCATTCACAAAATAGAGCCTGACATTTGGGGAAGAAGGCGGACTTCAAAATAAGCCCGCCTAATCACCCAACACGGGGCTCGGAAAGTTGCACATAAATTAACTCTCATCTGTTACTAAGGCTACCGAAGAGACAGAAAGGATTTTGGTGGAAAAAAGTTGGTTGTCAGGATTCAGGAAGAACAATTATTTTTCATCTTTAACCTCTGTGGGGAGATTAACACCTTTTTCGCACTTGTGGTTTTCAGCAGACAGATGCAGAATTGCACTCCATTTTCCCTCGAGAAGAATACCCAAAAGGTAAGAAAAAACTCTTCAGCTTGTTTCTGCACTCTGAGAACTTGAAATAATCAACTCACCTCACTTTTCCTAACCTACAGGCACGGACCCCTGGGCAAAGACTGTGTTTCCGAAGGAAGGGTAGGCTGGCACGGAGCTCGGGGTGGATAACTTACAGCATGGGATTGCGCAGGGACTGGGGAACGCGCAGAAAATACAGCCAACAGATACCGCATTTGGCATGCTGTCCTTTTTCAATAGCGTTGCCTCTCTCCGCCTCGCATCTAAATCAGCTTTGCCACAGCATATGACTCATCCTTTTTTTTTCTGGAGATACATAATTAAAGTACTGCGCTGTGCTTCTGTTGATTTTTGCAGGTTATTTTCTGTCTGGACTGTAGGGTGTCTGTCCCTCTGGGGAAGGGACAAGCAGGACAACAGGGCATAAAATGACTGAATCTTATCCTCGGAGAAGACAGGATGGTACGGAGACCGCAAACACAGCCGAGGCGCAGACCCCAAACAGATGGCTTTGCAGGAACAGGGCAGAAAAGCACAACATAAGGCAAAACCGTACCCACAGCCCTACCGCTTCAGCCTCCGGTGTCCCAAAACATTACCTGTTGTGAACCTTGGCTTAGTGGGCGGCTCCTGTACGGACATCGGGAAGGTGGCCGAGGCAGGCGAGGACTGTGCACGGGACAGCGGCCGATGTCCTCCAAAAGACACAGGCATGCCCGCTGCCTCCAGCGACGCCTGGTAGTTTCTCAGCTGGTGAATGCGTTGCTGCTCCAACAGAAGGGCTTGCTGCGAGGAAAAAAAAGCAGGTAGTTGCTGAAAGTCTGCGTGGTGCCTTCACAAAAGGGGTTTTAAGGTTTGCTGGCTTGGACGCCTTTCCCCAATAAATGAGTGGACACACACGTGTGCAGCAAATGACGACGTGCACATTTCTAGAGTGAAGTCAGGCAAGCGCAGCATCTTCAAACCAGAGTCCCGATGCCAGTGCACGCTGGCAGGGTCATTAGCAGAAGCAGCCCCATCCTCCCCCTGGGACTGGTCACATCTTCCTCCCCCTGTACTCCTCTCCACCGCTGCACTGGGGCATTTAACAGCGAGAGGCCCCAGTGCAGGGAATGAGTTCTGTTCCACCAGACCTCAGGCAGGAGAGGGAGTTTTCAACCGAGCTCGTTCTCTGCGCAGCCACACCATCAGCTGGACAGGCTCTTGGTCAGAAGGGATGGTTGTCCCAGTTTGCCATACTCCAGCCACAGCCTAACAACCTTCCCATTTCTTCTATGTATTCCTTCTCCTCTTTGAGGTAAAATAATAGAAAAGGACATAGTATTTTTAAGACTCCTCAAGCATGACCATACGTGCAGAACTAGGACCTGGGGGAGGCTGCACTTCCAGAGGAACACGGTACCACTGAGGTCCATCATGAGCAGCACATTTCATTCATTCATTTATTCAGTAAGGCAAAGAGGCTCAGATGTGACTATGCAAATCAGATACCACTTTGTAAAGCATGGCTGGCAATGGCATTGATCCTTCAAGGCAGCGCTGTTATGAAGATAACGCTGCTCAATAAGGAACTGAAAATGTAGCCTCTGAGCAACAGCCAGTGACATCCCTGTGGGACACCAGGTCAGCTCCGCAGCGCTAGGAAGAAGGCAGCAAGCAGCGAGATGCAAACGACTACACGGAGCAACTGATTTGCACCTGATTCACAGACATTGCAACTGCAAACCTGGCACAAGTCGGCTTTCCCTACACAAGGGCCGGGGATTTACTCAGAGCTACACCCTGGCACGGCTACAGCAATCTGCTCCCAGCTGCAGATCCCGCGCGGGGGTTACACACGGCTGTGGGTACAGTCAGATGCTGAGCGCTAAACACCGCGAAGATGAGCAGAGCACTGATGCCTTAAGAGAATCACAACCCTCTCACCCTCGTTACTGCCACCACAACAGGCAGCTTTTGGGAGACTGCCATGTAACTGGAAAGATTACGCTATGCTACCTTGTTATTGGATTTATCGCTTGCAATCCACAAGCCTCAAAAGAGAGCACAGATGCAATCTCTGGGACCTCCAGGTCTGAAGAAGGAACACCTCCAATGAACCTCGTCCCATGTTCCAGCCCTTCTCCGGGGCAGCCAATTTGTTTTAAAACACAAAACCAAAATAAATTCTACTACACTAAAAACTCTAAAATATTAAAATCTACTATACTAAATACTCTGTTAGTATTTAGTGCTCAAAAATGTTAAGACACGCTTTGTCTTCCCAAAGAAACAAACAGAAAGTGGTTCAGTAGCTGCAAATACATTGACCATGTTCTGTGGAGGTGATCCAGATTCTCCTCCCTGGGTCTTCAGGGTCGACACGGTGACTCCAGGGAAGGACGGCCCTGCTTTTACCTGCAGGTCTGTTTACACAGCAAATCCTCAAGACCTGGTTCCCCCGAGCTTCTTCCCTTTAGAGTAGAATAACGTGACTACCAAGAACCACGTCCCACATTCGGTATTTTGCGAGCTCACCTGACGGAAGAGCAGCTCCTGCTCAGCCTGCCTCTGCCCGGACTCCAGCTCCTGCTGCGGCTCTGCTTCTTCCTCATCGCTCTCGATGGGCTCTTGCTTCACTTGCACCATGTTGGCCAGCCCTGGGGCCTCCTTTTGGCTTGCGACTCTGTCGCCGTATGGCTCCTCCAAAAGGGCTTGGTGTTCCCGTAACTCTTCTTCTGTCTCCTCAGGGTGGCTTTCATGCTGGCGAGCTGGTTCGTTGGGTTTTGATATAATCTGTAAACATCCCAGAGGTTAACCGATAAATAAAATGTAACTCAAACACAGGTAAAGTTCACCCTTATCCTCAAAGAACCAGCTTCATGAAAAGAGCAACTGTGAATTATAGCTTTTATCTTATAAGCCAGGTCCAAAACAACCACTCAAGGGAAAGGTCAGGCTAACCTTGGCATTAAGCGCTACGAAATCCTGTGTCCCAAGCAACGACGGTCCCTTAATTTTCCACTTGATTTTTCCCTCTGAAGAAATAAGAGCCTCTTGCGCTTACACACCTATGGATGCTAACCCGTTCACAAACCCACAGAGAAGCATAACAACCATCAATACGTTTGGCAATTAAATTCTGAAAAAAGTAAGAGAGACGCAAACTCTCTAAGAGGGTTTCTGCTACCTCGTTTGACCAGCTTCTTCAATCACCCTCTGAATTTTACCTGTAAAGCGAGAGGCTGTCATAAAGACTCCTCCAAAACTTGCACTCTCATGAAGTTAGTTAAGAGGAAACTGAGGACACTCGACTTACAGCATCTGTACAGAAGCAAACTGCAAGGAGAGTGGCATTCTAACCAGACCTTCCTAAGCAGAGGCAGTGAACTTCTCTGAACGTGGCTGCTAAAACAAAGGGAACAATATAATTTTCACTGTAATTCACATGGGCTCCGACTTCTTGAAGGTTCATTGGTGAGATAAAATTCACAGTTCTCCATCTCAGTCTGCTTATGATTTTTATTTGGAGCAACAAAAAAATAATACAGTAATATGTGAACTGTTTTTAAATCCAGCACAGGTAAATAAATCAATTTCCTTTCTTTGAAGGGGCTCAGGCTGTACCCGTTTCATGGGCTTATAAAGAAACTGCTGAACTTTGAAAGTTGTCAGGGCAGAGCTTTAATAAGGATTAGGTCATTGGTATGAAAAGCAATATTGATTTTAAATCTAATAAAGCTAAATCAAAACACGTTTATTGAACACATGCAGAAAGAGTGACTACTTGTAAGTAACTCGCTCTTTGAAGAACGGTGGCTCAAATCTGAAACTAAGCCTTTTTCCCTAAATGTAGGAAGAGAGGCTCTGCCATATAACATAAGCAAACCGACACAAAGCAGATTTCGGTTGACGAAGGCAATATAAAGGATTAATTGCCTGCAAGTATCACGGCAAGGACAGCAAGAGGTTGCTCATAGCTACAGCACAGGATCCCAAATAACTGGGGCTCAAAGCTTTTAAAAATGGAGCGTTGGAAGGACCGGGACACAGGGCTACGGCTTTCCAGCACTTTGTGGATTACTGCGTTTCAGATGTCTCAACTCCTGAGAAGAGCAGGACACGCAGAAGGGCATTACCTTGCCTAGAAGTTTAAGGCTCTGGGGTTCACGGAGCCCTCCCAGTACGGACGGGGGTGCAGCCCATCCCTCTTAGTGACAGGAGCCGATATTTTTGTAATGATCAACAACTGGCTGTTATTGGCAAGAGGGTTTCGGTTTCTACAACCGTGAAACCATCTTTGAGATCCCACAGTTTCTTGGAAGAGATGGGATCCATCTGACTAAACAGGGAAAAAGCACCTTTGCCAACAGGCTGGCCAAGCTGGTAGTCAGAGCTTTGAAGCAGAAACAGGGGAGGGAGCAGTTCCTCAACAACCAGCTGAAGAAGCTGGGGACGAGGTAGGCAGGCCAAGGGCCTGGGGTGGCGTGAGCAGAAAGGACATGGCAATCCACAAAAAAAGAGCCGAAGTGGCATCCCCTTGAGCGCGGCATGTAAAGGAGGAGGTGCCTGCTGAACAGAAGGTCTCCAGCCTGTCCTGGGGAATTGGTACACTCGAGGGCCTCTCTGAAGTGAGAGAATGCAGCATGGGCAACAAACAGGAGGAGTATAAGTCTGCGTGCAGTTACAGGGCTATGACCTCCCTGGGATCATGGATAGGTGGTGAGATAGCTCACATGACTGGAGTGCTGTGATGGAGGGATACAGGCTTTTTAGGAAGGACAGGCTGGGACGAGGGGAAGTTGCCCTTTATGGGCGGGAGAAGCAGGAATGCATGGAGCTCTGCGCCTTGATATGGATCTGCAGTCAGTCAAGAGCTTAAATGTCAAGATAAGCAGACAGACAAGATCATTGCTCTTGCAGTGGTAGACCGGTGTAGACCTCCTGATCAGGTAGAATTAGATGAGGCCTTATCCAAACACCCAGAAGGAGCCTCACTTTCACATGTCCTGGTCTTCATGAGGGACTTCATCTGAGACTTCATCTCTATTTATGGGGGACTGCTATCTGCTGGAAGGACAATACAGCAGGGCTCAATCAAACCAGGAGATTTGAGTGCATTGATGACGAACTCCTGACACGCGTGATCAAAGTGTCAACAAGGAAGGAGCTCTACTGGACTTGACGCTTACAAACAAGGAAGGACTATTCAGGGATGCGGAAGTCACAGAGGCAGATTTGTCTGCAGTGACCATGAGATGGTGAAGTTGAAGATCCAAAGAGGAAGGAACAGGGCAAAAAGCAGGACCACAGCCCTGGATTTCAGGAGAGCAAATTTTGGCCTCTTCAGGGTTTTGCTTGGAAGACTCTCATGGGATAAAGCCCTGTAGAACTGAGGGGTCTAGGGAAGCCGGATGATACTCAAGGATTCTAGAAGCTCAAGAAAGATCCATCCCAACAAGTAAGAAATAAGCACAGTCTGCAGAAGGCCTGCGTGGATGAGCAGGGAGCTCCTAACTGAAATCAAGATATAAATAGGCAGTGTACAAGAGTTGGAAGCAGGACAGGTGACCCTAGAGGACTAGACAGTTGCTATCTGATCTTGTATGGATGGTGTTAAGAAAGCCAAAGAAAGCCAACCTGGAGTTGAATCTGGCAAGGAGTGTGAAGGGCATCAAGAAAGAAAAGAGGAAGAGTAGGGAAATCATGGGCCCACTGCTGAATGGGGGAAGGGACCTGGTGACAAATGACATAGAAAAGGCCATGGGACTTAATGCTTTCTTTACTAGTAAGACTGTCCTTCAGGAATTTCAGGCCCCTGAGACCAGATGGGAAGTCTGGAGCAAGGAAGACTTACCCTTGGTGGAGGACCACCAGGTTTAGGGAGCCCTTAAACAAAACTGGACATACATAAGTCCACAGGACCTGGTGGGTTGCACTCAGAGGTGACGGGACAAGAGGCCACGGGCACAAATTATAACACGTGAAATTCCTTCTGAAGACAAGAAAACACATTTTTTACTGTAAGGGCGGTCAAACACTTGAACACTCTCTGGGCAGGTTGCTCAGAGAGGCTTTGAAGTCTCCATCCTTGGAGATATTCAAAACCCAACTGCATATGGTCCTGGGCAACCTGCTCTAGCTGACCCTGCTCAAGCAGGGACATTGGACTAAATGATCTCATGAGCTTCCTGCCAACCTAAAAGATTCAGTGATCAAAACTTCTCAAGGATTTTTGTGAGGCACCTCCCACCCCCCCAGTTTCATTACTTGTAATACACATTGGATAACTAAACCACATTAAGCTAAAGGTAGTTCTTCCATCAATTTTCTTTAAGCTCACTTAGCCTTGATGAATAGAATCTGTTTTAAAGATAATTAAATCATCACAAACCATCTTCTACTACTTTTTTTTTTTTTTTCCCTGCTTGGATCGAAGGTCTCAAGCTTTGAACTTAATACCTTTTGAACTTATGAACTACGCAAGGTAATTGCTGGGAAAATAACTTACAATGTCATTGTCAAATCTAATGGAAATGAGAAGCAGCGTAATTCCCTAGAAGTTCTAAATTATTCCCACTCCATAAAAATGTAAGAATTAAATCAAAAACACATGTGTAAAATGCTACAATGAAGGCTGAAAGATCAAGTGGTCAATGACAAAGACATTCAGTTTGCTCTCCTAATACAAAGCGAATCTCTTGGTATGTCTCTTGTTCCAGCTACTGCAACCGTATTCTTCTTAAAGGACAATTTTGCAAAGAAAGCGCTTTGTTATAAATGTATTCCACATAATACATGAGTATGTGTATCCCAGGCTCATTAAAACTCCCTAAAAATCTTCCGCTTTTTGCTATTTTATGAACACGTGTTCATGTAATTTAAGAAAGTCTAAGGTAATCAACGTGCAAGGGAATGAATACACAGTTAAGATAGCATTGAAAATGCTTACAAATATATCTGAAATAGTAAACAATTCCACAATCCACCATAAATAACTTCTCCTTCCCTTAATTAGCTCTCTAGCATTCTTTGCAATGAGGTTACTCCTCTATTTTCAAACACAGTCACCTCGGGCTATCACATACTGCTGCCATAAAACGTTATTAAAGGCACTGCCTCTCTGGGCTTGGACAGCTATTTCCGTACGGCAGAAACTATACATCTTCAGTCACAAGCATTTTTAAAAGGCTCAATACAGCTGGTGAGATTTCTTATCTACCTCTTTGAAATACAAACAACAGAAAGAAAAAAAAGCAATCATTGTGGTATCAGGTCCCAGTACAAGGAAAAACCAGTAGTTCATCATTTTTCTGCTAAATGCTTCATAAGGAAAAAAAGGCTGTATTTCTTTGCTAGTACAATTTCAGGTCAGCTGGCATCCAATACGTCTACCGGATACAACCTATCTACTGCTTCATGACACCTCTGTAGTGGTATGCTCTTAGGACATCAAAACTTTTAAGATCCTGCTAAATAGGCTAGAAACCTCTCTTCACTCATCACAGAGTAATGAAGACTCCCCAACAGAAACATGCTTGAGAAGTTCCTAGAAGGTTGTAACTAATGCACTTTTTCTTTAGGCGACAAGTATCACAGGGACCTGGCTGATTCTAAAAGTTGGCTGAAGAGCTCCTTGGGAAACAGAATCGGAGCTGAAGAACTTCCACAGGACTGTACAGCAAAGCTTCCTATTTGGATAGACCAACTCCGATGAAGTTGTGCACCTCTGAATCTTTCTCCTAAGATGACAAACAGTTACAAAAGAAATTTCTGGTCCTGCACAATTAAAAGGACAAGGCTCCTTCAACATTGAACACGACAGATCACCTCAGTTATCAAAGACTGACAGAGATTGAAGTTGGGCATGACTTTAAGTAAAATTTGAGATAGACCTGTTCTCAAGACCATTTCCAGTTTAGGAGTCCAACATAGGAACGTGGCATGTCTCCAGTGTTGCTCATCATGGTAATGGTTACTGAAAGCAGAGAAAAAGTTTGAATGACTGAGAGGACTGCTTTAAAATGTAAGATTAGTAACAGTCTTCTGGCAAAGGGCATCTCTGGTGGAGGGAATCCCTTAGTCATTCCCTTCAGAGAATTCAGCGTTGCTGGACAGACCAGTGTGCGTCAAGGTGCACAGGTTGGAGGCTGAAAACATAACCACATGCACTTTCAAACTTTAGGACAGATCATCACATTTCCATACAACTCACCCAGGGTTATCTACAGGCAGCAGAAACTCAGAGATCATACCTGACAACGTGCCAAAACCCCATCCCACTTTGCCGGATAAGTACAGCTGGTCAAAACTTTGTGCAGATAGGGATGTGCTGGAAGGTGGACAAGATCACTACTGTGGAGAACTGTCCTGGGGAAGTGCAGATCACACCCAGTGTGGTGGAGTGATTTCCCTGTTTTGGGAACGGGGAGAGGTAGCGGAAGGTACCAGCCGGGACCCAGCCAGCCTCAGCCTCTCCTGTGCTGGTAACATCCACCATGCAGAGTCCTGCTCCCCCTTCAACAGCACTGGGGGCACACAGGCGTTGGTGGGGTGGCGCAGCATGCCCCACTGACCAGAGGAAGAGAGAAGCCAGGAAGCAAGGGAGGACAACAGACTGGTTTGGCCCTGACCGTGCCATGCTGTGCAGAAGCGAGCAGAAACCTCCTTCTCCTCCTGGAGATCAAGGACAAACTCGGCGAAGACAGAGAACAACTCTGGATAGCTATAAACACAGCTTTGGTAAAAACGAGAAAAACCAGAGGAAAAAAGAGAGAATATAAAAGCTCAGCTCAAAAGTATCCTAAGACAGACAGCCAAGAAGTGTTGGTCTCAAGTCAAGGATGTGACTAGGAATGGAGAGGTGGGAGGTAGATGGTGTGGAGCGGGTACACCGGCTGGGATGCTCAAGAGAAACGAAAGCGCTAGCGGAGAGGCGTAAGTCAACGGTGTACCTGTAGGGGAGCAGAGCATGTGGACAAGTGCTCGGAGAAGAAAACATATTGCTGGGGGGTTGAATTAATCACTTGGAACTGATAACACAAGCCCTGCTCTTCCGGCTACTGATACGGCTCTTCCCACGAGAGGTACTCCTTGCAGAGCAGGGAGAGCCTAATTTTTAACTTTCATAGACTAAAGGGAAACAAGAGATGATAAGGGATGATGAGGAGAGGCTGAGTCGGGCGCAGGCCATGTAGGGAGCTGGCAGAGCCTTCTGCAGCAAAGAAAAATCTCTTGGTTTGCTTTTGTTTTTTTTTTTTTCCTGAAGCGATGAGACAGCAGGAAAAAAAAATGACTGTGTGAGGCAGCCTACCTGCTGGAAGGACCACGAGACTGCTGGCCTTTGCGACTAGATGAGTGGGAACCACCCAACTGTAACAATCAAAGAAGAGGGACCGCCTGGAGGGGAAAAGGAGGGGGAGCGAGAAGAAAACACCTTGGCACCAGCAGAAGCTGTTTTCGTTCCCCCCCCCCTCCCAAATCATTGGAGTTCCGGGCTTGATTATATCAGGTACACATCTACATACTGCCAGATCTGCAGCAACAGACACCCTGCGGAACAACGGCTTCTGGCAAAACCACTTCACAGCATTCGGGCAGCAAGAGCTGTGACGATGCACAAGCAGGCGAATGCCAAGCGTCTCGCATCCTGCTGAACGGCATTTCGTATTCAACCGACTGAGACACTCAGCAGGAATGCTGCAGGAGGTTTTCCGGAGATCTTTTTGAACGCTTAGAATGTACTCGTTATATCCAAAGTTACGTTCTAGGTGCTTCCGAAACAGGCTTCCCTTAAACAAAGGGTAACAAGCCCTACTCGAATGCTGTGCAACACAACCCAATACACTGTATTTTTCTAATCATACAAATTAAACATTGCATATGAAACGCTACTCCAGGAGTCGCTTGAGGCTAAACAGTTAAGGCGTTCCAAAAAAGGAAAAAAAAAATGAGGAAATAGCAAGGCTGAAGTCTAGGTGTTAATAAAAATTTATCCACCCAATACTGCTGCACCAGACAAGCTGAGGCACTGTAGTCTGGCGTATATACGTTGCCACATGTATGCTACGGCAGGAAAAACCCCTTCACTTTCCAGAGTGTGCTAAAAATGGGGTTTACTCAGAAGCACCATAATTTGACCACAGAAGCTCAGTGTTAATCTACTTAACAGTACAATTCGGGGCTAAAAGGGAGATTATCTGTTCTTGTAAGGCTTCCTGAATTACACATCCAGGGGAATAAAGCCAAAAGACTAATCTTCATTACCGAAAGGTAAAAAGTTGAGCTTTCCGGCAGTGAATTTACAGAAATCTCACTTGCGTATTTCTGTTTAGAAAGGCAATTGCTGCTTCAAAACCGATCATGCTGAAAAGCATGATAAATACCTAACTCAAAATACCTGGAGCCTACTCAGAACAGCGTCCTACTTTACCTGGTTTGTTGCCACGACAAAAGAACACCCCCTCCCCCCTCAAATGCTGACTTCCAAACGCCACAGAGAACCAGGAGCATCTCACAGCTCCCCTCTCTCACATGTAAAAGACTAAGATTCGCATCTTAAAAGGGACCGAAGTCTGCAGGGAAATTGTAATTGCTAAAGATGTCGGGATTGCTGTATACATTTATTGTACGGTAAAACAAGCCGCCCCACCCAGCAAAGCTCCTCCAACCACGGGGAAAACCCATTCCCGAGGTCTGAATACTAAACACGCAAAAAGGTGGAAAACACGAGCGCGTGTTACCCGTGTAATTTCAGGTCAGCGCTCCCGTGCACCTACGTTAATGTATAGCTTTTATTTTCAGGACTGTTTAGTATTTACTGTTTTAGGGCACATGCCTCGCTCCGATCAAAGGCTGCACAGAGCTCGATTAGCAGGAAGCGATTCAGTATCTTATCCAGGATCTCATTTAATGTCTCAAACCCCGGTTACGAAGAAAGAGTTGTTGATTTCTACGTACGATTTTGCAGTGTAAACACCAGAGCACACAAATGCTCTGCAAATATTAGCATGTCTGTGTTCACCATGACTTGATGGCAGGCAGGGAGCAGAGCTGCTCCGTGCCATCAAACGCACGGCCGGGGCAGAGATTATGAAACCCCACGGGATGGGGTTTTTAATATGGTATGGCTGATTTTAAGATTGTATGTTTTAGGTGTGCAAGCATACCTCCGCAGCTAGCAGCTCCCTTTCCCTGTCCTGCAAACAGCACGGAGAAGAGGAGTGTGCCACTGCGAGCTGCCCGCTGGTGGATCCGCTCGGTGGGACACGGCGCTGCAGCAGAGTGGAGAAAGCCAATTCCCTGCCACGGCTTCAAGCTGCCTCAGCCCTACGGCCCTTCTTTCCCTCTTCCACTCCTTATGCATCCTCCAATTTCGGCAATGTCACCGGAGAGCAGCCTCGCTCTTACCCTTCTCTGTACTACCTTCAGAGTCTTGTAAAAGAGATAACACTTGATTAGCAAAAAATTGGATCAAAAAGACGCGAAAACAGAGAAAGTGAGCAAGACTTGCATGGGAAACTTAACTACTCCCAGGTCCTAGCTTGAGTGCTCAGTCTGGCATCTTCAATAATGTTCTTTTCATTCATGCACATCTCGTTCGTCCCCATTTTTGGGGGGCGTTGTGTGGTGTGTGTGTGTGTGTGTGTGTGTGGTTTGTGTATTTTTTTTCCTCTCCTTGAAGCAAATGCAAATGTCACCACCAGGTCACAACATGAACACCAGACTTGCAGGGCCGGAACCCTCATTTTCCACACAGAGCCTTGCAGTGGGCCAGGGGAGTCACTCTCAGCGCGTCAGCTCCCAAACAGGATGAACCACACGCTCTGCTACGCTCAAGCAATCCCCGATTTGCTCCTGAGAGTGGTAGACCAAGGGCTTCAGAGCCCACGCTGGAAGGGACCGCATCCCAGGGAGCACTCTCCTCTCCGGTCACCCCTCTCCTGTCCCACCCAGCCCATCCCTCCGCACGCTCCTTCCCTGCCCAGCCACCCGCTTTGTCCTCGTTCGTCCAATTCCAAGTTACTGCTCCAAAGCTTCCGGCACCTAAGCTTCACAGCTCAATCCCCTGGATGATTATTCTTATTATTTTTAATCAGGAGCAAAACAACATCTTTTTCCTTAGTCACCTTCTTGCAAACAGCAAGACTTGTTTAGGGTGCAATCTTCTCAAAAATTTCATCCGACGTAGACAGCTAACAGGGAAAGTTTAAGGCCAAAATCTTGACGTTTGGAAAAATCACAAACAATTGAAAACATATTATTTACAGGAAATCCAACACAACCTTAACACTGCTGTCAGTTCTGCTCACAATTAAAAGGCAGCAATCTATTACATTATTTTTAGTTGTGCCCTTACTCTCCTACACACAAGGGTCTTAAAATATCTGCGCATCTGGGAAAAGGCTTTCTCCATGTCAGCACTTGGATGCTATCCCACGGGATAAATTTGCCACACGCATACAGCGCTAGTACTGAAACGATTTGAACTCGCTACTTCCATAAATCAAACCCAGGGAAATCGCCCCTGTGCAATCAGTTTAATTACACTCCCCCTCCTGCCTGCCTCCGATACGGAAGATCCCAGCTCTAAGAAAGCTGAAATTCAGAGCGCCGCAGGAGGAGTTGCTCGGCTCCGCTCGCACACGCTCTGCAGCTCCTGGGAGGTCCAAGCAAAAGTCTGAATGAGTTCAGTGGGTACGTCACAGCGAAGCCTTTGGACGCTTACAAGCATTGGCAAGAGAAGAGCCTTAAAAACCTCAAACAAACAAACCATCGAGCTGACATTTATTTCTGAACAAAGAAACCCTACCTAGCACCCCGCGCCCGACCATCCTGGTCACGAAGCGTGTTTGGAGGGGGGTAAGGGAAATTTCCATGGCGGCAGCGGCTCCCCACCACTCCAGTGCGAGGGGCTGAACGAGGTCCAGGGCTGGCACACGCCGTGCGCGGTGGCAGCTCTCCAGAAGTACATGATTGACGTCAATAACTTGTGTAATCATCCTGCCTTAGCTCAAGTCTATAAACAAAGTTTTGNTTTTTTAATCCAGCTCTCAGTAGCTGTATTTTCTCATAGGACTGGAACAATGAAAATATTTGGAGAAACCTCCACGATAAATTAAACTGCAGCAATCTGAAAGGCCCGCCTGCCATCCAACTTGTCCTCCCGAGCCTGAAAACTACTACTGGGATTTGCTTGTTTCTTAAAGAAAGCCACCACTGGAAGTCCTTGAGAAAAGTCTTTAGAAAGCCTCAAAACAGTACAACTCAGAGTCAGAAAAGATCACAGTGACCATGATTGATTTCCCCCTTCCCCAACAGCTTTTTTTATATTGCAAGTCTAGAAACAGACTGTGCCTCCTGAAATCCTGGGAGAAAACCTCAGCTGGGGTAAAACGTCACAGCTCCATCCATACCACTTGTCATCAGACCTCTTGCCCACAAAAGGCGAGTTTTACCTTCCCATCGGCTAAAACATCAGGACAGATTTTGTCTTTTTTAACGCATAGTCAATGCAATCATCTCGAAGCAGCTTTCTTTCAACTTTGTTGTAATATTGGGATGCCCATAGAGATGATTTTGGCTTCACAGCAACTACAAAATCTGTGCACTTACGAACGGTGCTATGCGATGTTCACCTGATGTTCTCCAAGCGATTTACAGGTAATAAACATAGTGCTTGCTTACTTCAAAGCAATTTTTGAATCACATCTAATTGATCTTCAAAACAACCTCTGCAGGATGCACAGCAACACTGTCCTCATTTTCAGGAGAAGAAATGGATGGGACACTGAAATGCTTTACACAGGGCCCAAGCTAAGAGATGGACTGGAGATGGGAACAGCTTTTCTCTTTCCACAGGTAATTCCAGTGAAAAACGCCTCAGTAAATCTGAATATCTTCCCTTGCAATTATTTTCTGGTGTTGTCATGTCTGAAATCCCTCGCTTTTTTACACCACCACCCCCCCCCAAATCCATATTACTGCTCCTTCTCCCTTTCAAACTGAATATATACACAGTAGGTATTTTCCCCATATTCCTCGACAGCATTTTATGTTTGCTGCTACAGAACTGACAAAAGCTCCTCATGTGGATGAACGGCAGCAACGGCAACTTTAAAAAGTACTACTGGAAAGCCATCAGTTTGAATTCTACTGCCTTTCTTCTGTCTGGAACCCAGGTATTGATCCTTGCCTTGGTGATGGATATCCACATCCTTGCCGATTTCTCAAAGTCATGAAAAGGAGGTTCCAGGATGAAGGCCGGTTAGTTGCGGAGGTGGAGACCACATCCATTATTGCCCAAGAAACTCTGAAATAGCGTCGCCTGAAGTTGGCATCGATGCTGTACGAGGAAGAAAAGACTTTAAAAGCGTCATGCCTACCTTGTTGATGTGCAGTTGCTGTTGCTGGAATTGCTGTTTGTGTTTCTCCAAGAACTGCTGGTGCTGCTGCTGGATCACTAGCTGCTGGAGGGCCTGGGCATTCTGAGGAAGGGGAGCAGACTGCGTGCGCCCCAGCGGGCGATGCTGACGGAGTTTGTGTATTGAAGGGGAGACCCGTTCTCCACCAACCAGAGACTGTGCATGGAGGGGCAGTCCTGAAAGATACCAGTCTGAAGATAATATGGAGGAAAAAAACAGCAGAGGAGAAAAAAAAGGAAGAAGAAAGGAAGGGAGAAAACGGCTGTTGAGTAACGCTAATGCTGACAATGATACGTAACGTTAAAACCAGCCACCTCGCCATTTACAGCTGAAGCATCCTTAAAAGAGAACAGATAACAATTAATTACCATTGGATGGAGTAATACTTTGCCTTCTTTTGAATTCTTTGTTTGCTTGCTTACTCAGAGACCCTCGGGAAATGTTTCATTTCTTAAAATCAGCGATACCTTACAGACCCTTCCATCGCTTAGCGGGTGACACGAATTAAGATCACAGTGGTAAGTTTGAAGAAGTTAAAGTCTCAAAGCTTGCCTTGGCATGGGGAACAATCCCCGTTTCAGCTCTAGGAAAGCACCAACCCAAGCTCCCACCCCACAGCATCCAGCAATTAGACCTTACAGGGGGCTCACGGGATACACTGTAGGAAGACGGATGCTGATGAAGCTGCTTCCCACTCTAGACCACGTAGGGAATACGTCTGCCCTCGGCTGTGCTATACCCCTCCCCACAGAAATGACTAGGGACAAAAAATTCCACGTGATAAACCCCTGTCCAGGTTTGCATTGGAAAAAGGCACCCCCTTGAAGCATTTCAGGAATACGGGACCCATCAGGCTTCATTATTTCTGCAGAAAGAAGGTAAGTTAGAGGTCAAGGTGACAAATAGCTAGAATTGTTTCCATCACTGTCCTGTGTATACGATAGTAATTTAATGAAAACATAGGGTTATTTTGGGATAACTTGCGTTACTCACATGCCCTTGGCAATGTGGGTGTCTCTGATGACTCCCATGTGAAATACCCATCTGAGCTCCGGTAAGGGCACGTCTTTAGGAAGTACCTTGTCTTTTTAGCTGTTCTTGGGGTAAACCAGTTTTTGCTCTGCTCTCCGAAAACGTAACTTCACACACTTGCTTAGAAAGCTGGGACGTGAAGGCACACGCCCACCACAAAGCCCACCACAAGGGTGGAGAGGCTGAGGATAAGCCTTTACTTTTGCTTGTTACAACTTGGGATAGAAAGGCACCACCGGTGTGAAATGCTGTCTCCCAAAGGTGGATAAGGCTGCGCACACTTTTAGGAAAAAAGTACTCTTTTGCTTTACCTCCTTGTATAAAAGAAACTAAAGACTGCACAAGCGGTCAGCAACATTCAGAAATACTGCCCAAAGAGTTGTATCTTCTCTTTCTTCAGTCTTCCGTTGAGAAGAGAGAGAAGCTGCCCAGAAGTCTGCAGCCAGCTGAATACAGCGGATAAGAAACACCTTGACACTTCTGGCCCAGGATATTACCTTCTTTTCCCACTGATTCACAGAACTGCCCTACGTGGAGAAAACGGGACTCATTTAAAAGCTTCTCCTCTTGGGGAAAGATTCACCAAGCTTCTCCCACCCTTGACTTTTCTGCAAATAATGTAAAAGTGTTATCTTATTTTATAAACGCCTGTGTCTATAAATGTGTGTGTATACACACACATATGCCTGCGTGTATGAACATATGAGTAATTTGGAAAGATGTGGTGCGTTTCCCTTGTAGCACAGTTCTTCTTACCAAAAGTTCCAATGAGACAGCAGAGGAAGGGATCCTATACAGTTTGCATAGGACACCTTGGAAGACTGCCTTCCTCCAAGTGAATGACCAAGGTCCCCTGTGAAAACTTTCCAGAGAGACGCCTTGTTCCTTCTCCAAACTCACAGGTCAACGTGAAAGATACGCGAGTGATCTGTTGTCACAAAAGGAACCTAAGGAATTCTGCTCTGATTTCCCCAAATCCCCACGTCTACCTTCCAGCGGAGAAGCAGCATGCCATCCTGCTGGATCATTTTGTAGCTGTCAGGAGACTATCTCCAGAGCTGAAGGCTATCAGCGGAATACTAAGAAACTCCGCTTTGCTTCCGAGGAAGTTCGAATTACTAAGTGTAGTTTGGCAGCCAGTACACTTAGGCCTTTCGAGACCACGTGTCAGCTTGCTCTCTTTCAGTTGCTGCATCTGCAACGTGCGTTTCTTCTCGTTGCTCTGTTGTATAGTGAGTATTTCTCCTAAGTGTTGGTTTATAACATGTTGTGCTCACTCTGAATGCACCGCACGTAGCAGGTGGACTAGAAGAAATACACTTGGAAGCAAACAAAGCACATTGTAAACAGAGAAGCTCTGAGAGAGGTCAAATAGGAAACGGAACAGCACTTCTTCCTACGTGTGCTTTAAAGCAAATGCCAGCACGAACAGAGAAGAAAGTTTTGGTGACAGGGCAAGAGGGGAAATTTTCCCCAAGGGCTCTTCATCGACAGACCTTGGGCAAAGGGCAACTGGTGAAGAGCCACGTCCTAACGCTGGGTAACCTCGTCATGCCACAGCAACCGGGGCAGAAGGAGGCAACAGAAAATTACATGAAGCTTCAAGGAATTTGCAGACACCACTCTCACGGCTCTGAGAGTGATGGCTAAACACCACACTTCTGTGCATCAGCTTCCCCACATGTACATGCTTATAAGCTTATCGCAACCCCACGTGTATTCGTGGGATGTGAATGTATAACCACAAACAACCCAAGCCAGAGTCGTGCTGTAATGCTTCAGTGATTGACGTCTCTCAAGAGCTTCCATTAGAAACGGAATGAAAGAAATAAAAATCAACACGTCTATAACTTACGCAGAACATCCTTTGTCCCGGCTTTACACGCTGTGAAACAGAGATACATCCCACTGGGGATTATTGCTTTGAATCAACCCTATTTATAGAAATATGCCTTCCCACAGGTACTTAATTCTGAAAATATGACACAGGGAATGATTCAAAGCAATTAGCATACTGCAAATGTAACATACACAAACAAATACAATCTGTTTGAATGCAGTTGATTTTGCCATGTTTTTGCCATTTATAATAATGATGAGAAGCAAGTATTTCAATCTGAGATTTTGTAAACGCGTGCCTTTCACATACAGAATAGAAACCATCCGTGATAAACAGGAAGGGTGATCATGACGCAACGTTTTTGTCTCCACTTTAATCTAAAGTGGTCAGAACTCTAACTACGTAGTTTTAAATTGTGACCGACAAATTTAGGCTTTACTTACGGAAGTAAATACCATTTATTTTTATTTCACCGAAATGACAAGACAGCTTCCCTGTACCTCTTTATGAGGTAGGCAACCTCTGCTTTTGCAAATGCCACCGCTACCCAACGTATCAACAAATACATCCTAAAGGTTATATATCTTATACCTGCAGAATGTACAGACACTGCAGTATCTCTTTCATACAAGAGAACGCTTGACAAAAAAACCCCACAGATGTCACCTGTTCTCTCTCTCCAGCTGGGAACCAGTTTTGCGTATTATCTATGGAGCGCTCACCTGTGACGAGGGGAGTTTGTGCAGTTGGCTGTTCCAGTAAGACCATGTGTTGCAGAAGAGGGTTATGTGCAGTCCCTCCGTCTCTTTCCAACGTCGTAGTGCTCAAGTAGGGAGTGAGGTGGGTGCCAGGAAATAAAGAGATCCGCTGCTGTAAGGTTGGGATGGTGAGTCTCTCTGCATCCTGCTGCGCTGATCCTCCCTGCAAACACACGATTGATGGCGCATTGAAGCATACATCGGTGGAAGCACCATTTCGAAGGTTGCACATCCCCCCCCACTTACGCTGGAAGGGCCAGTTGCAGGCAGTCCTAGCGTGATGTTGGGCAAAGAAGGAGACGTGTAGAGCGGAAGCTGCGTTACCGAGCCTTCACGATTCACAAGTCTGTGAGCCAGGCTGGTCTGGAAACAAAATCAAGAACATTGTCCTGGTGAGAGAGCATCCACAGATGAGATCAAGGACACAGGACACTTGCTGTGAGGACACATCAGAAACGTACAGAGCTGACATTGGAAACATCGAAAAGGGGAGCTAAGCTGTGCTTCAGATCCAGCCTAAAATAGGCACAGACGAAGTGCGTGCCCTGAACGTCGCTGCCGTGGCCGTGCAGGGGGCGAGGAGACCAGGACAACCAACACAGGGATGATCTCGCTCTGCAACTGCCACCAACATCGCTGCCCTACAGAGAGACCTTCTACAGTTTACTTCATCTTTCTTGGAGACTAAATCTCACCCCTGCATCCTCACCAGTACTCTGCTTCTGCTCAGCATTCATGCGGCACCACGACAAAAAGCTTTTGCAAATATTTAACAGCTTGCTTGTCCTTCTCCAGTATTTGCCCTTTTAAAGCTAAAACAGATTACCTTAAAAAAAAAACGGTATTACAACGGCTGTTGTTCTCTTTAGCAAATCACAGACAATTTATGCTCTTTACTAGTGTACTTTAGTTTAAAATCAGACTTTAAAAATTTCATCAAAAAGCCTTAAGGCTGCATTTATGTAGCTATTTCCTGGTTTTCAGGGTGAAATGCAAGATTTACTGCATTATCTTATGGCCATTTAAAGCAGGAACACTTAAGTAAAAATACCCTTAATTTCAAAACAAGTCTGATTTGAAACATGCGCTAGAAAATCGATTATAAAAAACACAGTATTTTAAACTGCCTTATTTTCCTGTTAGGAAACAAGAGTTCTAATCACCCTGAATTCTCTGTAGGTGATTTTCCAACTGAAATAAAATAGAGTTTAGATTTCAAACAGACTTTCTATAGAATTCTTACTGTTTACCTCAGGTGCTATTATGAAAAAAGGGATTATGATTAACTTAATATTATACTATGGAACAATCTATATTGAGGTAACAGAGATCTGACGAATGGCTTTATACATTTTAGATCTAAATTCATAGTCCCGTAAGTCAATGAGACTTTGCGGGTTATTTCTTGGGTTGTAGATCTAGGACAACTCCGGATAATAAAGCCCCATTTTTCTCCCTTCAAGACTCTAAGGTGAGACTTAAAAAATTGCAGCAATATTTTCGGGGGGAGGGGGGGGGCGGGGGGAGAAGCACTTAAGAACTAACATTGAAAACCAAACATTTTCTATAGAATGATCTTCAGCAGCGCCCCTGCCGCCTTGATTTATGGGAATTTAACTGGGCTGGCCAACAGCTTTAACAGGACCTCAGCTCGTGCTGCCCACGCAAGAAGGACAGGAGGAGTAAAGCCTTCCCACACCGGCCTTTGTCACCGTTATCAGACACTGGGCTGCCTTTTCAAATGGACTCCGCAACGGGCCACTAACCCACCAGTCATTCTCTCCCAGCGTCACGCTTTGTCTAAATTCCTCACATTCAGCAAAGTCGCCTAGTTTTCATACAACCTTGTGCAAAATTTCATCCGCAAAGCGAATTTTTTCTTACTTCCCTTTGCCTTCTTTTGCTTTCACTAATGTCATTCAAGCTTACGGAAAATGCCTTACAGATCAGTTCTCCCGTAAAAAGAGTAAATGTGTTTTTAAGATCCCAGTTCACAATTTGCTGCCCCAAAGGAGGAAATCCGCAGGGAGCGTTTCGTTGTCGAGTGGTACCTGGTAAGGGCATGTGATGGTGCATACCCACACACCGCTTCTTCCCAGTAATTTTGAGCACTACTGGCAATTTTGCTTAAATTTAAATTACATAATGTTAGCACGCCACATTGAGAAAACATAGTTACTGTCAGCAGAGTAATGAAATATTTTACTGGTATCATAAATGAAACAAAACTACATCCATTTTCTCTTTGAACAATCAATACTCCGTAGTTGTGCCTCAAACTATCTCCTGGGGATTTGTTTTAAAAACAACAAAGAGAAAAACGCGGCAGCTTGACGCTACCCGCATATGATATTTAGCAGCGTTATCATCACTTTAAACACACAGATCCCATCTATGGGCTGTACACAAGCATTTTTTGAATTGCACAGAAGAGAACAATTTCAGCACGTACAATTTTCATCTGCAGTCAAGTGCTTTGTATAGGCGCGTATCAACTGCATTGGCAATGAACATCATGCACCTTTCAGAGATGGAAAAACCTTTAGATTTAAAAAACAGTATTTAAAAATAGACATTGTCTATTCGAAAAGGAGGCAGAGAGCTGTCGTCTTTCCACACTGAAGGCAAGCTCTGAAACTTAAATGATGAACTCAGACACCATCTTCCAACATATCTGAAATGGCTCAAGAGGTGACCTAGCAAACTAAGCAGCAGAGAGACATGTATCTCATTTAAAATAAAACATGAAGGTTAGCATGAAACACTTGAAGTTGGCAACATTATTTTTTCAGAAAGATTTAAATATTTCTAAATATTTAAAAGTGAGACCACGAGAAAGCCTGGTCAACCAGTATTAAATAAATCTCCAACACTTGGGCCAGCAGGTACTACTATCACTGAAGGAGATTTTAAAGAAACCAAAACCCTACATCACCCAGTTTTGTTTTATTTTTTCCCCAAATGAACCTACAGAGGCAAACAGATCGGCTGGTATCACACAACATCAAATGCTGGAAGAAAGTGCAGAGTTGTTTTTTCCCCCAAAAACAAATGGAAACGACTAGGACATTTAGCTAAGCCATTCAAGTACGCCTGAAATGCTGGGAGGAGAGCAGTTTGTGCAACAGGTTATCCATGTTCGGTTTGCCACCACACAGCGATTTAAGTTTCATTCTGTTCTGCGATGGCAACGATCCAATATACGTAACGCAGTCCTGGGCAGTTTTAAAGTTGGAACTGCACAATCGTTTGTATGTTATGTTTTTCCTATTTTCCAAAAATTAGAAAAAGGTGAAAAAAATAAAAAAAAACCCAAACCCTAGACATTATCTTCAGGGAAACGAGAATGAGGTTTTCTTCCTCCTTTTTGCATAGGTTGTTTGGAGATGGCGCACCAAATGCTGCTCTCTTAAAAATTCTAGATCAACGCACTTCTCTCCTTACATGCAGTGGCACCGCTGGGAATTAGGCACTGTGGTACCGTTGCAAAAGGAGCAAAAACAACTCCCAGGGCAAGGTTTTGGTAGTACAGAGATTTTTTCCAAATCGTCTGCAACGCTCATGCCTCAGCCTAACTTACAAAATCGCTGCATTACAAGCAGTTGATGAAAAGAGTTTTTCTTACCGTCTGCATCCATTTTATTAGGCATTAGTGGTCTAGTCACGGGTGATGAGCTCAAATTACTTAGGTGAAAAATAAAACAGTTAAGGAGAATACTACAGCTTCATATCACCTGTGCGAGCTAACTCTGACTTCCAGGAAGCTGCCTGCTCTGTCTGTATCACAAGAAATTGTCGAATCCTCTGGTTTTTCCATCAGCAGTAATTGGAGATTTGCAGTCTGCTAACTACAGACAAGACTGACAGCTCCTGAGTCAGCAAACCCCGTAACTCAGCACTAGCCTCCCTGGGGCTAACACAAACGTACCCAAGATGTGCCCTCAGCTCAGCCAGTCTTCAGCTCTGCAAACACGATAAATAACCCGCTATATAAGATCCCTTTTCCCAGGTCTGCTCCAAACTACTAAATGGCCGGTGTCCATCTCAAAAGCCACGTCTCTTTAGACCAGCTTCAGCTCCCAGTGTCAAGTGAAGATTCCACCTTACACCGTCTTAATCTTTTCAATAATTGTCTTAATCTTGTAAGGTCTACGGTAGACTAGAGGGGGTATAGATACGTGTTGGATAATTTGGCAGAGGAGAGGGTGGAGTAGAAGGCATATTGCCTACATTAAATGCTGTTACACTACATTAGAAAGAAAAAGAAAGTGAAGATCTCTACAAAACCAGAAAGCAGTAAGGGCTTACGTTTATACTTTAAGAAGTCCTTTTCAGTTCTAAATGTCAATTTGGGGAGAACAAGTCCAAGCCTGTCACAGAATCACAGAATTGCCCAGGTTGGAAGGGGCCTTTCAGATCCCTGAGTCCAACCATCAACCTAACTCTGACAAAACCATCACTAAATCCTGTCGCTAAGCTCCACGTCTACCATCTTTTAAATACCTCCAGGGATGGTGCCTCAACCACTTCCCTCGGCAGCCGGTTCCAATGTCTGACAACCCTTTCGGTGTAGAAATTTTTCCTAATATCCAGTCTAAACCTCTCCTGGCGCAACTTGAGGCCATCTTGTCTTGTCCTATCGCCTGTTACTTGGGAGAAGAGACCAACCCCCACCTGGCTACCCCCTCCTTTCAGGCAGTTGTAGAGAGCGAGAAGGTCTCCCCTCAGCCTCCTTTTCTCCAGGCTGAACACCCCCAGCTCCCTCAGCTGCTCCTCACAAGACTCCTGCTCCAGACCCCTCACCAGCTCC
>VWZL01002048.1:375556-411029 GCA_013396915.1 Stercorarius parasiticus | reverse complement strand
CTGTGGGAAACGGCATCAAAGTCCAGGTAAACAACATCCACAGCCTGTCCCTCATCCACCAAGCGGGTCACCTTGTCATAGAAGGATATCAGGTTTGTCAAGCAGGACCCGCCTTTCGTGAACCCATGCTGACTGGGCATGATCACCTGGTTGTCCTTCACGTGCCACTGATGGCACTCAGGATGATCTGTTCCATGACATTCCCAAGCACCGAGGTCAGACTGACAGGCCTGTAGTTCCCCGGATCCTCCTTCCAGCCCTTCTTGTGAATGGGCTTCACATTTGCTAACCTCCAGCCAACTGGGACCTCCCTGGTTAGCCAGGACTGCTGGTAAATGATGGAAAGGGGCTTGGTGAGCACTTCTACCAGTTCCCTCGGGTGGATCCCATCTGGTCCCATAGACCTGTGTGCGTCCAGGTGTTGGACCAGGTCCCTCACCATTCCCCCTTGGATTACTGAGGCTTCATTCTGCTCCCGGCTCCTATCTACTAGCTCAGGGGGCTGGGTACTCAGGGAACAACTGGTCCTACTGCTAAAGACCGAGGCAAAGAAGGCATTAAGCACCCCAACCTTTTCCTCAGCCTTTGTTACCATGTCACCATTTTTACAGTCCTGATGTTCAGACAGACACTATATTCATGGGGAGAACTTGAGGTAAACTGCATTAAAAAGATAATGCACCAGTGACGCAACACAACACACCGGTTTTCTGCATGTAAGGCTTATGGTGGGAACCAGTTAACATGGCCCACACGCCAATATCTGCCTTTAGAAAAGGGTGGGCTTCAGTCACCCTGAATACAGGAGCTGCTGCGCTGAATCAAATCCCAGTTTACCCAGTCCAATACCCTGCCCTTGACATCCGCCACAGAAGCCTCAAGTGATGGTGAAAGTTTACGGGGTTATAAAGTAGCACATGGCATCAGGCACCAAGCTTTCAAATCCCTAAGCAGGGAGGAAAAGGTTAAAACCATTCCTTTTAATCGAGGTCATATTTAGACTAACCTACTGCACACAACAAATTCACCCTACATACAATATATGGGAACAGATTCCCCAAATTTTACAATACTCTCATTTCACCAGGAAACACTCTTGATGTTCTGCCTTGCTAAATCACTTTTATTTTTACTCTCTCCTCACAACAAAACCACTACAAGTTACCACAAGCAGCTTGTGAGCTGGCTCAAACTAGATTTAATAAACAGATAATGCATCCTGTCAGCCCAGATTGAGAGGTAATTCCCAAAGTCTGCTCCAAGTCATGATCTGGGTGGGTTTTTTTTTTTTTCTTTGTTTGGGGTTTTTTTTTTTTGGTTGTTTTTTTTTGTTTTGTTGGTGTGTTTTTTTCAAGCGTGGTGCACACTGGTTTGTATGCCCAAATTCCTAAAACTCTGCAAAAACTCATTAGAAACCCAAGCATTAAAAATCAAGAGGAAGGGCTCTGTACCTCTGCTTGAATACTCGTGACTGATCCTGCAATTCCATTCTCGGTGCTTATGTTATTGGAGCTGTTGTTTGGAGAGCTGGGACCAGATCCAGGAGCACTGTTGCATGCAGAGTCTGAAAACACATCCAAACCCAACTTTTAGCATTACAAACAATCTCCGCGATGGTATTTAGACAGATAATAACCGCTTGAGTTTTGTTTTGGAGGACAGCAATCCTCCTCCTCCCCATTTTCCCCCCTAAATCTTCCCAGGGCTCTTAAAATACTGACAAACATTTTCAAATGGTCTGTCCAAGTATCTACTTACCATATTTATATCTTCTCCTCATGGGGGTTTCTCTTATAGTATATTAACAACTTTAAATACGATTGCAAGATAATAAAAGAGATGGAAGGCTTGAAGAGGCCAAACTGGAGGATGTCGGATTGTCCTGATTCATTTTTCTAGAAGCGCTTCTCTCCCCCTCTTTAGCCTATAACCCTAACGACACCCTCTCGCCACGTATTGCATCAGACTTCATGCCGGAACCAGGGAACCATCTCCGCATTGACATTTTTCCCATGCAGGCTTCTGGTGCCTTTGGATTTTCTGGAAATACGCTGCCAGCACCAAGCCCTCACGCTCATCGTGCATGAGAGCTGAGCTCTGCTTTTATACAGAAGAACCGAGATTTCTTCCGGTGGAGGCAGGCGGGCAGGTGTGATGTCCCCGTCACCTGCGAAGCGCCCGCACCGTGCCAGGTCCTCAGAGAAACACAACCTGCCTTGGGCTGCCCTTCACACAACACCACGGCTCCCACAGCACCCAGGTCCCAAAAACCGCCTGAGAACTGACTCATTTTTGCCAGGATGGCAAATTAAATCGTTTTAAGAGATTTAAAAGCTGCCCGAGTGGCGTGGGACTGGATGGTTGAGCACATTTCACAAAAATCAGGCAAAACTCTATAGGGTCCAAAACAGTAAATCTGTTTCAAATCACTGCCTTTTATTTATTTTACTCAGGGAGTAAAACACTTTCTCACTGGAAAGACCCAAGGCAGAGTTAATCCCCCCAAATAATTCTGTTATCACCTGAACGCTCAGAAAATCCTCTCAGAGTTGTGTATTTTATCAACACAGTTCCTGTGAACTCAGTAACCAGAACCACAGAGATGACCAGCCTGAAATCAAAGCCTCCCCGTTAATGATGCAGAAATAACAACAAACAGAAACAGAGCATGAAATCGCAACAGCCAGAAAACTTCCCTCAGAAGGTCTCTCACCTGGTATATGGCACAGCTTCCAGTCTTTCTCCTTTTATTTTGGAAGGTAAATAACATTAAAACACTTTTTTTTTTTTTTTCCTCTGAACTTTCCTCTTCCCCAAGCACAGGGTTTGCCCAATGCCAGAAGACTCTCCCAGCAGCTGCAACGGTTCAGGCTGCAGCAGTCTCATAATTGCCGCAGGATGCCCCAATAGAAATAAAAGCCAATTGTTACAATTTGGGGGATTTTAAAAATTTATTTCCTTGCTGGCATTATTCGGTAGATACTATTTCGCTATTTCAAGCCTTGCAAGTACCTCCAGCAAAGCAGCAAAGAGACTTTTTCTTTTTTAAAAAAAGAAGCCTTGTTGCTTTTTCTTAGCTCTGCGTTTGGGGAGGCATCTTGCTATCAAGAAAATTCAGCATTAACATCCAACTGAGCACCTAAAGTTGAACTTCTCCATGGACAGCAACTTCAGGGAGTCCAGGTGTTTTGAAAAAATATTGTGGGACCATCTCATTATAACTACAACATATTAGATCTCGTGTATACCACCTAGACATAGGAAAAGTACCTGGAACATTCAAACTGTGACTCTACGAGGATGTATTCTTCAGGGATTAAACATAATTTCTATTCCTTGAAGTGGGACTTCTTTTAAAAGTTATTTTCCATTCAAAAGCCCCCTCTTACTGTAACAACTCAGCTGTTTTTCCAGCCAGGCTCCAGGCTGGTTTCTTGAACCAGGTCTGTGCTCAGTGAGAAGCAGGAGCTTCTACTACCATTTCTGAAGGCATTACTGGGATCAAACGGTCAGCCATTAGGGCCTGATTTATCCTAAAAGCTATGTGACATAGCAATATGTATGAAGTAAATTCAGTTTTCAGATCTGATATAAATTACACTCAGCTGTTAAAATCATCCGTTCCCCCTGCAAACACAGAGGCTCTGACACAAAGTCGTACGTAGCTACCCCAGGGTCTCCGAAAGCAACTGGGTTTGTTTGAATGACAATAATGTGCCTTAAAGTGAGACAAAAGTCTGGAAACGCTGTCACGTAGCGGTACTTACACAGAGGCATCCCTAGATGGTGCTAAGAATTAACTTTATGGTAATCTATATAATCTACTTTGATCTCTCTTCACAAACTTTACTCCCAGAAGAGTATTATTTTTCAACAAGAAACCATCAAGTAAGTAGTCAGAAATATCAGCTATATAATATATATAAAAAAATGCCTTACACATTTTAAAACTTTGGCATAATTACTTAACAAGGAACTATGGCAGCCTGCCCAAAGCCTAAAACAAACAGGGGCTGTAAAGCATTTACTGCTGGAGGACGACAGCCGTGAATTATGGCCTCCCCACAGATATTAACACGATCACCTTTGAGAAATTTTATTTCTCAACAACCTGTTGCTGAAGATCATAGAAATGCTTGGGGAAAAAAACAGCACTCTGGTGGCATATCTACATCCGTCTATGCACTTCTTAAACTACAAAAGCAGCTCATTGAGTTGAGTAACGCCGACTCAACAGACGGGTACCCAACAGACCAACGCTGCTGACACCCACCTGCATCACCCATTGCTGAACTCTGCTGATTTTGGTGAATCCTGGATGAAGTTGAGAGGCACACAGAAGATCCACACTACACAATTAACTAGATGCAGGAATGAATTTTGGAAAGGGACATCTCATTTGAGCATGCGGCTGCCGGCGTAGGTTTGTTGCTTACCCGACGTACCTGTGACGTCCAGCGGGCGCTTCTTAAGAGCAGTAACCACTGGACCATCTTTCCTGCGCAAGAGGGGGCTGCTCCGTCTTTCAGCAACTTTTTGCTTTAGTCTGGATCGTAACTTCAGATTGGGTTCAGACGCTGAACAGAAAAAGGAAAAGCAAACAGTGTTTTGGTTAATGCTATTTCGGTAGTTTTTTTACCTAACGCAAAGGTGGGTTGCAGTTCAGCATTTGCAGAAGCCTAAACGAAATTAGTCATTTGATAGTACATATTTGGAACAAAGACTTCTTAATACAACAGGTCCCAGCCTACATGATACCTGAATTCACTGGTGATAAAAGTCAATATAATTTTAATTAAAAACTACTAATCATCCTGCAATGTCTTCTCTCAAGTGACACAGACTTACAATCTGCTGGGAACTCATTCGGACCAGTGCAGAGAGCATCATTCCCATCCCCTAGTTCCACACCTCTGCCCAACTTGCTTCCAAAACCAGTGGTAAACCTAACTTACAGGATCAAAAAATATCAACACAGGAATCGGTGAGACAAGTGAGACGTTGGTGTTTGGTCAGCATGGAGCATCACCGTGGGGCTGAGACTCTATCTGCGACGTGTTGCTGAAATGGGCAGCTTCACACCCTTGGGAGTCATCCGACCCCAGGGTGAGCTGGCTTAGGGAGGTACGCCAGGGGAGGGGGAAAGAAAATACAAAAATCAAACCCAACAACCAAAACAGGTGAGTGCTTTCCTGCTGGTTCACCTCCCTGAAGCAACTCACCTTGGAGTCAGATGAGCCCGTGTCAACTGGAGCCAGCGTCAACTCAAGAAAAAGGGCATAAGAGTGTGGCCAAGGCCAAAGCCAACACCAGGGAGGAGAAGGTTTGCTTATTTGGGGAGCAACTTTCTTACATCATCACAGCCACAAAATTAAACCGTATCTAAAGCCACATCAAATACTTTGAAAAATTCAGGGCTGCCAAGGGTAGGTGCGCATGTATTTCCCAAGCCCACAGCCTGACCTGCTTTGTGTATATCATACCTTTGTGAGACTCTCTTAAACAAAACCCTTCTGCTGTACCCGAATCCTGAGACTTAATTTCTCCTGAAGTTGAAGCAGAGCTTCTGGGAACCCCTAATGCCTCTGGGCTAATGACAGTTGGCAACACTGAACGTGTTTGCATGGCACAGCTTATCAAGTTTTTAGAAAGGTAATGAAGCCTTAAGTCAAGATTCCTCCTGCAAGATGATTTTCTCTGTAAACTTTCTGATCTCTCGAGCATACATGAAGTACCTGCTTTGGCGCTTGAGGCTCCTGACAGTTGTGAGATTTGTGAACCGGCCCAATCTTTTCCCTTTCTCAACCTCTTTAACAACTCTGCGGCTTAATCCCTTTGAACCGGCAAATCCTGCGCTCTCACCATTAACTACCGATACACTCGGCTCCCCACACTCCAGGGCCAATAATCTACATTTCTTTAGAAGAATTAAAATAGGGTTTACAAACTAATTTGAATTAACTAAGTCTGGCTACAGATATATTTCCCTACAGTTGGCTTTGACCACTGGGTCACATAAAAGATCAAGCCTGACAATGTTAATTGCAGGGCTCAAAAATCAGAAGGCTGATGAATTGAAGATCAAATGCTTGAAGTTAAGCCATCCAAACAGTTCTTTGATGAAACTTTTGGAAGGGAAAAAAAAAAAAAAAAAAAAGAGCAGCTTTTCATGACTGTTTTGGACAGAAAAATGCCCGCAAGAGATAAAGAAAGCACTAAAAAAACAGTGTCAGACTCCTCAAGATGATGCTTCAAATGCAGTATGAAGTGCATTAGCAAAGGGGGAATCATCTTATAGGGAATTTGCATATAAAATGGCAGGGGACCGAATGCAAATCTGTCATTTGCTCGGAGGGCAATATTAGAAGACTGGACTAGCTAAAATATAAGCGTACACTCTAACTAGCTACTTCATAAAGTTCTCTTCAAAACAGAAGTTGACTTATTATTTTCAAAGTAGTCTTTGAGCACGTGAACATTTGGTACGTCACCCCACATCCTTTAATTCGTTCCAAATATCGAGTATTAGTAACTGCCTAGATGCTCTGGTCAAAACTTTAAAGGACAAATGGGAACATGTCACAGCCAGATGCTGATACATCCATTTTAGATACGTTTGCACCGTCAACCAGCGAAGGAAACACCAGCCTATGCCACAGCTGCTGGAAGGATCTGTCTTCTGACAAAGAAAAATATGACAATAAAAACTGTACTTCAGTGCAAATTTTACTCATACGCAATTTATACCCTGCGTGGTGTTTATGTGAAGTATGTCTCCTGTTGGGAACAGAAAAGTAATTGTGCGGCTTTCAAATACAGACAATGAACTGGTTAGAAAACGCCTTAAAAACAGGTAAGGAAACAAAAGATTTGGGGTCACAGATCACCCAGCACTACCAGGTACGTCCCATACGTAAAGCCACAATAAAAATATCCTTCTGGGTAACAGGAAGGGAATGAAGATAGAAGATAACAGCCTTAAAAGAGAAAACACCCCAAGAATAAGTTATAGCATTCTAATTTGTCAGACAAAACTATTTTCAGGCAAAACTATTCTGTATATTTCTCCTTCGCTTCCTCAGCTGGAGGATCAGGTTTTGAAACACCAAACGGTCTATTTAAAGAACTGCATTTGTTTAGTTTGCTCTGATTTTGTCCTGTTTATCCCCCAGATATAATCCCAAATCTAACATGTCATCAAGACTCCGGAGAGCATAATCCTAAACGCATTTACTTGGGTGCTACAGAGCCCAAAGTAGGTGAATTAAAATTCAGCACAGGCAGCGCAGAACAGTCTCAAATTCAAAGAATTTACATATAGAGTATTTATAATAAAAGATGTAGCTTTCAACAGAGGTATTTCCGAAACGCAGAACAGTAATTCAAGCTGATTCAGATGGTTTTTAAACTACCATATAATAAAAAAAAATATTTTTAAGCTGAAGAGAGCTGTCCTTCAAAAGTACAAAATAGGAATTTAAGCAACACATAACTATCAACACCAGACAGTCAACACAGGTTCAGTGTTCTCTCAGGAACACTGATTCCAACGAAAATCTCCCGATATTCACCCTGTCAGGCAACGTGCCCAATCAGAGCCTTGCTCCCCACCACTAACCAGCGTAAACTTAAGAGAACTGGAGACTAAATTACAAAACTTACTGGTCTTCTACAGCTTAAGGTGAAATCTTCTAAACAAAGGCCGTGAAGTTATCAAAAAATCAGTCTGACTCCTGTTTAGCAAACAAATGAAGCTCATGCTCAAGTCTTGAGTCAGCTTCCACAAAGCCAGTGGGATTTCTTAAGCAGTGACACACTTAATTTGGCCTATAATAAGGATTTATACAAAGAATATTTTGTTTTCCTCGGAGTAAATTAATAACTAGAACATAAGCCAAAAGCTTCCCTAGTTTTCACAGGCTCAAGCCCAAGTTACCCCTCTTATACGTCATTTATTGCAGCAGGACCCATGTAATCCAATTCTTCAACATTTATGTCATTCTCATTGTTTTCTTCCTAGAATTGCATACCCTAAGCCGCTGAACTAATCTGACATTAAGTCTATGTAAGTCAAAAAACACAAAGTCCTGGGCAGAGTTTGCCTGTTCCCATCACCCATCCACATTTACGAAAAAAAACCATCGAACAATGCACCATGAAAACCCCGATCCCAGTCCTTGCACATCTTAATTTCAGCAGCTGGGGACTGAGAAGGGCTGTTATTCTTCTATTATTATTTTGAAGCTTCATACTAAGCCTGGCACCAGCCAGGCAAAGGCCAGCCTTTTCTCTCTTCTAACATCCAGGTCATCCCATGGGTGAGCAGAGGAGAGGGAGAGAGATAGCTGTCTGAAACCGGCCTTTTGCACAACCCAAAATTTTAATGAAGGTAAGTTAACTTACTTTTGCTTGATGGGAGAGACCACAGGCTCTGCAACCAAGCATTGAGACCTCACTCTGCGTCTGCTTTGCTCCCTGCTTGGCTCTATCCCAGACCTTCATTACTGCTCCTCCACATGCACAGTGTGGTCTCTCCTCTCCAAAAATCGTGGGTCGTGACCTATCTAGTCAGAAGGACCTGGTAAGGCTGGAAAAAAGTCTGACCTATCTAGTCAGGAGGACCTGATAAAGCTGGACACGGCAAAGTTCACCTACAGTCAAACAAAAAGACCAAAAATCTTCTCACCATTATCCCTCTGAAGACCAAGTGAGCCAATATTTGTAATTGTCAATATTTGTAGGCATCAGCATGGAGGGGGATAAGGATAATATGGTCCCTCACAAATGTATCTAGTGGAGACAGGTGGCATCACATGAAATAATAAGCCTAGGAACGTAGGTACATGATTAGAAAGGGACAGACAAAGATATTTGCTGGGTTGTCTTCCTTTTCTCCTAACTCTGTGCTGGCACGAGCCCTGTAGAAGGGCTATTTATGGAAGACTGTGTCCTTAAAATGAAAACTTGTTAAAGGCCAACATTTGGCACTTCTCATGCTAAAGTTTAGTCGTAGCAGCATCTCAGCAGTAGAAAGAAGGCTTTAACACCCATTAAACTGAGCACACAATGTTAACACTTTTTTACAGTTTCGCTATCGTTTGCTTGCCTGACCACAAAACCACGCAAGATCACAGCGTAACGGAGCACCACCAAGGTTTCCGCTGTGAATAGCCAAAACTGGACTAGAAAAACAAACACGTGGAAATTACACACCTCATCTCTGCCTTTCCCTTTACAAAGCCCAAAAGACAGCAGCTTTGCACAGTCCAAGGTATTATCTGAGAGGAAAGATAAGAGACATGTGGAAGGGGATAAGGGCTAGAAAGGAGAGAACGAGTTCCTCCAGGTGAGTTTCTGCAATAAAGTGTTTAAAACAGCACTAAGCGCTGCAGAAGGTAGGAGAAAAGCCTGCAATTTCCATAACGCATCCAAAAAGCTGCAGTGCCTGTAGCAGAGGGAGCTGCCAGCTGCCTGAACACGAGGGCCAGGAGCAGCTACAAAACCAGGGAGACCCCAGCAAGTGACCTACGTTGGCCACAACTTTTGGGCACAACATCCTTACGTTAAAAAGAGCTCCTCCCAAAAAACTCTACAGGTATTTTAAACTCAAGAACTGCAGTGAATTTTACTGAAATGTAACTTGTTAATATATAGAAGTCCCAGGTGGGTCAAAACAGGCATGGTGGTGTCCCCTCCACCCTTCGTCAGCGCCTCATGAACCAACCAAGCACTTGGTTTTGAGCTGCAATCTCTTCTGTACCTAGAAACCTTCCTGTCATGGCAGTGATGACCAAGCCCATGCCCTGCATGCTCTGTGCAGTTTGCCTTCTTCCCCCTCCTCCTTGCCCTGTCCCACAAGCATCTCCCCCTCCCTTTGCCTGACACTGGGCTGCTTCTATGGAATGGAGCGACCTGCCCTACCTCCAGCCTCCTCCTGCCCTGGATACTCTTCCAAGGAACAATAAGAGAGCAACATAAATCCAATAAATCAATCTCATACTGTCACACATGGCTGCAAACTGCTGAGGGCCAGGAGAGAAGCCAGTAGGACATGCCTCCAAAGAAGTACAGCTTCCTGAGAGCTTGGCTATTGCGTTTCACTTTGGAGAAATCAAGTCACCGCTCCGGATATTGTTCAAGCGGTGCTCGTGGTCAAAGCTGTCCCACAGAGGACAGGCATGCACCCGTCACGCTCTCCTAGCTCAGACTTCATTCTCCTTTCTACTAGATGCAGTGGCCCAAAGGCCAAGTGTCTCAGCTCTGGCTAGAACAAACCTGGGCGCATATATATATATATATATATATGTATGTAGGTACATGCACACACACATAGCGGTGACACCATGCACACTGCTGGCAGTCTCCGCGAAGCAGAGATGGAGCTGAGAGGACCAAGAAGGAGAAGGGCAGGTTCACCGAACGACTGAGGGCTAGGTCCTGGCCTCTTGGAGTCCCTGCTCCCCAAAGGTGACACTAAACCAGAAGACTTTGTTTGGTCTTTGTTTCTCCTTTGCTGCACCATTAACAGTACTCCTCAAGAAGTGCTTTGATGGGAAGTGTCGGCTTTCCCCCCACGGAGCCCCAGTTCTCACGCCAAAAGTGCACCTGCTTTGTCAGAGCCCTGCGCGAGGAAAAGGGGTGACACCCTCCTTCTGCCTCTAGGCAAACCTCAGCACCAGAGAGGAGCACCCACGGAACGTGGTTCACCACCGTTGGCTGCATTCTACTGCATTTGGCACAGCTACTGCTTGTGCCTAAGAAAAACAGGGGAATGACAGCATGCATTTAGACCTGGTTGTCAGAAGAAATGGAGGGACAAAAGGAAGCATTTGCTGGTCCTCCAACTGCACTTTGGTTTGTTGCTGCTCTCTGAAATTTCAGTGGGTTGGTCTGAAGGGCTATTCCGTAGCATCACGGTAATAAAGTAATTTTTGTCTTTAATAAGTTATTTTCGGATTAGAGAGACTAACGTCCCCCACTTGGAGCAGGAAAGTGTATTTTTAACACTAGGGATTTCTCATGCAGGTCAGTGCCTCCTCTCGGCAGGGCACACCCACGAGGCAGTGCCTGGGTCCCTGGGACACAGTGAGCGCCCAGACCTTGGACCACGCCAGCTGGAAGGACAATGTGGGTGGGAAAGCAAAGATGCTCTCAAACATGAGTGATACCCCATGCCGCACAAAGCTCAAAGACTTTCTCTAAATTATACTCCCACACTACACCGGGATTTCAGCCTGCTCTATTTTCCTCTAAACAATCTTTGTCATAAAACAAACCACTTAAAACATTCCACTAATCAAGACCAACTCTGAGAGGTAGCATGCCCTTCTTGACAAATCCATCATTTTAATTATTGACGAATCCTTTCATTTTTCCCTTTTCTTTCTTTCAAATGCAAGAAGTCCAGAAGAATTTCACCTGCTTAGCTGCAAATAACAACCAGCCCTGTGCTGCTGCAATAACGCGAGGTAACCAACAACATCGCAGCACGCTGGATGCTTTCCTCCCGCAGGTTCCTCTCTTTTGCATGGAAAAAGAAGAACATTAGCAAAGAGGAGATGGCTAGCGCCAGCCTGCGGGATCTCCATTGTGAGCCAGCAAGCGCACACGGTGCACAAGGGCTGATTTGTGGTGCCTGGCAGGGAAGGACCACGCTGCCTGTTCCACAGCTGGCCCTGGAAAGGCAGCAAGTGATGGGGACCCTGCAGCCTAGGTACTCCTCACCATCACCCATCTAAGTGCAAGTTGGGGCCCAGAAGAAGTCATCGTTCCCAATCTGCTCATGCTTGATTCAGCCAGAAGAACGACATCGGCCTTTTCCATTTCTTTTAGGAGGCTGGTGGGCTGGAAGCTGAAGCGGTTGCCGGGACCTTCAGCAGGGGCGATGTATTTGTCAGATTCCTTCTGCAGTTAAGTCCAAAATGGTGACAAAATTCAGGGAAATCATTGGCCAGGGTAGCTCCCCAAGTAGCAGATGGGCCAGACTCTGCCCATTTACACCACATATGGGCAAGTACAAGGAGAGGTCTCCTTTTTGTCGCATTCCTTTACTCCTTGAGGGAAGTCACTGCAGCAAAAGGGTGGACAAGCTATGGTATAATGATGCCAAGCTGAAATCTCCTTGGACCTTTCCTGCCAGTCCTTAACAGTGTGGGCTGTGAAGGTTGAGGACAGCTTTTTTTTTTTCTTTACCACAAGCCCTAAGACACAGGACTTGACCTATAACCAGTTTTCCTTGTTCTGTCATGACTTGTACAGAAGGCAAAAGACATTGCTGGGATGGGAAGTTTTCGAGTAGGACATCTGCTCTTCCTTGGTCCCCAGAGAAAAGGAGCTGAAAGAGGGGTCTGTGACACTTTCTTCTTGCCACTTCTCCCCAAGTACATACCACACGCACGCTCATTTACTATCTAGGCAGGAAATTCAGAGGCAGATAACGTGCCAAAGATGCCTTTGTAAGCTCCCAGTCTGGCATTCAAATTCAGCCTAGTTTTGGAAATAGTGTGAACGCGCAAGCTGAGATGCTATCCCCCAGCTCCGCAGTGAAAACACATCTAGGACGGCAGGAATCCTTCACCTCCTTAAGTCCTCATGCCCATCGACATCCTTCTGATCTCCACCTCCTCAGTGCAGCCAGCTCTGACAATGGAGGTAAAGGCAAAGGCAGGACTCAGAGCCTCAGCGATGCTTCACAAAACAGTGACCGCGGCTGCAGCAGCCCTGGGCCAAGTAGCCCCAGGAACTGAGCCAAAGACACCAAAAACCACCCGCCCATTGCTCTTGATGGATGCAGGAGGTCTTCGTTTGCACAATCAACCACAATGGTTTGGCAAACGCCAGAGGGTTGAGAAGCACAAACAAAAGAAGGACAAAATGAAACAGCAGCACGTTCTTGATAACATCAGCTTTGTCAAAAATCCCACCTCTGCTGACAGACCTCTCAGGAGAAAGGTTTAAAGACCAGCAGCCAGCCCAGGGCAGGGGAACTACACAGCAGAGAAGGCACTCACCCCTCCGGCGTGGGCATGAGGGTCTAAGGAGAGCGGCTGTCTTGGGAAGGGTTTGCTTTATCCACAGCAGGAGCAAAACCACGAGGAGATCTGAGTCTGCATCACAACCCACATAGGTCCTACAGACGCAGCCATTTTTAGAGCTGGAGTACATCTTTTACAAGTACTTCAAAACAAATGAGCTGTTTTTCTCACTTTGGGGTCACGTTTATACACAGACACAGGGGACTGTTTCCAGTTCACGCGTCCCAGCAAGCTGAACGCGTCTTGGCCAGGCGAGCCTAGCAGGTGCCGGGTTTGGCAAAACTGCTCCCGATTTTAACGACAACTAATTGAAATGCTGTGGCTTTCATTAGAAAACCTGATTAGCTGTCAAGTCCAAACGAGCATGAGGAATCCTTACCCAACCTCTGTGCAGGAGTAAGTGGGAAACCCAGTGTCCAACGGGACGTGGTCCAGCCCTGCACAGGATGTAAAAAAACCAAAACCAACCAAAAAAAAATCCTAGGTAAGCAAGAGGAAAAGCGTGTTAAAAAGTGAAATAATTCTCTTCAGTCTGTTACAAATCTTAATGACGGTGATTGTGTCAGCTTTCAAATTAAGAGCATGTTTTACTATGTCCACTGCTCAAATTCCAAAAAGCAGGGAACGCCATGAACAATCTGGCTCCTCGGGAGAAAATGAGGACACCATATCCCTTAGAAATGCAAAAGTGAAGAGCTACGTTAAAAATAACTTCAGCAGCTCCAAGAAAGGTGTTGACAAACAACTCCTGGGGTTATCAAAACAGGCTACAAAAGACTGCCCCAACCCAGACTAAAACCACTCTGAAATGATTCTCTGGACATTTTTCTTGGTGCGTCCCAGTATAGCACATAATGAAGCTTCATTAAATTTGGAAGACACCGACCTCGATTTGGGGCAGAAAAGGCCATTTCTATTTTCCCCTCTCAACAGCTGTCGAAAGGAAACTAAAGGAGATATATATATATAACAAAGGAATCTACGCAAAAGGGGAAATAAAAATCCTTGTATTAATCCAGTTATTTAACAGAAAAACATGAGCAGCACCAACCGAACCGTTCTTAGTTCAGCTAAAAAAAGGAAGAGCCCCAAAGAGTTCAGATAGAGGAAACTGAGTGAACTGCATCCCTCAGCCAGGCTAAAACCAGGATTCGAGCAATTAGTAACTGCACCAGCCAGCAGCCTGACAGGAATTCCATGCAGAAACCGAACGTCCAAGAAACAGGAACATAATTCAGTAAAACAAATCGGACAGGGTAGGATTTCAGCGGACAGGATGCATTAGAAGCATGTTGCAAGCACCGACTCTTTCCCATGCTGAACATTTTGAAGCACTCAAGACGTCACTCACGCACACAGCTCCTCCTGCCACGGCCAGGTCACCACGTCTCTCTCACAGCATTCCCACTCTCACAGCATTCCCACTCCAGTCTTAGACTCGCAAGTTATCTCTAAGCGAGCACAGAGGGACAACCTGTGACCACATCACGATGCTTTAAATCAGAGTAGAGAAAGGTAGTATTTTCAAAACCCATTGCAATGGGTATTTATTCTTCCCGAACAGTTTCTCAAACGTGCAGGACACGCTGCCAACTCTGAAAACGCACCCTTGAAGAAATAATCGTTCAAACTGCCTTCCCGCAGCCCCCTAAGTCACCCTACCCCTAACGATGACGTTGGTTGGGTTCCAGGCTGGTAATGAGAACTATATTGTGATGGACTCTGTTATTTGAACTGAAAATATTTAATCAAATTTAATAAAATTTGCCTACACGATATGGCAGTTTTAAATTACAAACACAAAGCCAGAGTTTTGCCTGGTGCCAAAAATGTGAAAAGCTCACCCGTAATAAAGAACTTTATTTAGGATGGGCTCCAGCCTTCCCTGCCTTTTGTTTACACCAGACTGTTCAGGAGCCTTTCTTCTCCAAGCAACTTAACATTCTTGGCAATGGGATTTCTGCAGGATATCGCTGTGCCAGAGACTGAAGTGCTGTTGCGTTGAAAGGAAAATAAAAGAAAACAAGAAAAAAAATTCTCCCCTGAACCTTGCAAGTGAACTTACATGTATCACAGACCAGTCCCCAAAAGATTAATGCTGGTGCCCAAAAAGAACAAGCGTCAGCATTCTGGAAAAAAACAAAATCAGCTCAACACCTTCCTGTTTTAATACAACAATGATTTTGGTTGCTTCCATTTTTAATAATGTGATTAAATACATTTATCATCCTTAATTCACCCTGTGTGACAGGGCTGTTATTCAGCCAGAGTCTTACTGAGAATTCAGTTTGGGAAGCAGCAAAGGGCCGAGATGTGTCGATGCTTTCCTTCTCCTGCAGAAATCCCCTTCCGTACCACCGGGACCAAGAAGGGCGACTGATCCTCCAGCTCAGTCTGAGAAGTAAGGTCCCCTGCAGTGATGAGCAAGGGAGGTTCTGGAGGACGTCAAAGCCCGTTTACGCTGTGAGGATGCCAACACAACAAATGGATCACCTGGTTTCGCCAAGTACAGGAAAGAGCTAAAAATCTCCTGGAATGACGCAGGCCCTAAGCAATAGGTATGATGCCAAGGGATGTTTCCCTGCACGGAAAAGCTGCCACTTCCCAGAGGAGCCTGAAAGCCTTCAGCAGCGGAGAAGCAAACAGCAGCAATGGCTGCTAGAGCCCAAGCTTGCATTTCTCCTCCCAGGCAGACATGTAGGCCAAGCACATCTTTGTGCTTCTCTGGCTGTAGAGCTGCAGGAAGTCTCCTTTGAGGGCAGTCCTCCACCAGCGCTCACCTTCCCGACAAAAGTCCCGAAACCCAGACAGCATCACCTCAGCTGTCCTGGGCACTGATGACGCAGCAGCATCTACTGCACCTAATGGGGTGTTTGGTCTTTCAGCATCTAGAAGCTGAGATTAGAGGATGCCCTACCATTCAGCAAATCCAGTTTTCTAAGCTCTGTTTTTGGAGTCCTCCAGAAAGGGCACAGTGAAAACTACCACCACCAAAGGTACAGGGCGTGCCCAGGAAAAACCCCATATCCTGGAGAGGGTTTGCTCATTTTTGATCGACTTCTTGTTCAGCTGAAGTGTTTGGCACTTGTCACCCAACCCACCGTGCCGGGTGAGGGGGAAGACAGTCTACTGCACAGCAGACGGGAATCTATCCACAGATCCATGCAGCAGGCCAGGTGCTATAGGCCAGAATGGGAAGTTCCCAAAAAGTTCTTTTAATGTGCAGAACCGGGAGGCAGGAGGCACAAGGCAGCAGTGTAGAGGTGTGGTTTTTTCTCATCAGAGGGCAAAAGAAGAAAAAAAACCCCAAGTTTACAAAGTTAACAAGAATTATGTTAAACCGTTCACTGCACCGAAGATCTGCTCTACTTCTAACTATTAGGAGAAGTGCCACAAGAACACCTACATGTGGCAGAAGGAAAAGAAGGGGCTGCCAGCTTTTGGGAACTGATTTAGGGCAGCCGATTTGAGCAAGGACTGTAGTAAATCCACAGGGAGATTTGGTTAACACACTGTCATCATTCCTCATCACAAGGACAACATGCTTTTTGACTACTGGTGCTCATCCCTCCCCATTTGAAGATCCATAAAACATACCCGAGAAATAGCCAGGCAGCACCTGCAGGAGGTGCGAAGTTCAATCACACCCCTGCTTTCCTCTTCCCTCCACTCCATCTTTTCAGAAAAGTTTTTTTTCCTATTCGGAAGCGATTCCCAACCCACAGCACTGTCTGCACCATCCACGCGAGCAACATTGCTCCCCAAATCAGAATGAGCTTGTCGAAGCTCAGCAATTCCCTGAAGGAAGCAGCCAAGGATCACGAGCTGGCCAGGTTAGAAGCTGAGGCTGTGCTGGCTCAGGCTTGTGATACGGAGCTGAGGACCACAGCCAACCAAAACAACGCGGTTTACACAATATATAGTTGAGAAATAACTGACCTGCTTAGCCACCATGCAGGGAAAAAAACCTAACTGAGAAATAACTGTCTAGGTGTGAACCAAAATCCTTGCAGGAAAGTCCCAATGCTTTGACTGGCAGAAACGTTTTGATTTATTTTAAGTATAAACTTGTATATAAAATGCAAATCCCAGAAGAAATGAACTTTTCTTGGTACTTTTCTCACTCAGCAAAACATACTTCGACTTCAGACACCCAGACTTCTGTATTAGCTTTGACTTTGTGAAAACATCTCACAAAAACTTTGACACACAACTCCGCTGTCTCCCGCCTGCAGTTTTGCAAGTTTGCACGCCCAAAAGCAACGCCAGCCTCCCTCTAACACTGCGTGTACAGTGACAGGCCAAGGGGCAGCAGGACGGAGCGGGTGCTTGTTAAATAAATCACCCCATGAAATACAGCTTTTCGGTAACGTACCTTTTTTAAAAAAATAAAGAATAAAAAAAAAATAAGAGGACCAAGTGTCACAGCAAAGACAGTAGGCAACATAAGAAAATCAATGTGAACGCTACCTGTTTTTCTGAGTGGGAAGTCATCTTTGGAATCATACATCCCCAGTACAGGGTGATTGTAGGTGCCAGATACGCCACTTTGGGGTGGGGAGCTCTGGTCCAGAGAGCTGTGCTGGGTCTTCCTGCACAGAAGGGAAGAGAAAGAGAAGGGAGAAGCTTTACAGCAGTGACACACACAGGGAACAAGTGCAGCTTGTCTGTCATCTCAGTGGGGAACAGCCCAAAGGAAAAGATCTGGGTAGTAGCTTACTCCTCCTAGGCACTCACGTGAAGAAGAAATATATATATATAAATTAGACTATAGAAGAAATCTAATATACAAGGAGGTAAGTAAACACATGCTTAACTTTTAGTATAAGAATTAACCTGTTGAGCCTGGCTGAATTCATGAAGGTATTTAACCATGAACATAATTTTAAGCGCGTACTTGGGCTGGGTTTTGGTAAGTCATATCCTTGAAGCTAAGTGTAGGTGGTGTTACTCCCCTCAACCGTAGCACGAATGAACAATTTCCCTTCGTTGAGTAAAACCCAGACACAGTAGACAAAGTCTAAGGATGAAACAAAACCGAAGGCTGAGCACAGGAGATGCCACCCGTTTAAGCTGGCTAACAGCAGCCATGCTGCACAGGTGGCCTTTTGCTTCACTGCCTCCCGACCCAAGGGCTGAGCAGAGATAGGGCCAAAGTACTCAACACCTTCCCAGATTAACTTCTCGCAGCTGATAATTTATAGCTTTGTTTGAGCAGGCTGCTGGAAGTAAATTACAGTCTGTTTGCTAAGGATATTAAATAATGAATGAGTTTTCTAAGCCTCCTACCAGTTTGTTGGCTCCATCTTTCCTACTTAATGACTTGTGCCCAGCTTTGCCATTTCTCAGGAGCTCTACCAACCCCGATCAGGACAGGCTTCGGGAAGCCTCCAGCCTGCGCATCTTAGCAGAGTAGCTACATCAACAGAATTAACTGATTTAGCGCTACAGGTGACAGCCATATGGCTATCAAACAATCTTACATTTTACGTTTAAATAAACAGAATTTAAAACCCGTATTGCTTCTTCAAAATACTGAAGAATATGGGACAACAGAAAGTGAGCACTTTGCCAAAAGAAGCGACGATTTGAAATTTTACATAGCTTAATAAACGGGCATTCTTGGAGGTCTTGGTTAAAAATATTCTCCTACAAAA
This sequence comes from Stercorarius parasiticus, assembly GCA_013396915.1. Classification (NCBI taxonomy): domain Eukaryota; kingdom Metazoa; phylum Chordata; class Aves; order Charadriiformes; family Stercorariidae; genus Stercorarius; species Stercorarius parasiticus. Next base: position 392,338 of record VWZL01002048.1, on the reverse strand, counting down.
GGTTCTTTAAGGAACCCAAATGAGCCATTCCCATTTGAAAATTAAACCAGTTGATGCAATTCCTTGAGCAGTATGTTCTGAAAGCTCAAAGCAGACGTCGGCTGTTTGGTGAGATACAGAGCGTCGATTCCACTACAAGTTACACCCTTCAAAAAATAAGGGGCTAATGAAACATCAGGAAAACGCATCGATTTTCTACATGATTTTGTTACAAAAAGCTCTGAGAAGTTTATTTGAACATCTACACCAAAGTCTCCTACACCCATAGTTCTTACCAAGCAGTGGGACTGACTGTGGTTTCCTAATCCTCCCCGCTTTATATTTCAAAATTCTCCCTACATACAGGCAGAATAATTTTTCGGGTTCCTACACAGTTGGTTTTTTTTCATGAGCATTCACGCGCACCGTGCGCTCTTTTACATTTGCACCAATAAATGCCCACATGCACGCACAGTTTAATCATCACCTGAAATCAAAACAGAAGCAAACTGAGAAATATTTGAATCCCTCCCGAAAACAGAAGTGGCTTTCTCTGCCCGGCTCTGCTCACACCATGGGAAGGCAGCACAGAGAGAGGTTTCACAAACAGGACGGCCAGACGCTGCAAGCCAAGAGCCCTCAAACCCACCATCTCATACAATGACATTTTTTGCTTTTGCCTAAACAAGCAATAGACTTTTCTTTTTTCCTTTTTCTTTTTTTTTTTTTTTTTAAATCATGACTTAAGCTGCACAATCATGTACATTGAAGCTATTTTCATCACTTTGTTAGGGAACACGCAGGAACTCAAAGGGCCTGTTTAGATGTGCTTTGGGGTTGCTGAATGACAGACATTTAACTCTGCAAACAGGAATACATTATATTGCCCCAGAACTGGGCTCCGACACCCTACGCTGCTTTGAGCAAAACGCACTGGTCTGCATGCCCGTTCAAGAATTTCAGAGGTCTTGAAAGGGATGAAATTGTACGCTAAATCGAGTTTGCAGGCATTCCTGAAAGCACATGCCTTCACATAACACATCCCCTGTTCTTTGAGCTCTGAGGTCCTTCGAAAACCCGTGCGCACGGCAAAGCATGCATGATGCTTCAAACATATTCAGGCAACGTAAACTGAATATATATTCAAACATATGTATCTGTGCTAGAATGTTTTGTGTACAGAGACTGCAGACACCTATGTACACTGGAATAATTTAGTGTGTAATTATATCTCTCCACCTCCTTACCATGCAAATACTCACTTAAACTCCCTTCCATGATTGCTACCACGTTGAGTGGCTACTTCCCAAGCGCATTTCTTACAGCTTCCTAGGGAAATAATAGCCCTGTTTGCTGAGCCCTCGTGCTCCGTCTGTGTTCCTGCTAAGCCACTCTTACTTATGTAAAGTACCTTGAAGAGCAAAACCTCCCGGGAGCAGGGCTGTCCAGCGGGTTCAAATCCACAGGAGGGACAGCCTCACAATGAAATTTAAGGGAACCTCTTGTGTTGTTGCCTATCATCAACGTAATCTGAAAATTACAGTCCACCAAGCTATTTTAAACAATTACATATAGACTGGAGCTGTATATATATTAAACAGAGTTTCCAAAGTGGCTTGAATGGTACAGAGCTGAAGACTGAGCGAGACCTCTGTGAAAGCCTCCAAGAAACATTACTGAGGGTTACCAAGTTCCTTTCTTTCGTTTAGTAGATCCTTTGGACTATGACTATATTATGCAAAACCTCTGACACTGGGCACCCTTTTCATCTCAAGGGTGTGCGTGCGACAACGCCCTTTAACATCAGTGATTAATTAGAAAAGACCCACTGACTGTAAACACTCACTGTTGCACCAGCAACCGACAGTGCTGAATGAAGTTCAAACGGATACAAGATGCTGAAGGCAAAAGCATCCGGGCACTTCAGTGGACAAGGGAAGCCTGGCCCAAAGGGGAGGGACAGCTATTTCACGTGTCGGCAGAACATATTTCCTATCACAGCCATTGATGTAGAACTGTTGCAGTGCCCAATACCCTTAGGAGAACTGTTTTTTCCAAGTAATGCTTTCAACTTTTTTTAAAAAAAAGGAATTCACAAACCTTAGTAAGACCAAAGGAAGTGCTTAAAAGCAGGCGTGTCATTTAAAAGACTATTTCAGCATCTGTTACCACTTAATTGACTTGCCTGCTCACAGTAGGAGCATCAAGTCTATCTTCTGCAAGCCTGGTTTGCGCGTGTTGAAGTCAAACCCCATCCAGTTGAATCACATTAGAAATATGTGCGTACATAGATATCTCTATAACTGAACTGGTAACCTAGGGGATGCCATATAAATAAATACTAATACGTAATTAATTTAAAGGTTTTCTCGTTTTTTTAAAAAAAAAAAACCAACATTTTTTTAAAATAGGATGGAAGCGAAAAATCTTCAACTTCTGCCTTAACAACTGAAGGGCGCATTTAAAAATCCTCCACTGAAAGGTAAGACGCTGTAGCCAGGCAGCCCTGCTGCCCATCCGCCCTCCTCAAAGGCCGAGCAGAACCAGCTCGTGCCCATCTGCAACTGAGACAGACCCTTAGAAAGACTTGTGAGGCCTTGGAGGCTCTTTCTTCTCTCTTCACATCGTATGTTAGAAACCAAAATACTGATCCTCCACAAAACAGACGGAGGGAAGACGAGGGGATGGCAAGCCTGATAAAGCCATGAGGAGAAGGATGGCCCCTTGTGCAACAGTTTGTACCTTGTCTCTACCTGTTGGTATCCCTGGAGCATCACAGAAAAGGGATGTTTTGACTAACATACGTCACAATAAACCTAAACGATATATTGGTGCTCAGAAAGTTCTCAACATTAGCTTAAAACAAAGCAGGAAACATACTGAAACCTTAAAGATGACTGATGACCCCTGGCCCTATATAGGGATGTTACAGACCATTGCGCTTCGATTCATCTCTGAATGCTGGATTCTTGGTGAAAAGACAGTTAATTGAAAACTGTGCAGAACATAAGGAATTCAAATCACTCCCAGAGTTATTTTTCTCTTTTCTAAATTCACCGGTGATGGCAATTCTCTGCCAGGTTTCTCTAGGGCCAGAGGATCAAAGGTTTTGGAAGAAAGTACTTATTTACTATCCTTAATTCTACTTGACTTCATACCATTTTTGCATTAACAGGCATTTTAACCAACTGGAAAAAAAATGGAAAACATAGTGGCTCAGAGAGACTTCGACTGCCTTTAATAAAATCCCCACGTTTCTTGGTGAGTCTCAATTAAGAACAGTGGAAAACCCGTTATATAACTGATCAAAAGCGACTCTAAAAAAAAAATAATCTAAAAAAATTCTAAAAAAATCAGTTATCCAAACTGATCTAAAATCAGTTGTCTTGACTGAAATTCAGTTTCTCCTATTTCTTCTGCTGTCCTTGATACCGACCTAGTGGGCCTTAAATATTATCTTTGCATAAACTAACAACCTTTCACTACTTTACCCAGTGCCATAACCATACAATTTTCAAGTCTCAGATTAAGATTTTTCAGAGGTGGATTAAAACTGCTCAATCTCACCCTACTGGAATAAAGTTTGAATTTTTCTGCCAACTATACTTCAGCATTTCTGTACTGGCTTATAGCTGATAGATCTTTCAAATTTAATTTCAGCTTAGTTTCTTGAATTCGGAAACATCTGGCTATAACCCCATCATTCCTGTATACACGTGAATTTCTTAAGATTTAAAATAGCGTCAAGCTTGAACACAAATTTCACAAGGTATTCCCAAAATTATAATAGTGGAAGTTTTCAAATCATCTCAAATTTTCAGGTTTTCTTTTACACGACACAGAAGTGAAGTTCTGGAACTGAAACTTGTGCCTTGTTACTAATGCCATCGTTCATGTTTGCTATTTGGTTCATTTGAACTAATCAAAGTCGTCGCACTCCGTTCCCGTGTCATTATAACATCAGCTGTTGCCTTCTCACCCCACATGACATTTGGGCTCCCGTGAGACCAACAGCTGAACATTTTCAGTTGAAAAGGTAGATGTTGGGGCAATTGCCATTAGAAGCGCAGACAGGATGCACTTACGTTTCCAGCAGTTTACAGAGAAGAGCCACATAAACAAAACTTCCAACTTTGAAAGATTAAGACAAGCAGTAAAGGCTTTAAAAAATGTAACGCTAGCTTAATTATCCTGAGTTGCAATTCACTGAACCTAAAAAGTAATTTCCCCATTTTGCTAAAGTTCAAGTTTTACACCACCTGGCAGGACAAAATCCTGGGTGAAAAGCTACAGAACTTAGAAAGGTTGGTCTCGATGGTAGAACTCACGAGTTCGAATAATCGTGGATTAAAAATGACAGCAAAGACCTCTACTCACAAAAATACTGCGACCATCACAGAAGAGATGAAAATTATTCACACTGAAACCCTCCGAAAAATGCATTTTGGTAGCGCACAGCAAAGTCAAACCCCGCTTCTACCACTGTTCTGGTTCATTCAGTGAATGTATCAGGTCTACTCCCCACATCTCCAGCAACGGTCAAAAAAGGTGGCACCGGCTGAATCGTAAAGATAAGCCCAGTACCACTTACCCGTACCAGAAGCGAGGATCACTGGATATACAGTGGTTGAGATTCCGGTGTGCCAATGCCTTCTTCTTATTTAAGACAAATTCTTGTAATTTCATCTTTACTTCTGTGCTTGCCACCGCACCTGAAATGTCAGAAATAAAAAAGGTTGTTTAATCAATTCACACGCTTTAAAGAATTTAAATTTCTCAAAAGATTCAGAATTAAATCTTTGATTTCCAGTCCAAAACAAGACCTTTTCTTTCAAAGAGAAAAGAACAAAGCGCCTCCAGTAAGGAGCTCTCTTCCCCCCCCGCCTTTTTTTCTTTAGCTTTGCATATAATCACAACTTCTGTTTGAAAACAGAGATTTAATCAGAGACTTATCATTTCACTATAAAAGATTTCTGAAGAGGATTTTTACACTTGAATAAAAAGTACACTTAGGATAAAGCACTTGTACTAGGTATTCCAGCTTTCTTTTAATCAAAGGTATTTAAGAAAAAGGGTCTCGTGTACACTCAAGTTTTTAAATGTCACATCTGCAAGCAGAAGGGGAATGAGAGACGAATGTCTCATATGTAGATTTTTTTCTTGAAAACTCTTGTAAATAGGGACCTCTTTGTTCAAAAGTATCTGTGTAGAGTAAGACCTACATAATATTCCAATTCATTTACAAGTGTGCAATCTATTTCTTCAAATAGAAAATCTAACATTTAAAGAAGAAAGTCAGTAATTCTGCGGCGCAGAGCTGAAATGTCAACTGTGTAATTTCTAATCGTTATTTCCTCCCCAATAGAGACCGGTACGTTTTACAGCAATGACGGATTAAAATCATCATTCAGTTGACAGAACAGATTCACGGGCAGAGCTCCTGATGGAGTAATGCATAGAAAGTCTGGTAAGCAGAACATGTGGAAAATGATGGTTCATCTATACCGTGGCGTAAAGCAAGAATTCCAAAGGAAAATATCTGGGCTACAAGCAAATGAAAAGGCCAGGAAAACTGTCTGCTCTGCTGGGAATAAAAACTTAAAAATATGACAGGGTGATCTTCTGTTTCCTGGATCCTGCTCAACAACAACATTTGACAGACCGGGGAAACAATTTTCTGTACCTCTACAAGATAAGAAAACTGTAATATTTCTAGAAAGCACTGCCTGAAGATGTAATATTGTTCAACCACTGAAGCCGCACTGAAAAGCTTGAAAATTCACTCCTTTGGAGCCCTGTGTTTCTCACTCGGTCTATAAACGTAGGTTTGGTGTGTACCCCAAAAAGGAAGTTTAACTGACGAGCTGGAGATAAATTCACACGAGTGTAGCAAGCATGGCTAGACCAAAATAGGCGACAAATTCATGCATAAAGGCATTCTCTCTCCAAAACTGTCACCTTTTATCTATCAGCATCTCTAAAATAATCAAACACGGCTGCGTTCTGTCAGTTTTGGATGAATCGGACATTATTTAGAAGACCTGAAGCTAAACCTTTTTGGTGCTTGAGATTTACAGAAGCTCCCCTGGCATGTATTCCTCCTTAATCAGAAGCTGAAAGGCCCCATATATGCTTAACAAGATAAAAATGTGTAGGCTTCCCCTTCCCTGGGCAATGTCGGAGCCATGGATCAAGCTGTCATGCAAGACCTTCTGACCATTACTCAGCTCTTGACCTTGGAGTTGAAAGATCAGAAAGAAAAAAAACCAACCTACCTCCCCTTTAATACACTATACTGGGTTATTTTGGACACAGTCATATTGTGACACGCAGAAGTGCTATATCCAGGAAAGATGTTAAAGAGGACTCCAAAGGCAGAAAGGGACAACCTGTCCTATACGTGACAGAGTACACCATGCAGGGGTGTAAGAGGACAAGAGCAAAGGTGAGACAGCAAAAGCCCGCGTGGATGGAAGAAGCACAGGCAGGAAGTAAGACCCAATCCCAATGGAAGTGAAAGGCACAGCAGAATAAAAGGAGGACAAGAGAGAAGGAACTGGAGAGCAAGAGCTCAGGCAGCAGCTGTGCACGGTGGGGAAAACCCCGCCGTGAAGCTCATGAGCTGGCCCATGCCTTTCACAGGGCTTGAGTGTCTAAGAGGAGCAGGGAGCAAAGAGCAGATCAAGCGATAGAGACTGCAAACAGGAGAGGGTCACAATGAGCAAAGTACCGCAGACAGGATGGCTCTAAAGAGCCAAAAGACTGAGCCAGGTTACTACCGCAGCGGCAAAACCAAGTTACATATTGTCCCAGGATCAAATAGTATCTGAATATGGGATAAGGCAGGGGTAGTAGGAAGAGAACAAGGGAGAGCAGAAGCAGGACCAAGCTCCTGCAGGAAGGGGGAGGTCGCACAACGCCAGAGCAGAGTAGAACAAACGGAAATTAAGAGGAGAAAACCCTGAACGACAGCGTGGGCTGATCACAGACAGCCAACTTGTAGGAGAAAGTCCAAGACAAGCCCTGGTCCAAGGCTGCCCAAGCAGCAAGGGACTGAATGCTCCATGCCCAGGAGGAGGAAGACAGACTATGCCTGCCTGGAAACGCTGACGTGAAGGACAGTTCTAGGTTCAATCCTGACAGTGGAACGACATGACAACCGACCATCGCTCCTTATCCTGCGCAAAACCCACCGTTATGTCATATACATCTTCCTTCCTTTCGTGGAAGTCACACTTTTGGGCAAAAGCTTTATGATACCAGCTACCACAAGGTGTTCACGAGGAACAGGTTCAGGCTCCTGAGATGAGGATGCAAGGAGCTGATATTATGTTAATCTAAACTGATTTGTGATCTGCCTTTTAAAAAGTACAAAACAATATATTTCGGCTTACAGTGATGGAGCAAGAAGGGATAATATACTTTACACCTATTACAGGATAATTTTAGATGTGTTGCGCTTAGCAAAATTTTCTGATGTGAGAAAAATAACTTAAGCGTCCTTAAGAGCTGAGGTGCTATAACGATTAAGTACCATAGTACTTAAATAAAAGTCATTTAAAAATAAAACAGTAGCCATGGGAACAGGATCTTCAACTTAACATCCCCAAATTCTGGTTTTTCTTCTACACCTGTGTTTCATCCAAAAGGTGCTTCGATGCTTTTGCCATTTTACAGAGATTCAGGCATTTTTATTTATTCAAAAATCTCTTTAATGAGACTAGCCAGGTATCAAGTTTGCAGAGAGGCCCAGCAAAACATCGATACAATATCAAGAGCTGATGAGAAGAGCAGGGTGAAGTGGGAATGTTGGTAGCTTTCATAAAGTTTGAACTGACTGCCTTTACCTTGGAAAATAGCACAAAACAGCCAAAGGACAACAGAAAGGAATTCTTTGCTGTGAGGGTGGTGAGGCACTGGAACAGGTTGCCCAGGGAAGCTGTGGCTGCTCCATCCCTGGAGGGGTTCAAGGCCAGGCTGGACGGGGCTTGGAGCAACCTGGTCTGGTGGGAGGTGTCCCTGCCCAGGGCAGGGGGGTGGGACTGGATGGGCTTTAAGGTCCCTTCCAACCCGAACCATTCTGTGATTCTGTGAAAGCATCGCACGTGGCAGACAGCCAGGCACCAGACTCCCAAACCTGTATTATCAACCACCTTTACTCACTCCTGAATGCTAAACTGTTTCTTTTAAGTAGATTCTGATCCTTTGGTCTTTCTAGTATTTAAAATTATTAAAACCCAAACCAAACACACACAGACATGACGGAGCTCCTATGAATTGCTTTGCGAAGATACTGGGGTAGGTCTGTGCATTCCCTCATTTTGGCTGCAGCTTAAAGTCTGCCGTTGCAAGATGCACATGAAGGGAATGGGGAATTCAACCTTCAGATATATATATTTTTTTTTTAAGTCTCCTAGACCTCAGTTCTTTCCTACTAGAAGAATTCTTCCCGGAGCTTTATCTTGTTCCTGGTCCCCAGACAGCATCCCATCTCCTGCTACTCTTCAGCCCTCTCCGCTTCTTCCCTCACAGGCTTCTTTATTCCATTTGAAATGAAGACCTAACGAGTTGATAGTACAACTTGGCGAGGTATTTTTCCTCCCATTCATGTCTAAAAGAACACCAAACAAGCAACCAAAGTGTCTTTGATAAGCGGATTTGCGAGGCCATAATCATTTTACTGAATCGCATGAAGCGCATAATGACACGTGGGAAAGCCAACCACAGTCTGTAACCTCATGAAAGAAGTACTTTCTGAACGAAAACACTTTAAAGCTAAGAACTGAGAACGCGCCTACATCTTAAAAGAGTGAAATTAAGAAAAGGAAAAGGAACAGAAATGCAGCGTGCATCTGGTGTATTTTATGGGCTTAATATTCTGCCTCCATTGGGAATGCTGCCAAAAATACTTCAAAAAAACATTAAATCAAGTGAAGAGACGATACGCTTCCTTTTGAAAAACGCTAAAATGGCATTTAGTAAGACAAAAATGAAGATAAAGCGTAGAAATACATTTCTCTCTCGCCCTCAATACCTCCTAACAGTTCACACAAGCTCCCTGTGCAGCTGAGCTCTGTAGAGAGGCCATCACCAACGTTTCTCCAGCTTTATAAAGCTGCTTTATGGCTTCCATTCATCTGCTCTACCTGCCATCACCGAAACGAGTGAGCTTTTGATACTTACTCTCTTTTCCTTTCTCTTTGTTTTTTAGCTGCTGAAGTTTCTGCTCTCGGTGCTGCTTCTCCAGCTCCTGCTCCTGTCGGTGCTGCTCCAGCTTCCTCTGGTGCTCCAACAGCTCCTGCTGATGCTTCATGGCCAGCATCTCCTGCTGCTGCTGCGGAGAAGGGACGAGAGGAAAAAGAGCAAATTAACACTGTCAGACTTCCCAGAGCTAAACCAGAAGCTGCTATCGGGTGACAATAATGTTGCTTAATTCATAGAAGCAGAAAAAAATGGCATTTTCCTCCTCTAGAGGCTCCTGCACCACGTCTCACCTCACGTAGCCCGATTTCTAGCTCAGTAAAGCACTTACACTAAACCACAGGCACTATATGCTCCAAGCTCCAGGGCACAGTCCGTTGACAAGCACAAGCATCCTGTTCAGAAAGCACCTAACTTGAGAAAGCGACAAAAAGCAACCCAGGCAGGTGCTTCCCCGACCACTTCCCTGCTGCCAAAGGGTGAGGCCAGGCCCCGGCTTGTGCTCCACGAGCCGGCTGCTGCCACCACTGCCCTGCCGCAGTCCAGTGCCCGGACCGTCCGCTGAGCCGCTCCAACCGCTACTCCAGGTAGACCTTTCGTTTTCTCTCCATCATCTGTTTTAAGTGAAACCCCATTAGGACACCGGAATGATGAACACTCACATGTTCACCATGTGCAAATCATGAGCTGAAGGAATATCGTTGAGCTCACCACGCCAGGCACTCGCAGCAAAATACACCATCATCAATGCAGGCTTTGCAAGACCTGTTCAGTTCCCTTGCGCGTATGCTTTTTTGAATAAGCCTTTAATTATGTATGACTTTGGTTTCTCCAAAAGTCCTTCTCTCTCTCTCTGTATATAGAAGAGTTCCCATGGACCGGGACAACTGTATCTTTTTAACTTCATCAAACGCTGGTCACTTCCAACATGCCATGCAAAGCTCACACCTCAAGCTAAATGCAAAAGCACTAGCTGCCTTATGGGCACGATCCCCACCCGTTTCTGAGCCTACTTAAAAAAGAATTGATTCATTATAAAAAAATATCCAATAATCTCTCAAGGAAAAAATTTAGCCTGGCCCTCTCGACTCACACTCGTTCACAGGAAGACGTGAGAGACAAGCTGCTTAATTAAGGCCAAGCTTTGCAAAGCTTTCATCATAATGGGATGTTCAAGATTTGAAGCACCAAAAGCTCCTGCCCCCATCCACTGTCCAAGTCCCCCATTGGGTCTCCAAATCCCAGCACCTGGAAGACACGCGTGGACACACCACCCCGGGAAATTTGGGGTGGATGTCCCCAGCCCAGAGCATCCTTTTTGGGTCCAGGGGGGGATTCCACCAGGGATTGGAGGCAACAGTTCGACCCATCGGGCCCTGGGGCAGTACCTGTCAGTGCTCAGAGACCATCCCACATCTTGAGAGCCAGCCAGGAGCAAGCCAGGCTGTGGAAAAGCAGATGACAAAGGACAAGTCTCAGCAGCTCACAGCTTGGCTAGGTGTGAAAGGACCTCCACGGGGCTGTGAAAGGCACTTCCCCTGGCACAGGGCTTCTGCTTTGAGTTCCACTGAAAATTNAAAACTGAGATTTACCACCTCCCAATTTCATTTGCACCCTCTCCGGCAAGATACGTGCTAAAGCCAACTATCTGGGCCGCTCTGATTGTCCTTGCAAACCCCCCCAAATGCAGGCTCCCCACCACCCCAATCGCCATATGCCGGCACCGCACTCTTTACGTTGGCAGCTTATAAACTAGCAGATTGATTTTAAGCTGGCAACCTCAACCTTCCAAACCCTTCCCGCTCTGGCGACAGCTGAGACTTCTCCAAGGCTGGACTTAATGGGTGCCTGTGCTCGGATACCACCCACTGCTCCAGGTTCACGAAATCCACTACGTGGAAAGGGACGCAGCCAAGCTATAAAGACAGGGAACCTGCTCCCTCCGATGACATGTCTCACTCCATCCTTCTCCAAACCCTGACAGCATGTGTGTAAGCAAGCCTCCCACCCCACGTACACTGATTTTTCCCTTCTCCTTTTACACATTTTTCTATTTATGCTTTTGACGGCGTAATTTCTTATTTTAATTTGTGAGGGTGTACATTTGTACTCTCCAATGTTTCAGCCGTGGATACACCATATACAATACACATAAAATTATACAATCCTATATAAAGATGTAAGAGGTACTTTACAATCTGCCTGGCTATCTGCTGGAAACTCTTGATGGAGGAGTCCCTGCTGCTGCCGATTCCAAGCAGGCAGACTGTTGTAAAACACCGAACCCCGGTTAGCAGAACTTGCGGTGATCGCACCTATGTTTTCCTTCCTAATTCTATTGAATTTTATGTAAACAACAACATACCCAGACTCTAAAAACCTGCAAAAGTTAAAAAAAAAAAAAAAAAAAAAAAAAAAAAAACACAAAAAAAAACCCCACCAACGANCCCACACTAGAGAAAACTGGTTATTTTTGTTTTATAATTAAGCAGCAGCTTCCACTAACACATCTCCATTTGGGGAAAGAGTATCTTTTCAGACTTCCAACAAGTCCACCACATGGTGGGCTTTTATAACCTAGCCATAGAAAGTATGCAAATGAACAATATTTAATGCACAATATGTTAAAACAGGTTTTGTTATTTTTATGAAATCAGGAGCCTTTTCTCTCCATCTGCAGTCTCCTAGGCTTCGCATGCTATGCTTCCCGCGATGGTTTACATACATTAGGATGCTTTAGAAGGAACTGTGCTTTCACTGACATCTGTAGTGAAATGTAAATGAAAAGACCAATTTGTATCTGGATGGCTTTGTAGAAGTTTCATTAGAGACGTATTGTTGCCGCTGATTTTGACCCCAGTTTCCACAAAGCCTTGTCCTCGTATAGTTTTCATATCTTTTCAAAGGTGAAAAAAAGAAAAATAAAATAAAAAAAATAAATGAAGCAACTTTTACAATCGTATCCATGAAAAGTGAAAAGAAATCACAGAATCACAGAACGGCAGGGGTTGGAAGGGACCTCTGGAGATCATCTAGTCCAACCCCCTGCCAGAGCAGGGTCACCCAGAGCAGGTGGCACAGGAACGCGTCCAGGCGGGTTTGGAATGTCTCCAGAGACGGAGACTCCACCACCTCTCTCGCATCCAGCTTTCACAACCGCTCCAAGGGCCTCGGATACAGATTTGGGGTCTGACCCAAGGTGAGACTTGGCACTGCTCGTCCTGGTCGCAACAATACCCTTCTTCTTATAATAGAGCCAGAGAGAATCTAACTATCACATTAAATCAGTTTTCTGCACAAAAGGACCTTTTGTAGCTTTAAAACTCACTTGATGCTAGGACTGTGCCCCAGTTTTATATTTCCGAGGGTTTAAAATTTAATTTTCTTATTTTAAAATGGTTTTGTTTTTTTTTTTTCTGCTGATGTTCTGTGAAAAAAAGACCCATAAGCAGCAAGAGAACCCCCCACCACCAGGAGAAGCAGGACATCTGATAACATACAAAAAGCTGTCCTGTGCACAAAATAAACTGAAACTTCAGAAAAATATGAAGCTTCTGCTTCAGCGAAAGCAATCGAGGCAAATTTTAACAGGTAGCAAGCATGGAGAGCCATGTGTGGCCAAGTGCAGCATGGTCCTACCCCCCTCCCGCACCAAGCACTGAACTTCTTCAAAGGTAATACCCACACGTTGTGGGCTTGGTCCGACGCTTAACCTTCCCTTGACTATCTCGGCGGGGAAAAAAAAGCCTACTGATGTCTAAAGGCGAAATGTTTCAGAGCAGGATTTGAGTGGGACACAATCTCCCACACTCGGGTCTTTTGGGAAGTGCCCGAGTTGGGAATTCGTAGGAATCTCTTGAACTGCAATTCACGGCCCGCCGAGAGATGCCTCGGTGGCTCTGATAAGGATTATTAATTACTGAGCGAGATCGCGCTCACGTACCGCATAATACATGACATCTCTCATGCTGGCAAATGAATCAACGCCGACTCCGCACCACACGCGTGTTAACCGCGCGTTGCTGGAGCAGCGTGTTTTTTCCCCCCGACTGTAATGAAATTTAAATATTTGAGAAATACAAAGTGATGCACCAAGGGAAATCCCTTGCATTCGGACTAGTTCAGCCATCCATTTGAGGAGCCTGCCGTGTGACAAACATGCACACTGCATCAGGGAGCGCAGCTAGGATCATCTGAATGAGGTGCTCTCGCCAAAATAAATATTTGTAAATATTTATAACTATGGGGATTCCTGCATATGTTTAATATCACTGCTTCCACTATTTATGAAAACTGCACAAACGCTCAACTGTACCTGTAGTTAGCGTTGCTGGTGCTCCTTTAGCATATATTAATATTAATAAATGTAATACGGAGACTGTAGAGCATTTCCAGGTAATTATGCACAGCCAGCTAGCCGCACGGACTGGGCGCTGCAGTGGATTTTGCGCCCACGTTCCACAATTGTCTTCAGTTCTCAAGCACGTCCACCTAGAACGGGGACTGACACCTTATCAGTAAGCACACCGCCGACTTCCACTGCATAAAGAAACCTCGCGTTAAGCAAAGTGGAGCTAAAACCGTTTCCTTCAGTCATTACAACAGAAGTGGAAAGGGAGCGCTCCAAAATCTTCCGACAACCTCAGCCCAGACGCCAGCCCGTGCCCCCCTGGGAAGCGCGCAGTGCTGACGGCACAGATCCCATTGACCAGAGAGAACGAGGACGTATTTCACAAAGACATGTGGCATTATGACTCGCATAGCCACTCCTTGATTTGCCAGACGAGTAGCAAGAATGCCGATCCTTCCTGCATCCCAGTACCTCGCAGACACTGCCTTATTCTTCCCCCAAAAGCCAGGCACTGCTCCCTGCCCACGCTCCTCAGCTCTCCCTTCCCATACAACTGTGGTTTTAAAGGTGCCTCTGTCATTTACTTCACACGCCATGGTAAAACTGATTAAAATCTGCAAAGCAGGAGAGGTTTTGAAGCTTAGACTATGGCTCCTAGGTTTTTATAATATATATTTTGAATAGCTTAATGCAATTAGTGGAAGAGAGCATAAAACTACCTGTACCCAGACAGCTCACCCTTACTCATGCAGATAATCACACATGCAGGACTGGGTGAACAACAGGCGGCATATGTTGCCAATAAACGTTTCCTGTGATCCAAAGCAACTTAGCGTTGTGTCCAACTCCTAACTTGCATCTCAGTCTGTGCCCGAGATCACCTACTCAAGGTGCTCCAGCATGGTAGGACATCACCCAAAGCGCTTTCTGCTGCTCTTCGTATCTGTAGCGATTCCGACTTGCACCCGGCAGCTAGCGTCAGAAGAAACATTGATGAAAAGGTAGCCTGATCCTTCACCTATGGGGTCAGCGTTCCCCCTCGCACATGGTTTCCATCTCAGACCAAGGTCACACTGCCGTGGTCCAGCCTGTCACAAGAAGATTGCAGCCTGAGGACTTCTTCCAGGCAAGCTCAGAGACCTTGTACGACTACTTCGTCTGCCACCCCTGAACAAGAGGTTGGCCTCTGATGGAGGCGATAGCTTCAAAGGAGTTGTAAGGACGTGTAAGTAAAATACCAGCTTCAAAACTGACAATTTAATGCCAGACAAGACCAAAAAGACACCCCAAACATATCTTTTCAGCACCCCCTGAACTTGTTCTGAGCTAAGGCATGACTCGCTACACGCTTTCAGAAGCTTCACGTAATTATCCTCTCCCCCAGCGGGCAGCGAGGCTGGGGTTTGGGTGCAAACAGGGTTTTTAAGGCAAATCATCTGCCGCCTGCTTTGGCAAAGTTTTACAGTTTTGGAGGGGTTAAATAAGGTATTTAAAAGGAAGCGGAGCTGAGATTCTGTAAAAATAAAGGAAAATCGTAGGCGATGACCAAGAAAGAACTCGCCAAGACACATACACATCAAATCGCCCCCTGAAAAATCATTAGCCTACGGGTGGAAGCAAAGGACGGATTTTGACAGATTTCTGGGAGAACTGTTGTATTGGGTTATTTCAGAGCGATCTCAATGCTGGCCATTCCTTTGGCTGGACTCTCCGCTTCATGTTCTCCTCATCCTGTTTACTGAAGTCTCAGGCTGGGGCTCCAGTTTCAGGATTCGCTCTCTTGGCTCCGTCACAGCGTGTTTTCATTCCGGGCGGTACGGCAGATATCTCCTGGAGCACCGGAGGCTAGTCAGAATTAATCGGTTGGACTGGGAGACGGGGGCGAGGAAAACGTTGTGGTTTTCAGCAGAAGCCAAGACACAAAAATTCGAAAGCACAGCTCAGAAGAACGAACGTCTGTCATCTCGTTTCTTGGACACATCAGCAGCTGAAGGTATACTGGACGTGTCCCTTTCCAGCTCTCGGGCAGGGTGACAGCAGGCAGCCCGGTGCCAGAAGTCCCCGCAGCCAGCATCTCTCCGCTACGCAGGGAAACAATCCTTCCCAGCTGACAGCTTCCCGGGCAAGAGGCTGATCTTGGTTAGACATACCCTACTGAGAACGTCTGTGTTCAAGTTTATGAGGCTCAAATGCCTCCAGGAAAGGGAACGACGGTTCTGTTCCCTGATGGCCAGCTCTAGGTGAAGAGATCCCACATTATTAGTTTGGCAGCTTATATATGGATATATAATTTTGTATCCCCGTTTCCTTTCCATGCCATTACTCCTCACCTCTCCTAAAAGGCTGAATGCTTGCACAGCAGCTTCAGCCCTCTAAGCCCACAATATCTGCAAAGGTATAGCGCTAGGAATGTGTCTGTATGTGCCTTTTGCTCCCTGACCGCCACTCCGGTCTCATTTTTACCTTTCTCCAGAAGCAGAGTATCTGAGAGCGTTTCCAGAAAGCAGGGAGTTCAATTCGTAGTATCCAGCATGTTCATTCGCCCATTTTCCCCTCTAAAGGTGAGGAAAACGCCTTGCATTTGCCTCTGCTGTGCTTTACACAGCTATTATTGAAGGGGAGGAGAAATCCGTACACCTTGCACCAGGAACAGGGAACATCCATAGAATGGTTCGGGTTGGAAGGGACCCTGAAGATCATCTAGTTCCACCCCCTGCCCTGGGCAGGGACACCTCCCACCAGACCAGGCTGCTCAAAGCCCCATCCAGCCTGGCCTTGAACACCTCCAGGATGGCAATAAGGAATCTCTGTAAAGCAAAGAACCATATAAATTGTCCTGAAAGGAAGGAGCCCCAGATGTTTAATTCTAAATGAGATTTTATCATGCTGTAAGTGATCAGGCCTCAGTCCCCGGAGGAGCTGTTACGTCCTCGGGGAAGTGTTTCAGGGTGCAGGGAGCAGAGGAGCTGGAGCGGGAATGCAATGCTTAAACCAGCCTCGGGAATGGAGATGTAGGACAAAGAGATCCTGTAATGGGAGCCGCTAGAGAAGCCACCACTGGGGTTTGGTCATTTCAAAGAAGCAACTATGAATAAAGCAAAAAGAGGAGAGTGGCTGTAGCCACTGACGCACCATTCCCAATCACCTGTGTGAAGGAAGAGCGACCAAACCAGAAAGCTGGCAGGGACGGGAGACCTCACCGGAGTGTTCCTGCCGGACTTCTCAAAAAAAAACAAGGGAAAAAAAAAGGG
>VWZL01002048.1:364452-375453 GCA_013396915.1 Stercorarius parasiticus | reverse complement strand
GGGGGGGGAGGAAAAAGCAGGGAGGATGGAGTACCACTGCTGGCAGCGTGGCTGCTGACACACGGCACCAGCTGCCATTCGCGTGTGATTTCGGGTTCAGCTCCGTTTGACGGAGGGTGGACACAGCGGTGAAGCGGACTCCGCCGTGCTGCTCTTCCTCTGACACGACGCAGCGACAGCCCCAGCGCCTGCAGTGCCCGCAGGAAGGCTGCATGCTAAAAATCAATGTTCAACATCATCCGATGCTCCTGCAAGCGCAGCAGAAGCATCGTTTTTAAAGGTAAATTGCCAGCAGCATAAATACAATATTTATCATTTTTACGCACCACCACTAGTTAAATAGGGAACTAAAACATGGAGATTAATCCAACAACATTGTTTGTATTGTGTATACATGACTGAAGTTATTCACAACATGATTTATTAAATGCAACTTCATTCTCCCATACAACCCCGGAATTTTGTTAAGAGACCATACGCAGCAACAGGACTTAAAAAGTTTATGAATGTTAATTTATCAGTGCTGCCGTACATTAACAGGTCAATATTCCTGGTATAACAGCAGGACTCACTTGGGCATTTCTTTACCCATGCCCTGATTCCCTACGTGTTCTCTTTGACTGCTTCCAATTTATTTTAATTAGTTCAAAAATAAGATAAAATTGATGTTGAAAAGTCAGAGGTATGAACTGCGAAATATTCCTTCTCCTGCTGCTTATTTTGAAATTCTAAATTGGAATAGAGGCCATAAGGCTTCTAAGTGTTAAAGAAAAATAAATCATTGTGCCCCACACACATTTCAGTGGGAGACGAACTCATGCCATAAAGGATGAAAGAAGGGAAATCTGATCACTTCAAAAGCTGTTTGGACTCCACAGAAAAAGCAAGCGCGTGCTACCAAAAGAAAGATCCCCTATCTGTTTGTCACCCAGTGAACTCTGCCATTTCTGCTGTTTATGTCAGGCATTCAGCCTTCAGAAATCCCAGAAGTCAGTCCAATTTAAGTCCAACCTCAGCAGATTAAGTAAGAAGAAAATGCACTGGGTGAATGTCTCTTCTTTGGCTTCACCAAAGGAACACAGAGCAGCCGAGCTCAGGGGGCAACCAGCTTTTCATCTCCCACCGCTGAGGGCTCAGAAAAATCCCCATATTCTGCTGGAAAGCTGTGAACCCCAAAGCGAAGAAACTTGAGTAATGGTGCACAGAGGACAAGGCTGGCCGTTACCAGCAGACTCCATGGACACCGGTACAAGGATTCACAGGATGAAAGCCACCGCGTCCACGGACTGCAGTGAGATCTGTGATGTCACTTTTGACTGAGGTTTTTGCATCTCAAATGCTGGTTTATGCATCTCAAACCTCGGAAAATCTGGAGTTTCTCATTCTGCTCCTTCCATCCAACAAACTGTGGCCCATCTCAGAAGAAGCCAAAAGGAAACACGCTGCTTTTACCAGTTTTAAAGTCTGTAAGGACCAGTGCAGACAACCTTCCTGGCTGAGCAACCCAGCTTCACTCCAGAAACTACCAATGCTAGGTAGGAAGATGTCCAAATTAACCCTGTCTGCTGTGTGACAACTTCTTCACAGAATCACAGAATGGCAGGGGTTGGAAGGGACCTCTGGAGATCATGCAGTCCAACCCCCTGCCAGAGCAGGGTCACCCAGAGCAGGTGGCACAGGAACGCGTCCAGGCGGGTTTGGAATGTCTCCAGAGACGGTGACTCCACCACCTCTCTGGGCAGCCTGTGCCAGGGCTCTGCCACCCTCAAAGGAAAGAAGTTCCTCCTCGTGTTGAGATGGAGCTCAACTGAGAGACGGGGCTTACAGGTGTCCAAGCCGCTCTATGAATGTGCTGACATCACCCACCCCTCTGTGCGTGCAGATTTGGCTTCATTGTTCTTGGAAAAGATCTTGACTTTGAGCATGAGGAAAGTCACCCCCCCCAGCCTTCAAAGAGAGTAAAAACGCTCTGATCTTGCAAAAGCTTTCCCCGGGGTTACTTCCATCAGAAGTTAAGTTCTGCGGGATCCAGGTCTAAGTCTTGGAGTCAGGTCTGTGTACCAGAAAAACAAGGCAAGGTCGATGAGAAAGAACAGGAAGCCATCTAGAAATAGCAAGAGAGAATGGTACAGCGCATTCAAGTAGTAACGAGGCACAAAATGTTCAGTCTGGTTTTTTACCACCGACCGTACGTGGCTGCAGTTTTCGGAGATGAATAATCCTCTCGTATCAGAACACACACAGAAGCAGACACCGGTATCTTGGGGCTTTTTAAGTTTCTCTTGAAGACGATGCAGGCTGTGAGGAACGGGCGCTCTGCAGAAGACAGGCACGAAACTGAGCGGGGGGAGTTCCTCTGTGCAGGAGCAGACACGCTCAGCAACGGGAGTTGGGCCGGGGGGGGATGTGGGGGGTGTAAAAATGGAAGTTTGTCCCTTCCAGAGACCACTGCGAGGAGCAGCACACAGGGGAAGGGGGTGCTTTGCAGGAACAAAGGTGCCACCTTCAGCATCCCCAGCCCGGGAGCACAGGGAAGGTGCCACACAGCAGAGCCGCAGGAGAGAAGCAGATGACACCAATCCCGTCAGCGGATTTGAAACAAGCCCATTTTTCCCTGTTCTGTAGGAATCAACGAAGAAAGGTCACCAAAAAAAGGCTCAAGGCACTCTCAGGGCTACACCGAAAGCAGCCACGCTAAAAGATGGCGTCATTTGTGCCCAATGAGCTATTCTGCAAGCAAACCTGCCATTCCAAGGGCATCAACACGACACCCATTAAGCCTAGAGAACTCTGGGAAAAAATTACGTTTTCTTTACAGCATTGCAAAATCTGTCTGGAAGACTCCCTGAAAGCCTTTCACTCTCCAAAACAAAAAATAAGGAATGGTCAGAGAGTTTCACCCCATGTCCCCGAACAAGGGCCTGACATCTCGGATGTTACCACCTCCCAATCAATGCTCAGAAGCTACACCGATGAAAAAAAAAGTCATTTGAAAGCAGCAAAAACCTAACCAAACCATCTCCCCGGGCTTCATCTGAGCGTTGCTATCGATATATATAAAGCCAATGTCTGAAAACATTCCACGTATTTTTATTTGTTGGCATAAAGCCATTAGGCAGCACAGCGTACTGTTAAACATAGGAAAGCACTGTGTTAATAAAAAGAAAACAGTTTTGAGAATGGCTCCTCAGCAAAGCCGTTACAAAGCCCCCTTTGCCGGTGCTGCTTTATGCAAACCCGTGGCTTCTCCGGCCACCCTGTACGGACCAGCACTCCCTCTGCCACCGATGCACACAAATACTCTTTTCTCAGGTGACGGGAAAACCAGGAATAGCATTGCACGACAGAACTAACATCTTTGCATGCCTCCAGGTTAGGATTTCAGGTCCGCGGGGAGCTGTGAGGCTCAGCTGCTGGCCCGCGTTGCCGTCCCATCACCGTCAGGACTCTCCTGGTGTCTGCCGTCATGCGCTAACACCGACGTGCGTCAGCATCCTGAATAACTTTCCGGCTTGAGCTATAAAACAGCCAGAGCTGGGAAGATCCCCGCTCCGAGCTCGGGCAGCGCAGGGACGAAGATATTAACGGCGTTACCCACCACCTCCTTCGCTCCCGCGCTGAGCTCTCACCGCCCGCGGTGCCTCTCGCCCTGCCAAAGCGTGAATCCTGCCCCTCTTCAATCATCCCCCCCTCCGGCCCTTGACCAGAAGGCGAATGGAAAAGCTTTTGGTAACTTCCAGCTGATCTTCGCTGGGAATGAGTGACTCACAAAGGAAAAAATTCACTGCCGATTCCTTCGCAATCAAAGGTCAAGCAAAGCTCACACTGGGACCTGCAGAGAGGCTTTCCACCGCCTCACCGGCAACAGCCCGGGCGCCAGCCTCCTTATTCCACCCTTGTTTTTGTTTAAGGCGGGCAGATTTGAAGGCTATAAATATTGTTATACATCTGGCGAGGCACGCCTGAGTGGAAAATCCATCTGGCTGAAGGTAAGCGGCGAGAGGAGCGAGGAGCCACCACCGCTGCCCCCAGCCCGCCTGCAGCAGCCTCCGCCACCCACCCGCTCCCAGCTCCTCTCCCGCCCCGCTCCCGGGGTGTCAAGCCTCGGCAAACTGCAAAGCTGCGCTGTAGTTGTGAAAGACAGTTTTCCCTATTTCCATATGGTGTGAAGTCTTCGTAAGGCCCAGCTTATTTTCCCTAAACATGTCAGGGTTTTCTCATTATTCCCCGGCGTTGCAATGATCCCAACTCCCTCCGTGCGCCGAGCTCCAACTGTGTCCATTATACTTTCCTTCCACAAATATTATTTCACTCCTAGCCCGGTTCTCCAAATTACATGATCTCCTGGAATTTGCCACCTTTATGTGGAGGGCCATTTCTTCCAAAATACAGTGTCTATAAAAGCAAAGGACTGCTTGGGAGGGAATAAGGGAAGGGATCACACGTGCAGGCAGAAGGACTGGGACCATCCTGTCATCCTCCTGCGCGAGGTCAGACGATTAAAACTGGGCTGCTGGAATAAAACCAAGTTCTGGAAAATGCCAAGACTTCAGATTTCAATAGGAAAGAGTTATCTACTGGAATAGAAAAACAAGAAAGACACACCAGCATTTTTCAAGCCGAATTTCATTTACTTAAGAAGAACTTAAGATGTTTCTTATAGTAGTGCTTTGTTTGGGGAGTGGGAGGGAGAGATGCTCCCCCCTCTCTTAATTCACATCGAGTCAGAACAGCTCCTCTGTTCGCACCGACAACACAGTAATAAAAGAAAGAAAACAAAGGGGTTTAACATTTAAAATGAGTAAGCTCCTTAAAATCTTCATAGTGCTGCTTGCTGTAACTCAGCAATGCTGGCTGTGCGTTTGTCTGCCCAAAATACTGAAAAGCTGCTTCAGAAATGCATCAAAACTAATTTCTTTTTACTTTTAGCAGCAGATGCCCAGCCACCGAATTTCTTTTGACAAAACTATTCAACACCGGTAAGTGGGAGAGTGCAGAAGTACTTCAACCTGAACGCCTTGACAAAAGAGGGATCTACGGCAACGCTGGCTCTGCACATGTAACCCTACGCAGACATTGCTCTGCTATATCCAAAATAGGCTTGCAACCCAGGAATTATAAGCAAAAGGATTTAGAAACCGGCCTAAGACTGGGGAAAGCGCAGGAATTGCTGCTCAAGTACACAAACAGACGAACGTATAAACGCTTAAGTAAGATTAAAATGGTGGATACTAGGCTGTAATTTAAAAAGCCAAATGAATTGCTTCTAGCTCGTGGTAGATACGTAAAACAGAGTAAGTTTAGAGCTTTGATGTTTGTATTTTTAATTTTTGGTTTGTTTCATTAGATTTTTGAGGTCGGTCTGATGCTGAAAATTCTAGCCAAGCTGCAGTAGCCCCAAATTTTTGGAAAGGAAGTTAAGTTTGCAAGACGCATAATCCCCTTGCACTACCTGCTGCAAGTTTGCTTTCTGAATCAAAAAAAGCCCAACGTCAGGGAAGGCACGGAGGATGTCTAAGAACCAAACCCGGAGCAGCAGTAAGGCAAGCTACAAGCTCACTCTAGTCATTACACACGACCTTCATCAACACAAACCTGGGTGGATTCAGGTTCCCAAGCCTCTTCTTACCCGCAGGGAGACTTCACCTCCACCTGAGAAAGACACTGGTGAATAAAAGTTTGTGAAAGCGACGGACTCGTGAAACCTTCACTAAAATACCATAAACTGAAGAACCTCACAATTACATCTCTTAGTCTAAAAGATTTCTGCATATTGAACAGTTCGCTTCGGAGACAGGAGACTGATGAAATTCTTAATCTCGCCCGTGACGCCATAAGCCAATCATCCAATGAAGCTTGCCAAAGAGGATGGCAAGAATTTGCTGCTTCCTTCATGTATTTAGCTTAAAGATTCCAAGTTTGAGCAAACAGAAAAGATGACAGACCGCGTCCCCACTCCTCCCCGCGCCAGAGACGTGCCCGACAGTGGCACGTCTGCTTAGACCTCGCACACACGAGGCAAGTTTGTGGCTGTGCCCGCCGTGGCGTTAAAAGACGAGGAGAGAAGCAGCAAGAAGCGTTTCCTTGATCCAATGTATGTGCAAGAGCAAAGCCCTGCCTCGCGCGCTTGGAGCTGCACGGTGCACACACGGGACGTGTACTACGCACCCTGAGCAGCTGATTTTTAGAAAATGCCCAAATTCTTCCAAAAAGAGCTCTGCATCTTCCTCTGGGACTATCCCTACACCGAATTTCACAGTTCAAACCCCAGTGCTTAACTTACACAGACTAAGTTTTTTTATTTGCCCTAATATCCCCCCTGCTTTTTTCATAAGCCGTAAAAGGAGCTGAACAGCTCGAAGTCCAAAGTACAAATACGGGGTTGTAAATTTTAGTTCTCTCTGGTCAAAATAATAGCTTCCCTGCAGTCCCTACAGCCACTGCACTTCGCACAGTTGCCGGTTTCTGAAAGTTGGTTTAATCTACGAGTCATCAAAATGCGGGCTGACGTGTGAACGCAAATGCAAGAAGGATGTTTTCACAAAGAAAATGCGTCATAATTACATGTTGCTATACGGTTTGGGGTTTTATTTTATTTATTTAGATATCATGGGGTTTATTTCAATAATGTGCTGTTTTATTTTTAAAGCAATTCCGGTCACGATGACACACCACTGTTGGAGATCACCCCGCAGGACATCCTTCTTCATAAAGGATTCTATCATTCCTATTTAAAGTTTTTCAGCTAGCCAAGTTTATACATTAGAGGAAGAACTTCATTACCTAGCGGTCTAGATATACTGTGCTAATTGACTTCTTAAAAAAATTAGATCTTGACTTCCTTTTAACGCGGACTTTTACCAGAATCAGTCATAGCTTTAGCATAAAGGAGAGCTAACATGTTCCTATCATCAGTGCTTTGAGCTTGTCCATTAAATCTGAACGACCGTTTCTTATTTTTAATAGACGCATATCTAAAGGCACGCGCAATTACAAGGAAATAATGGAAATATTTGTCACAGAAGTTTCCCATCCCTTCCTCCTGGATGTGCTACGTGAACCATAGATGCTGTAATGGTTCTTGTGCTATTTGTGCATGAACGCGTACATATAGAACCATGTGTATGGACACACATGCATACATATATACACTTATACATACATAAGAGTACATACATAAACGTATGTACACACATGCACCTCCCCACACCTTTGCCCTGAAGGGAGCAGAGGAGCCACTAAGGACGCAGGCATTTGCTGCTAATCTGTCTTCAAACAGCAACTGTTCTTACAAACCCACGCTCATATCTGGGTTTGAAAAGTCTGTAAATAACATACCATTAACTTTTAATCCTATCTTCCCCACTCCGACATGTATTTTGTATTAAAACGAAAGTTATATAAGGTTGAATTGAGGTTGCTTTTTAATATTACATTAACGCTATTTACCATGTGCAGTGCTAATTCCCCTTTGAAAAGAGAGCACATTAGCAATTCTGAAAGCTTACGTTACCATAGCAATAGTCTATCACTGTGAAATATTTATATAATGTCTAATGTTTTCACCGTGCAACAGCCATGTTCTAAACTGTACTTCCCACTTAGCCCGTGCATGGCGCGTCCCCTGCGTCCCGTGCAGTGGAGCAGCGCAAAGCGCCTTCCTGCTGCCGAGCTCCCACCACACACCTCTGAGAAACCTCACGCCGTGTGAATCTATCCACACCCGCACAACCTGCGTCTCCTACTCCCGCAGAGACACTACGGTCCAAAGGTTTGGTTCGCACCTCGTGCTGCCAGCATTTGTCCAGCGAGCAGTTTATACGCCATTCCACTCCCAAGTATGGGATATTAGTAACAGGCAGCCTAAAAGCCTTCCTCTTGGGTTAAATTCTACTGAAATTAGGCTATGCAGATTTTCCAAATCCAGATGTAGGTCTCGCAAGCCACCTGCTGGCAGCGTGGCACAGGATTTCTGAATGTCTGGAGACATTCAAGGCCAGGCTTGATGAGGCTCTGAGCAATCTGATCCAGTTAAAGATGCCCCTGCTCACTGCAGGGGGGTTGGACTACATGGCCTTTAGAGGTCCCGTCCAACCCAACACATTCTATGATTCTAATATACCCAGACAGGTGGGTAAGGTTTAACATGACACCAGCTTACCTGCCTTCCTCTCCTCAACGTTATCCCCCTTTTAAATCGCGGTGCTCACATCCCTTCACAAAAGATCATTCTTTAAACAGGGTTATCAAAACCAGAACGTTATCTCCACCCCCCAGAATAAATTAGTACGTGCATCTCCTGGTCAGAGGATGCTTTCACATGCCACCCATTGTAGGGCCGCCCATGGCTTACTTTGATGTGCTCGTGCAGCTGGGCCTCGTGCTGCCGGGAGAGCTGCTCGTGCTGCCGCTGGAACTCGGCGATGAGGATCTGCCTCTGGATCTGCTGTTTCTGCTTCAGGGCCAGGAGCTCCTGCTGGAGCTGCTGCTCACGCAGCGTCGGCTCCGTCACGGGCATGGAAAACTGGTGGTCCAAGCGGAGATCCATTGGGACTGAAGTCGGTGCAACTTGCAAGGGCAGTGCTGTGGTCACATCAACTACAATATGAAAACACAACAGTAGAGATGAACGTATTCCTCATTCGCACAGGGATCTAGTTTTTATGTAGTGTCCTGCAAAGGCCTTGAGGAACCAATCAAGAAGAGCACCATTAAACATGCACCATTTTTTAAATGGTAGAAAAGCACTACAGGAATTCAGAGTTCAAGCCGTTTTCTTCCAGCCAGCACCTCCTACAAATACGCACATTTTCTAACAGCAAAAGACTTCAACGTATTGCATGTGACCCTGTTTGATACCATTCCATATCTGCCTATTCATAACCTACACCTCTGTTCCACTCTTCTAGCATCACTTGAAATGAGAAGGATACAGATTAATCTCAGACTCCACAGAAAGGATCACTCTTCACTTACAACGGATTGACTGATGGACTCCTATGGCAAGGAACACAAGGTTCCCACTTTAACAAAAACTTACGCCGAAAAACACTACGTGCTGTACCTTTTATAACCACTTTTGGAAAAGACCTTAGCCAAAAGCAAATAAGTGATGAAGCATCTCGGAAAAATTGTTAAGTGCTTTGATGACAGAGTACCAGAAAGGTGCAAACGCGCCCCGCAGGCAGCCATAGGAAGTGGGTGCCCAAATGGTGACTGCGCAAAGTCTTGCCTCTCTCATTCAAACTCCGAGTGGGACAAACGTGAAGCACAACCGAGACTAAAGTAGAGAACAGTAATGTGCACCAGGAGGACGCATAACCCAGCTTCATTTTAAGAGATGCATGTTAAGCAAAGAAAAAAGGGAAAGTTATCACCTTGATTATCTCTCTAGTAAAGACCAGTTATTTGCTTCCCCAAGAAGCATCACCCTGAAGACAAAGGGCTTGTAAAAAAGGGTAGCAACAGACACCTACAAAAATTACCTTTGCAATAACTGAGCTCCGGTTGTTTCTGCGAAAAAAATATTACTGCCATCCCATGAATGACTACAATTTCCTAAATTTCACCTAAATGACAGTTCTGGATTTCACATGTACTCTGTACGTTTGCCACATTTAATGCCGCGCTCTACAGTGCAATCACTCAGTAACTCTTCCGATACCTTTCAGTGAATGTCATCTGCAAAATAAAAGAGGCTAACCCTTGAAAAACATTGAGCTTCACCAAAATTGGAAAATAAAGTTGGGGTTTTTTGTTTTGTTGTTTAATATTGAAGATGGGTTTGTGCAAGGTTGCGAGGGAGCATCAGCAGCATCCCTGAAGCTGGATCAGTCACACCTCTGCTAGGACACACTACGAAGTCTCCCGGGGGTAGAGATGCCACCCTCCTAACGCAGCCATCAGCACAAGCCACCACGAGGCCAGCCCCAGCAGGACAGACATCCTTCCAAAGCAAAAGAAAAGGCAGTTCCACTACGCGAAAGCTAATTTCTCTCTGCCTACAAACAAACTAGCTGGTGAAGTAAACTCCAATTCAAAAGGAAAAAGCACGGAAATCATTTAGGAACTGCAAAAGGCTTGAGGAAAAGACAGACCGCCAGTTTTTACCACCTGCATGTCGCCTGCGGGAACACTACTTGAAGAAGAACTTTCATTTTATACAAAATTAAACTCCCACTTCACTTCAAGCCTGATCACTGAACCCTAGGTCTGACTTCAGCCACCTCCTGAGGGATGCGAGACAGGAGCACAGAACAGGTTAGCTGCGTTCTTCCAAACAGCGCGTCCTCAGGGGTCACTCGAAATCAGCTGTAAATTGTCAGAAAGAAACGAGGACTCTGGTCACGCAAGTGGCTTCACCATCACCCTTCTGTGCCATCCCCCGGCGCGAGACACAGCGCCAGGCAGCAAACGCCCACACACAACGTTACAAACTCCATCGGGACATTAGTGTCAGCAATCCCAGAGAAAGAGTTTTAACGGGTTTTCCCCAAATGCCATCCATTTATTTATTTTTGCCAGTAACCGATGCATAAGAAGTTGATGTTGGTCAAATCTGAAGGTAAATGAAGAACAGAGGCACGGAAAAAGAAAATTTAAAAAAAAAAAAAATAGTGGAGCAATTCAGAAAAATCTGGGGTGTTCCCAAAAATGTGTTGCCAAGGGCAAGGCCACGATGCAGGGCCAGGGACCACAGGAAAGGTGACTCCATCCCAGATCGCAGCTCCTTGGGAAGGGGGATGTTGAGCAAAGCCGTGGGGTTTTAAAAAGCACAGCCGGGCCAATGCTGCTGGAGCTGAAGGGGGAAAACAAACAAAAAATACCGCATACCAAGAGATGAATGTAGAAATTTTGCTCTGTCTACACCAGACCAATTTCAGGGAGAACATCATCACTTCTTCAAAAGCAGAGCAATAGAGTTTAGGAGAGAAGGCTCTGAGGAGACCTTACAGCAGCCCTCCAGTACCTGAAGGGGGCCTACAGGAGAGATGGGGAGGG
>VWZL01002048.1:313747-364398 GCA_013396915.1 Stercorarius parasiticus | reverse complement strand
TAAAAAAAAAAAAAAAATTACTATTGCTTTTATTTGAAAATAAAGACACAAAAAAAGAGGGGGTGGCTTATACAGACAAAATTATAACCGAGTTGAACTCCTTCAAGTTTCTGGAGAAGAGAGGCTGTGGTTTCCCGCACCCCACAGCAGGTAGTTCCTCCAGAAACCCCAGGTGCTTGGGCACCCCCCGAGGCTGGGGAAGCCACAGCCACCACAGACACCCCGCCACCCTGTCCCTCCTGCCCAGCACCCCCCCAGCAGGTCGGCTGCAGGGGCCGCGTCCTGCTCCGCCACGAATGACCCCCCCAGCAGGCAACGGGGCTGCGTGAGCCCAGCACACAGCGCTCCCCCCTCCCCACGCTCAGCCTGCGCCCAGGAGGAGGAGACTCTTTCTTTTTGCATGGAAACATTTTCTGCAAAAGGTCACATTACTGGAAGTGTTGCTATTTTTCAACCCACGAGCTCTTCCCTCCACTTCCCCATTGTTTTCCTTCCTGTGGCCTTTTCCTCCCTCCCCTCTCTCCCCTGCAGGACCGGAGCTGGGATTCCTCGCTGTGGGTCACCGACCCACAGCCAGAGATGTCAGGGAGGTGGCCACGCTCTCGCCTACAGATAACCTCTCAAACCCACCTAAACAACACGTTCCTAAGCCTTCCTCAGCCCGTTTTGTTGTTCGATGCTCCCCTACATGGCCGATGCTCTCCTACACGGTCAGTACCGTCATCCCCTTCCCATCCCTGTGCACGGAGCATCCCTACGGCAAATGCTGCAGTCGCTCGCACAGGAAAAAAAAACCCTTCATCCCTTTTCCCCGCAGGCGAGCGGGAGCTGACAGCTCAAAACCAGCCCCACGGAGAGGCTATCTCGTTTCACGGACTATCGCTTCAGAAAGTTCTCATCTCAGATGCCACGCTTTAAATTAGATCCAGGTTTGCGAGGATTTCAGTATCTCAGAGTGACAAAAGAATGGTTTGGATTCCTCGGGCGCTGCTTAAGCTCAGGCAACCCCATCACGGCCCTATATCTATCTACAGGGCACCCCCCCCAGCAGCACAGGGTACGGGGCAACCTGAAACCACCGTGCGTCCCAAGGACTGTGGGAAACGGTGATGCATCTTGGAAAAGTACAAGAGTAAAGTTTCCATGACGGCAAAAATCCCATTACTACATTGGATCCCTACAGAAACCGGGAAGAGGGAGAATAGAAGAGAGTCCCAATGCAGACTAGGCGTTTGCAGCTCTTTGGTGAAAACCAAAAAGAAGCCCCCAAAAGCAATCCACCTTCAAGAATATGATGCACCGTGGCTATCAAAAATCCAAGGCAACCATCTGCATATGGATAATATATCCTGAGCATTACTAATGTAATTACTGTGCATTACGAAAGACACACAGTGATTATTCCTGGAATAGCAGCGATTTTATCGGGCGGCAAATCCAGGGGAACTCCGGGGGCTGCCATACTATTTCACCAGGGGCAGCAGCTTTCCAGCAGGAATCAGATCCACCTTTAAAAGAAGCTGAAACGGAATTGTACAACTCGGCTCTGTCTTATCCCACCGAATCAAACGTATAGCGATCACTCCAACATCAGGATGTAGACGCACCTGACCATCAGCAATGCAGGGGATCCATGTGGAAACGATGTCCAGGCAAGCACTGGATACAAACACAAGCACAGCCTTGCTGGAGCTCTCCTATCACTCCCCCCCCTCCTCCCAAATTTATAGACAAATACCCCAGAGCTCCAAAACTCCCCCAAAGATAATCTTGAGTATGATTTAATGCAACTTTATAGCCCTCAAGGTTCCAGGAGAGCTCGAAACGGTTAATCCTAGGGATCAAACCCAATGAGTCAGTAAACCAAATAGCACAGCGGGCTCCGTGAATCATAAGGCTTTTAAATGCATTGACTATTTTTATGTCCAGCTGAAGGCTTTGGAGCACCTGGCAGTAACATCTCCCATCTTTTATACATGTGGATTAAAGGTCAGCGTTACTAATACAGAGGTACCAGTCACCGGCTCCCGCTTACCCGCTCCCCACGGAAATCTGTTTACCTTCAATACAGCTCACCGAATTTGCCAACGCTATTTAGGCTAAATGCAATTTTCCTTGAAACCTGCGTGCTTTTTCCTACACGCCCCTTTATGATCCAAACGCTGAGCTTCTTACAAGCGGAAAATAAAAGCTTTCAACGTCTTAAAATGACGGCCAGAAGGAATACACTACTGCTTGTGATCACTCCTACTTGTGATCGCCTCTTGTGATACCTCCCGCTTTACTCCCAAATAAGAGCCTTGCACCGTGCTGGGTAACGGCCCCGAGAAAACTTGACAAACCTCCCGCTTCCCACCCAAAAGGACTCATCCCCCCACCCCAAGACGCCTGACACGCGGGCAACGGGGCACCAGCTGCAGAGATCCCGACCACAATTCCCATTCAGAGTCTCGGCGGAGGCTGCGTCATCCCCGACTTTTACTATTTCGGTCTCAAAATACCCCTGTTCGAAATGCCATGAGCTCCCCACAGAAGCGGCGAGCGGTTCTGACCTACAGAGCCCTCCCGAAAACAATAAAACCTTCTCTGCTTAATGAACACATCATCAAAACAAAAAAAGCCTGTATTCTTATGAATATTTTATGGTAGACTAGAAAATTGCTTTTATAGGTTCTGCCTTGAGAACATATTAATACAATCCGATTCATGACGTTAGCAAAAGCACAAAGACTATATTCAGTGTTTTAATGAGAAATGCCAAACCCATGAATTAGAAGACAAGATCGCGATTATTAATAATAAACTCCTGTTCTGCCTGCCTTTTCCTTCCCTGTAGGAACGGAAGGAGAAAACAGCAGGAATTTCAATTTTATTTTTATTTTATTTTTTTTTTCCAGCCTAGGCACGTAGGGATTTTTTCATGCTCAAATTACCATTATTTTTATACCAAGTTACAAACACTCTTCTGTTTTCTCCCCCCCCCCCCCCAATAAATAAAACATGGCTCTGCATCAAAGACTGCCTGTGTGTTGTACGTTAATTAAGACCTAAAGCGTTCCAGTCCCCATCGATTGCCGGCACAGAGCGGCCTCGTGGCTGAGATTGTAAATTTGACATCTCGCAGCTTGCCCGTAACACCGCTGAGCGGAAGTCACCTCAAACACACCGAAGTTGTTAAACACGCTCGCTGTAAATAAACCCATANTACAAGAGTAAAGTTTCCATGACGGCAAAAATCCCATTACTACATTGGATCCCTACAGAAACCGGGAAGAGGGAGAATAGAAGAGAGTCCCAATGCAGACTAGGCGTTTGCAGCTCTTTGGTGAAAACCAAAAAGAAGCCCCCAAAAGCAATCCACCTTCAAGAATATGATGCACCGTGGCTATCAAAAATCCAAGGCAACCATCTGCATATGGATAATATATCCTGAGCATTACTAATGTAATTACTGTGCATTACGAAAGACACACAGTGATTATTCCTGGAATAGCAGCGATTTTATCGGGCGGCAAATCCAGGGGAACTCCGGGGGCTGCCATACTATTTCACCAGGGGCAGCAGCTTTCCAGCAGGAATCAGATCCACCTTTAAAAGAAGCTGAAACGGAATTGTACAACTCGGCTCTGTCTTATCCCACCGAATCAAACGTATAGCGATCACTCCAACATCAGGATGTAGACGCACCTGACCATCAGCAATGCAGGGGATCCATGTGGAAACGATGTCCAGGCAAGCACTGGATACAAACACAAGCACAGCCTTGCTGGAGCTCTCCTATCACTCCCCCCCCTCCTCCCAAATTTATAGACAAATACCCCAGAGCTCCAAAACTCCCCCAAAGATAATCTTGAGTATGATTTAATGCAACTTTATAGCCCTCAAGGTTCCAGGAGAGCTCGAAACGGTTAATCCTAGGGATCAAACCCAATGAGTCAGTAAACCAAATAGCACAGCGGGCTCCGTGAATCATAAGGCTTTTAAATGCATTGACTATTTTTATGTCCAGCTGAAGGCTTTGGAGCACCTGGCAGTAACATCTCCCATCTTTTATACATGTGGATTAAAGGTCAGCGTTACTAATACAGAGGTACCAGTCACCGGCTCCCGCTTACCCGCTCCCCACGGAAATCTGTTTACCTTCAATACAGCTCACCGAATTTGCCAACGCTATTTAGGCTAAATGCAATTTTCCTTGAAACCTGCGTGCTTTTTCCTACACGCCCCTTTATGATCCAAACGCTGAGCTTCTTACAAGCGGAAAATAAAAGCTTTCAACGTCTTAAAATGACGGCCAGAAGGAATACACTACTGCTTGTGATCACTCCTACTTGTGATCGCCTCTTGTGATACCTCCCGCTTTACTCCCAAATAAGAGCCTTGCACCGTGCTGGGTAACGGCCCCGAGAAAACTTGACAAACCTCCCGCTTCCCACCCAAAAGGACTCATCCCCCCACCCCAAGACGCCTGACACGCGGGCAACGGGGCACCAGCTGCAGAGATCCCGACCACAATTCCCATTCAGAGTCTCGGCGGAGGCTGCGTCATCCCCGACTTTTACTATTTCGGTCTCAAAATACCCCTGTTCGAAATGCCATGAGCTCCCCACAGAAGCGGCGAGCGGTTCTGACCTACAGAGCCCTCCCGAAAACAATAAAACCTTCTCTGCTTAATGAACACATCATCAAAACAAAAAAAGCCTGTATTCTTATGAATATTTTATGGTAGACTAGAAAATTGCTTTTATAGGTTCTGCCTTGAGAACATATTAATACAATCCGATTCATGACGTTAGCAAAAGCACAAAGACTATATTCAGTGTTTTAATGAGAAATGCCAAACCCATGAATTAGAAGACAAGATCGCGATTATTAATAATAAACTCCTGTTCTGCCTGCCTTTTCCTTCCCTGTAGGAACGGAAGGAGAAAACAGCAGGAATTTCAATTTTATTTTTATTTTTTTTTTTTTTTCCAGCCTAGGCACGTAGGGATTTTTTCATGCTCAAATTACCATTATTTTTATACCAAGTTACAAACACTCTGCTGTTTTCTCCTCCCCCCCCCCCAATANATGGTATTATGGATAGAGATCCTTAATTCTGCCACTAACTATTATTTCATAGGATGTTGCCTGCTCTGCAAAAAAAAAAAAAAAATAAAAAAAATAAATGTTTGACATTAAAATCATTTCGCGTAAAGACTACGGATAAACACATTATCAGATCAGTCAAACATCGAGTTTCTTCCATGCTCCAAAATGGAAAATACCTTCTCCAGAAGTACTGAGCATTTTGGATGGGATTAGGGGAAGGTGATACTACTTAAATATGTGCGGACATGCTTAAATAAAACTAACAGCAATAACTGTATTTTCTTACCCTTCTCTGATAGAGCATTCTTATGGAAGCACTTAAAGGACTACAATACAGGATTCAGTCCTGAAAACACACTGAAATGCATGTGAAAACAAAGCTTCAGTGCAAGACAGACACGGGATATTTGAAACAAAGATTTAAATTCAAATCTCGTTTCAGCATAACTTTTACTTAAGGTGAACTTTAAAAATATTTATCAAACTAGTGGTTTTTTTTAAAAAAAATCAAAAGCTGCTGCCAGAAACTTTTTTTCCTTCTTCTTCTTTTTTTTTTTTTTTCTTTCTTTCTTTTTTTCTTCTCAGCAGCACAGAAAACTGCCTCTCTGGCATTTTAAATACAACGTCACCTTCAAATTCAGAGTGCCGGAAACGTTTCCCCCCAAGACCTCCCTCCCTCCCTCCAGCACGGAGCAAGTCCCACTGCATTTGCACAGGTCCTTCCCAGCCGCCTGCGCCTCTGCCCTCGGCAATTCCCTTTGGCTCAAAGGAAGAAATCGCATCAGCCTCCCCNCCCCCCCCCGCAGCCCCAATAGCATATCGAGGACAGACGTACCACCACGTGTCCGTGACAGCACGAGTTTAGGAGACAGAGCACATAAAACCCCAATAAAAGAGGATTTCGGCTCCTAGAGTAACTCCATGGTCCCTGGTGCCTTTCCAAATCGCTGCCCCCGGGGAGGGGACGCTCCTCTGGATGGCGGCGGCAGTGGAACCTCCCCAGCCAGCGCTTTCCAGAAACCATTGACTCAGCTTCTCCCCCCGCCTCCCCATCTCCATCCTCTCTAGGCTTGGGCTTTATTTCTAACTAATGAGTCCGCTTTCTAATTACTGGCGTGCAAGCCTTGCCCTCCAGACAGATTCTGCCAATACCGGCACGTCAACCTTTGAGTGCACACAAAAACTAAATACAAAAAAAACAAATACAGAAGCACGAGCCCCGTGCTCAGCATCCCCGGGCACTTGGGTGCCGCCATTGGAGACAGCCCCATCCCGCCTCGCCGTCACCACACCAGTCGTGGGACACCCGGCAAGCGTGTGCACAGACCTCCCCAATAATAAGCATTATTTTCAGCTGCTTTCATCCCTGGGCAGAAGCAAAAACAAATAAATCATGTGTTTATTCCACCGACTTTATTTCTTAGGGACTGCCCTTTGCTGTCTGGCAACAGCTTTCGAGTTTTAATAAATTCCCTGTATTTTGCGAAGCCTTCAAAGAGCAGGTCGTTGCCGGCAGAAAAGACTTTGGCGTCTCAGAAGCACAGCGCGGGCTTCAAAGCCGCCAAACGCCGTTTCTAAAACCCACCGCCTTCATTTTCCTTAAAATCAGCCTGGAAAGGACGCAAGGAGCAACCGCTCGCTTCAAGAGCGGCCCAGGGAGCGTTTGCGGTGGTTTATTCTGGAAGGAAGAACTCGTGTTATTTGAGTGTTGCTGGGTTATTATGAATTAAGTCCCCCATGTCCTGTCCCCCTCCCAGAACGTGCCGGTGTCCCCTCCGCAGCCAGGCCAGCGGCCGAGGCACGCTTTGCCAGCAGGGCTTCCACTTCCCAAAACGTCAAAACTCATCAAAACGCTAAGAGACGGTGAGATCAGAGCTATTAATAGAAACAAGCTACTGCAGTATCTGACTGCAGTGCCAGGATAAAAGAAGCGTATTTTGGGCGTAAAGCGGAACGAAGCGGACGCAGACACGGCGCAGCGCCCTCAGAGCGCCTGAGATGTAGTCGGTTTTAACCCGCAGCACGCTAGATGCTGCAAATATATGCAGAAATTAATAGGTATGGGGAACACCCCCACACACATTACCATCTATATTCAGCTTAGGCTCTTGAGGCTGTACTAGAGGACCCCCAAACCTTGCCCCGGACCCCATGCAGGGGGTGGGAGCAGGAGGTGCCGGTGTGGCAACACCCAGGACACCAACGTCCTCCGCAGCACATCACGAGCATCACACGGGGGCAGGATGAAGGCACAGCCCTGCCAGGTTCCTCCACGAATTTGTACCGCACCAGGGCAAAATAAAGGACTATGTACAGAGCTGGGAAGGTGGGGTGCTGCGGCACAGCAAGAAGCAGCACTTCATCATCTCCACTTTACTTCTTACCTTTACTCTCCAAAAGGCAAGGACCAGGATCCCAGGTGGGTTTATTTTGGGCTAGAATTACACGTCTAGCTTAAGCATCACTGCTTAGCTAGTCTGAAGGACAAGGAGGTGGAGGAGAGACCAGAAGGTGGTCCTCACCTACAGGGACAGGCCAGTCCTCTGTTCACAAGAGGGCTGTAAGGAAAAAGAAGCAGCGGCGGCACTGGCGACGGAGCCATCCCTGAAAAGCCAGCGGTCAGTAGACCGCAGCCACCAGTATTTTTGCACCGCCTGCTACGGAGCTGCGTGGGTGAACGCAAAGGCAGCCCGGATCCCTTCTTGGCGCACAAGCTATGAGTAAACAGCAGCTGAGGTTTCCTACAAGCAGCACACATGCTGCAGTTCAGCAAGGGCTGGAGTCGTTCCCCGCTATGAGAATATTTCACGCGGCATGAATGGGAACCAAAATTAATCATCCCATCACCCACTGAAACACATTGTGAGGCACCGCACCGTAGGCAACAGATGGAGCTTTAAATGTCACTCACTCATTCATTGCGAAGAAACTTTTTGCTGATTACTATTGAGACCTGAAGACATAATAAGGGCGCAGTGATTCTGGATTTCTATAACCAGCTTTTTTGTTCCTAATACCTCCCCTGAAAAGATCTCTTCAGCATTTGTTAGGAACTCATGAGAGATCTACATACATATTTTATTCATGACGATAAGAAAACCAGAACTTGAAGAGCAGCGCATTCATCCTACTTTCTCCATCTTAGATTTAAGACATCAAAAAAAAGTCTCTTCACTTGAAGAAAAAGAAAAAAACCCACGAAATTCCATCAATAATAGGCAGAAAATAACATTTTGTACGGTTTACCTGCTCGCAACCTCAGGGCAGTATATGAGTTTGCGAAAATATAAACTTTCATGCTAAACATCTGGATCTTACAGGCCATGTGCGTTTCTGATGGTCATAGAACGTGTTGGGTTGGAAGGGACCTTTAAAGGCCATCTAGTCGACCCCCCTGCAGTAAGCAGGGACATCTTCAACTCGATCAGATTGCTCAGAGCCTCATCAAGCCTGGCCTTGAATGGTCCTGTCTAAAGTACCGCAAAAGCCTTCAACGCTCTTGACAGGGGGCTGCACCACCACCCCGATCTCCTTAGCACCTTCAGCATCACCTCCTGCCGCAGCAGGAAAGCCAAACACTTCACAAATAAAACAGGGCCCTGCAGAGCACATAAAATATAATAAGTAAGTCCTTAACAAGAATGCAAAGAGTTCACATCACAGTGCCTCTGAGAAAGCCAGCAATAAAACCTTGAGTGCACAGATGTTTCCAACAGATGAGCTTGTGCAGGATGGAGGAGCTCCAAAGGAGACACTCAAGTTTCACCGTCTCCTTTTCAATCGTTATCCTACTCTGTCTTCTTGTTGCTTTAATCAACGACTTCTTTAACAAATGAGCATCTTGGATGATGCCAGAGCTTTTACTGAAGTTCAAGATAATGGAATCCAAATACGTCGGACTATTTCTTACTTTAGACTTCATACAGCATGGTTTCCTTGCATGCTGGGGGATAGACAAACCAAAATCCACCTGAGTTTCCACAGGAAAAAGCATCCAAATAAATAGTAATAAACACCAGAAAACAAAACAAAAAATACATATCCCTTCTTAAAAGAGATTCCTGGGAGTATAATTTCCCTTGCCTCCTTGTTTCAAGCGTTATCCGGTAATTGAACCTCTTTGATCCATCTGTCTCGCTGTCGGTACAAGAAACTCCTCACCTTTCCAGATACCCAAGACAAAAAGGCGGGTTGAAGTGAGATCTGATAGACTTCTGAAGAGACAAACCCACACGGATTTCTCATATGCTTCTCTCTAATCTCACTACGAACACCCTTCAAGGGAAAGTCATACTTCAGAGAAGGGAATTACACATGGAGGAGACAGAGCAGGAGCCTGCAAGTCTCATCCTGAGATTATACACGAAAAACTCCCCATGAGGGAAAAAGAATAAAATAAAATAAAAATCAACCCAGGAGATACGCATGGGTGAGTTTGAGGGATACACATCAAAGGTAGGGTTACACAAAACACCTGAACCTTCTTTTGGGGTTCTTTCTGGAGCCTGGCAAAGCGGTGACCTCTGTATTGGCAAGAATAAAAGCCAGCAGAAGAACCAGCGATGGAGGAGGAGTGCCAAGAGTTAACCAGCGAACTTTCAGGAGGACATCGGACATCGCATCTCCTCCTCACTGAGAGGCATCAAGGAAGAATTGTTTTCCCATGTGGTGCCACTCAGAGAGACGGAGGGGATGCTGGAGCAGAGTGGGCAAGATGATGTGATGAGAACTGAAGCGAAGGTTCGCTTGCAAGTAGGGATGGGTGCCAGCTGGTAACCAGCCAGGCCATTCAAACAGGAGTTGTGTGATAAAAGCAGTTACGGCTACAAGGAGATGCTGTCAGCTTCCGAAAGACATTGAGATGAGCCGGGAGATCAAAGTCACCTCTCTGCTGCTGAGAAGGAAGGCTGGGCCTCCGCCAAAACCACGGGGAGAACCCTGCTCTCCCGCGCCTGCTGCATCCCACCAGCTTGCGAGGCAAAGGGAAGGGAATCATTACCGTTGAAAGAAGAAAAAGCAGCAGCACAAACGTTGCCGAAGCCAGGTCCGGGCAGCACAGAGGGGAGCGGCACGGCAGGGCAGAGGCAAGGCAGCAGGCTCTGGAACCAGCAGCTGGTGACTCCAGGAGAACGGGAGCTTTAACAAACTGCTCCAGATTTAACGTACCAATTTATCGAGAAATTAAGCCATGGTATGTTAACTCCAGGTGACACAAAAGAGAAGGCGAAATCAAATTCTTAGCAATTACCCGTCTCATGATATATGCTAGCGTTTTATTAAAAAGACACATTCTGGTCTTTTTAAACAGCAAATAAATGAATGGTTATTAATAACAGGCTAATCAATTCATTTCTGCCACCAGTCAAGGGACTCCCAGCTGTACAAAAAAGCCCCCAAAAGTGCCATGTCATCTCCTCCATCAAGGGAAGAAGAAAAAAAAAAAAAAAAGGTAAAAGCAGCAAAACCAGTAGCTAAATAGCAAACTGTAACAGGAAAGCGTTCAGTAGCCCTCAAAAAAATCTCATGGATTGCCCAAAGGCTGCAGTGTTCTCAGCAGTTCATTAGAAACCCAGACCCTGGTCCAAGAAGGCAAGCACACGTTCAAACGGGCAAGTAGCCCACAGCTTTCTGTAGCCCACTCTCTCAGGGCTTTCGCTTTCATAAAACCCATATACTCAGGGACCTCAGTTGCATGAGGACGCAGGATGTTACTCGTTATCCACTCAAAAGGATTAAGATGCATAGGAAAAATAAAATCATGCTATTTTAAGAGAACGTTAAACACTAGTAGTTCTCTAGAGAAATTCAGATAACCTCAAAATAGTCAGATTCCACGACAGCACAGAGAAATTACACTAAAGCACTCTCTCATTTCTGCAAAACGCACAGGTGTTGCCTTTCAGCTACTTAATGCAAACACTATGAAACACACACCTGAGTTCAGACAGGTTTTTTTTAAAAAAAATAAATTCCCTTTTCATTTTTTAATGATGCATCAAAGTCAACACATTTAAATACAGCAGGCTGATAAAGGACTAATTACAAAATCCTTTTCCTGAGGAAGCCCATCGGTGTGCGCTTGGTCTCACAGGAAGAATCAGCCTTTCCACTGCTAGCTCCCAAATGGCAAAGGCCGACGGCAGATGTTCGCCGCGTGCCCCATCCCGGTAGTATTCCGGGCATGATAAGGTTTCCCGATGGCAGTGAAGACTCTCACCCAAAGAAAGCTTTTTCTTGGCATTTATGCACAAACCGCTGACATCAGCGTGGCCTTTTCAACGCGGAACAAGAACTCGGCTCTCGGTCTGCTGCAAAGATCCCCAGCCTGCGAAGGGCAGAACACCGTTTTCTTTTATCAGCATCAGACAGGCGCTGCCTCCTGTACATGTGGGGAGCCAGAGTGACATCGGGATGAATTTTAACACGTCAGCTTTAGCATAACAGATGCACAGCAATGCAATCGTTAAGATCCAGGTTTAATTACAACAGCTTTATACGTTTTCACCAGGAATATTTTGTTTAAACCCACTTTAAACTTTCCTTCTTGAAGCAGTGTAACAAGAAACATCTCTATGAATGAACTCACTCTTTTAAAAGGACAACTTAACTCTGTTGCTCCAAGCTTCTAGAATTAAAAGTTCTATTTTATTTTTTTTTAATATTAAAGAATGTAAGCTGGTGGGTAGCCTGCTGTGTGCGTTAAGCAGCTTCACAAACCACCCTGTGGAGCCGTGTTTTGGAAAGCAGCACGAGGACCGCCGTCACCGCCAGCCCATCCGATGCACGCAAGTCCTTACACAACCAGTCGTGACATTGAGAACGACATTCGAATTTAGCAAAACACCGCTTGTATCAACAGTAGGTCAAGCACTTAAAATAGCCACCTCCCACTTTTGCCAACATCAACCAAAGGTGGATGGAGCACAAGATGGCCATTCCCCCCCTCCCCAAAGACCGTCCTTCAGCTAGAGTAAGGAGCACCACTACTGAACGCTACTGTGTAAAAACAAGGGAAAAATAAATGTATGTAAGGCTCACAAGAATATTTTGCCTAAAAAATGAGCACTTTGTCCCCTCCCTGCATCCTTGTTATATTGGATGACCTCCAATTGAAGAGCAATGACCACGGCACTCCTGTGCCCGCCCCCCCCAGGGCTCTGAGGAGAAGATGGAAGAGAAGGACAGTCGGTGTTCCCCAGTCTAACGTGCACTGCCAAGAAAAACAACACACCCTTTTCCAAAGAAGGGTGGATGAACGAGGACAAACACCCACATGAGTTCCCACTTCCCCTCGTACTTCCTTCACCCTACTTTCATCACCTTCTCTGTCGCATCCATCACAAAGTCTTGGCAGCATGCACACAGAAGTAGAAAGACTGGCATCAGCTGGGTACAGAAGTTAAAGACCCACTTTTATTTTGACCCCGCTCATTGGAAATTTCTTAATTGAGCAGCATCCAAGTCGAAGACAAATCATTCCCAGCCATGTAAAATCTGGGTTACGTTACATCTATGCTACATCTACTACTACCAAAGCAAGAGGTGAGCAAGTCTTCCCTCACTGCTCTGATGAATTCCGGGTTTTGTTGCTTAAAAACACAAGTGTAAAATGCCATTTAATTGTAGTTCATGCAAAAATGGTGGTTTTTTTTTTTAAAAGAAACATGGTCTTGATATAATTAACTACAAATGTCATCATAGCTAGACTTGGATTCTGTCAAAACACTTCCACAGAGAGATGTTCTTCTTCCGTGGAATGTAAGAAAGGTCAGGAGGTTTTCTCGCTGCGTTCACCTAGGAAAGTTGTTTCCTTAAAACAAACCTTTAATGCTAAAGCATCTCCTTTACTGCCTGTTGCTATTTGGAGAATAAAACGCCCCACTCCTCGGAGATCCGGATTTCGGCACAATCTGCTGCGCAGGGCCCAGCCTGACCACAGTGTGCCTGTGCCGGGTAAAACCTAAATCACGGCCTGCAGCTAAAGAACTTCAAGAATGGTAAAACCAAAGAGAATAAAGAGTGACTACAGCCTCAATCTCACTACTCACTAGCTCTCAGTGAGCCACTTCACTACTGTGAAATTTTAAGAGTGGTATCTAATATAAGTCAGGCTGATCAAAGCACAGGGCAGACATCAATGAGTTTGGGAACCCGCAGCTG
This sequence comes from Stercorarius parasiticus, assembly GCA_013396915.1. Classification (NCBI taxonomy): domain Eukaryota; kingdom Metazoa; phylum Chordata; class Aves; order Charadriiformes; family Stercorariidae; genus Stercorarius; species Stercorarius parasiticus. The sequence continues at coordinate 351,144 of VWZL01002048.1, read as the reverse complement.
AGCTTGACCAGAAGATGCAGATCGGAGACTCTTGCGTGGGCATCTCCCGTTGTGGGCAGGCATTGCCCGCGGGTCCCATGCTGCACTCACATTTCAGCTCCACATCAGAAGACCAGCAACCAGACGGTTTATTTCTGCTGGGCGGCTACTTCAGACTGTGAAACCCGGACCTAACTATAGGGTTTCCAGACTGTGGCAAATTAAATGACGCCTACCTACTTATGTAGTAGGCTACAACTCTGCTCCAGTTACGTTCAGGCCACAAACCTCTCTGCCTAGGGGTTGACTGTAGCCTGATTCTTCCACAAAAAGAAACAGAACGTTGTGAGAAGCCCAAAAGCGAGAGACTTAAAATACATATAAGGATGGAGAGCCTACATGTATCCTTACCTAAAATAAAATAAAAAATAACGATGACTGACTTTTCAGAGCACTTCAATAAGATAAAAAGGCTTTGGAAAGAACCTAAAGAAGATTCAGTGATCCAGATGACCACGGCTTACAAGGACACATGGTTACAAAGGGGAAACATGGACAAAAGGCATTCAGAAAACTGTAACAAAGAGATAAAAAGGACATCCAGACAAGCATCTGAGGAACAACTACAGGAGGTAAGCTGAAGAGGAAGGCTTTTAAAAGCAAGTTTAAGAAGGTTAAAGTTGATTTAGCAGTAACTAGAGACAAGCAGAGACGGACATGATTTGCCTATCGCTTCCCTGAAACAGTACACGCCCTGGCTATTTCAAAGAAATGAGGCTACAAATCAATGCCAGTGGGACATTCATTTTTGCATTAGGGTTGCTTCCAGGAGCCCCATACTGGGCTCCCACATTTGTGCTGGACACCAAAATGTATGGGTGGAGCCAGCAACAGCCCTGAAACGCTTCTCAGATGAAGACAAGAGGCTTCAGGGAGGAGGATGAGGCTGACCATGAGGCAGAACTTGCACTGATCGCCCCCTTCTATTGTAAAGGCTTCGAGAAGGATTTAGTGTGAAACTCCCCATCCCTTTGCCACCGTTTGAAAAACGAGAACCCAGGGTGGCAGAAGAGCAAAGGCTGAAGGTACCAGCCTGACGCAGGAAGCAAAGACCACATAAGCAAGACCAGGAGAGGAAAACCAGTGCAACACACCGACTTTGTGAATATGGCAAGTCCTTCCCAGCACTGTGGATCCGTGGTGTGACCAGCAGTAAGCACAACTCGGGTGAACCCCAAATCAGCAGCAGGAATTTTACCAGCTGCCAGCCATTTTCTGGATGACTTCTCCCACCACTTTAAACAAAACCACCAGCGGTCAGAGTTCTGCCTTGCCAGAGTGCGATGTTGGCACGACAGCACCCAAATGCCCACCTTTGGATTTTGGAAATGGAGAAGGTAGCAGTCTTCTGCATGAGTTCTCAGACTTAGCGTCTTTATTGGTAAAGATTGTGAACAGCAATGCATCTGGACAACTAACGGAAGGCCGTCTCTCTTCAGGTTAGGGAATGCACAAAGGACCGTAGGGATGATGTGGCTCCCTCAAGGTCTGTCTTCAGACCTGAAGCATCTCTTCTTATAGCTCTCTACAGTAACTGAAACATGACAAAAATGGGACACTCGGTTCTTGCATCCACTTAAAATATTCCTATACAAAATAGTGTTTCAAAGAAGGTATCCAAAGCTAAACAGATAATCACTACCAAAACCTTCTTTTGATAAAATACTTATTTGATACCAACACACAATTAATCCTTCCTCCATCAAGCAGATCACATTTTACATGAACAGCATTTTATTTTTAGGCCACTTTAACGAAGGACTGTGCATTCTACAGCTTCATCCCTCAAGTGGACGAAACCCGTTCTTAACCGATGTTTCTCAAGAAATGTTAGGAAGCCATTGGCATACAACCACTTTTTGTCATTTTTCTTTTGTGCAACACAAAGTTGCAAAAATATTGCTGCTGCTGAAGAGGCAAACAGCACCCCCGCAAGTTGCTTGAGAGCTTCCTTAGCTCCGGGGTCGTTGTACCTATTGCCTCCGTAGGGCCATTCCGTTTTAAAGCTACCCAACACCATAGTTTTTGTTTCTAAAACCTATCAAGTTATGAGAAGCATTAAGTCAGATGCTACTTCTCTCATTTTGAGTAAACATTTTATAAAATTGCTTCTCCTTAATGTGTAGTTAACAATGTGCTAAGTCATTTAAAGAAATTCTGAACTTACCAGGGTTTTTTGGTTGGTTGTTCGGTTTTTTTTTCTTACAGAGCACAGAATTTATCCATTAAAGTGTATAACCAAAAGATTACAGAAAAAAGTCCTCCTTGCAAGGAAAGCCAGACCATTTGAAATATTCATAAAACACAACAGCATGTGTGAAAACAAACTGCTTAGCTCTCTTTAGAGCATCATCCTCTGAAAAACCAACTCTTGCTCATAAATCCTGAAAAAAAGAGAGAGGGCATAAAGGGAATTTTACTTCTAAATAGCACTGATAAAAGCTTGTGGTTCAAGTAACTGGTTTCTAAGATGCGTGCTGAAGAACTGGAACAACCATAGAGAAAAGACCAGAGTGGCTGGAAGACAGCAGGGAATACACCACCGTGAGGGATGTCAGCTGGATGAGTCCACCAAAACTGCAAAGCCACTGGGTTACAACACGTAAGCACAAGCTAAGAGGAAATATCAGGTGCTTGTGGGCTCCAAGGCTGCAGCAAAAGGCCCTTCAGCCGTGACAAGCAAGTTTAATTGAGGCCGAGCTCATTGCCAAGATGATTAAGGGCCACAATAACCACCAAGAGAAGCGGTCGGTCTTCCCCCTCTCAGTTCACGACTCTTTCTTGCCAGACGACTGACCTAAATATTTCTGGGCGACATTTAACTAAAAACATAGTGGAGAACCAGGTGAGGTGATCTAATGGCATTTTGTGAGAGAATGCTTGTGTGTATTTGTAGTTGCCAGATGAATCCCAGACCACGCATCTCCTGATGCGTCAGAAGCCCGTGCCTGGAGGCCACACAAAACTTCTCGCCCCCCACAGGACGCAAAGCCTACAAAAGCCCTTCTGCTCTCCCAGCTGATCAGCCGAAGGAGCCAAACCAAAGAACAGCACTTAGCATTTCCAAAATGCCATTGTTACAATTTTTTTATATACAGGAAGGTCTAGAAAGAGAACAATTTCTGTGTTTGCCTGTGTCGGACCACCCATCTTAACTACGAAGCCAACAAGCAGAACTTAAAATACGTTAAATCCTGCATCAGTGTTTCCATACTGAAACAAAGCTGTCTTAAATCACTACAGCTTAATCCTCCCGTGATTTAGCCTGCTTTAATTTGCATGTTTCCACTTCACAGCCCATTTGCCTCAAGTTTGCTTCGCTCATGGCAGCGGGCTTTACCTGCAGAGCTCTGCTTCGGTGAGCACCGTCAGACAGCACCAGCTCCTCTCTGCTGGTCCCCAGCCCTGCAAAGAACCTGGGACATTTATTAGAGACATCAGCACTCAGGCACGAGGCGCTTGGGGGTCCAAAAGTGATAGACTTGAAACTAGAGGAGGGATGAAGCTGCAGGAGCTGTCGTTCCCTCGTGTTTTTCATGGCTGGGTGGGTTGAGGAGCTTCTGCCACGCGTGCCCCGTTGGTACAGGGACAACTGGCCAGGGCTTTGAGCAGGATGGCGAAATGATCCGAGTGGAGCACAACCCCTTGCCGCCGGCACGAAGAGCCAGGTTACTGGGACGACCGGAGCAATGGATGCGGTTCTGCAAGAGGAAGCTTCAAAGCTAATTTGCATCCGAACACGTAAGGATGCACACATGGACTATTAAAACAAACAAAAAAAAACCTGGCAGATCACAAGAGTGGCACATTGTTTAGAAAGCAAGTTGTTGGGTCCCATTTTCAGAGAAAAAGAAGACAAACAGTACAAACTAGTGCTGTTTTCCATAAGACGCTGAGACCTTCTGACCGACAGAGGTGGTTTTAGGCGATCTACTCCAATAACTTTGTTTACAGATAGAATTAGATAAACCCTATCAAACAAAATTACAGGGAGGAAGAAACATTAGTCTGAAATACCTTACAGTCAGTTTGATCACCAGGGTGTACTTAGAGGACATAAAATTCATTCTTGGCCTTACCCAAACTTTGACTTCCTTCTACAGTCATCACTTTGTCAGAAATGCCATCTTGGTATTTTTAGGTGACGGTACATTTGTTTGTACTGTACATTTCTGGTGAACAAGCTTGCTATATGTTGTAGGTCACTTGGTTTTACCATCTGCCTTGATTTATGCTTAAGAAAAGTGTTGTTTCTGAAATCCCCGGTGTCGTACACAATCACAAAGATGTCATAACCAGCAGCAGTTTGATTTTGTATCATCCCAATGTAAATAGTCACGGTTAATGGAAAAAGGTCCATCGAAAGCTTGCAGCAGAGCTGTACAAAGGCATTTAGTGGTGTCCGTCCTTCATTCCCCTCAGCCCCACACTGGGATAGGCTACGGTTACGAATTCCCCTGGAAAGGCTGGTGTAGGACTGCCTGAAGGGCAGGGACAGTGCTGGGGACACTCAGTGCTCATCAGGGAACATCCCAGGGAGACGCCTGTCCACCACCACCATCTCCTGCAGCAGGTAGCAACCTGCCTGCCATCGCTCCCACACTCATCCCTGGACAGCCTCACAAGTGGCAGATTATCCCCAAGGTAAAATAAAATCACAAATTGAACGTTTCCTCCCAGAAAACACTTCCAAGGTTTGCGCACCCTCAATGTTTCACAGGAAACATCCAGCATAATTTTTTTTTTTTTTTTTTCTATTAATAGCGCCCAAAACGTCAATAAAGACAGCTTTTAAAAGCTCGGCATCATGGTGTGCTGGAAATATTAGTCCTAGGCTATAAATAAAAATGGAGGCCAATGCTGCTCACCCTAAACTCCACACTTATGCATACTGACACAGGCAGCAACAGAGACGAGCAGCAATGGACACCATCCTCTGCTTCCAGAGAGGGCACAGAGGTCGATTTGGACAAAGCCTACATAAATAGCTTAGCAATGCTCTACAATTACTTTTTTTTTTATATATATATATAAAATATAAAGCTTATTTAAACAAAAAAATTGAGATTTTTAAAAGATTCCCACTATGCACATCTATTCCCTGTATTCACTTCCAGTTACATTAGCCTGCTTTCCCCAAATCTTTAAGACGACAACTGCAGATAACTTTACATTAGTGTAAGTGAGTTGTCCATAAGGCAGTTGCACATACTTATTGCTTTAAGTCAGTTTGCAATCAGAACACACGTATCAGAGCGGAATGCCTGGGCAGTAACGTGCCATTGCATGAGACGAAACTAAACCTGTGGGGGGAGAGATCCTTCACACCAAGATTCTTCCTCTCATTGGGAGCCCATCTCAGATGCCTGAAGAAGCTTTTCAAGCCACACTGATGGTGACAAAAATAAAGCAATATGACAACCACCTGGTCCTTGGGAAGGAAAACACAGAATTATTCAGTAAGGTCTTGGAATTTTATAGTTGATTTGTCCTTGTTTTGACCATGATCTCACAAGCGATGCCAGCAGCAAACCCATCTGAGACGTGTAAGTCTAAGTACCTGCCGCTTGTGAAAATCAACGTCTTAAAATTAGCACATGCATTAAGATTTGGTTTGCGATATCGTAAGAACCAAAAAGTTCAGTTCAATTTAAAATACCTTGCTCCTCCAAGACTCTTTTCCCAAGGAAGTCCAAATCTGTTTATGGCTAAAGGAAGAAGGGACGGCAGCGAAAGGCAGGAGTGCCACGCTTGGGCACAGCCTTAACGCAGCGCCCAGCTGCTTGGCTTTGCTTTAACAATAACCCGGGTTATCTCAGTTGTGGGAAAGGCAAACAGCTTCCTGACCGCAGCTCTTCCAGGCACTCGTGACCTGAGGAAGACGGGTGACATGACACTCGTGACGTTACAGCTCCCCTTTGCTCAACAGTGGCAGGTAACGAGGCAGAAACCCACAACTATAACCATATTATATGTGGTTTTGAATCCATTAACTTGGTGGTACCTTCAAGAAGGGTTTAATCTCCATCATCATCTCTGTTGCGGTTAGCAATGTCCCCAATACTCGCAGACAACTATCTTCTCCAACAGATGCACAGCTTAGACTTCTGGATGTAAAGTAGTATTTAGATATAAAATAGCAGATAATCTTATAATTCAAAGGTGTAAAATAATACCATGCATTATATAATGGTTACTTAGAAGTTGAATTTTTCGTCATATGCAAGAACTTCTTTTCTGGGATAAAGACTAAAGAGTATTTTTAATTGCACAACAACTTAATATCTAACGTGCTCTAGAACTGTCTGAACAAACTGATTAAAGCTGCTTTAAAAGGACTATATTTTTTCTTTAATATTATGGTGATCCTTACATTGCATGTAAGTCTTATTCATCTGTCACCTCACACGCCTCACTCAAAAGTGATTTTTCTCTTGTGCAACAGACCTACAGCGTAGCTCCTCCACCCTGTCCTGACCAGCATCAGTCATTGCGTTAGCACATTTACATGTAGCCAAATCTCTACACTGAAGCCCTAATTGATGATGATCAGAGGGCTGGAGCCCCTCTGCTGTGAGGACAGGCTGAGAGAGCTGGGGGTGTTCAGCCGGGAGAAGAGAAGGCTCCGGGGAGACCTTACAGCAGCCTTCCAGTACCTGAAGGGGCTACAGGAGAGATGGGGAAGGACTTGTTATCAGGGAGTGGAGCAACAGGATGAGGGGTAATAGTTTTAAACTGAAAGAGGGGAGATTTCGATTAGATATCAGGAAGAAATTATTTGCTGTGAGGGTGGTGAGGCACTGCAACAGGTTGCCCAGAGAAGCTGTGGCTGCCCCATCCCTGGAGGGGTTCAAGGCCAGGCTGGACGGGGCTTGGAGCAACCTGGTCTGGTGGGAGGTGTCCCTGCCCAGGGCAGGGGGAGGGACTGGATGATCTTTAAGGTCCCTTCCAATCCAAACCATTCTGTGATTCTTCAAAAGAAAGGGAAGAAAAAAAAAAAGCAGCAAGTAAAAGTATACATTGATAAGCCTGGGAGAAACAGCGCAGTAGAGCTATTGCTTGGCAGAAGTGTGTGAGTATTTACAAGCTTCAGGAATTTGGTGGGGTTCAGTGATGTACAAATTGCCAAGTAACTGCATTTTCTGCTTCTCTCTTGGCGTGGCACTGCAGCGAGCCTTTTCCAACCCAGCAAACAGCATCAAAAACATCAAAGCTCCCCCTCTGTGCAAAAGAACACTATTCGTGGTGAAACTGGGTTCTTGCAAAGAGAAAAGAGAGTTTATCTGACAAATGGGTTTTTTCCCTTAAATACGAGTAAACCGCATTTTTGACCCTGAAAATGTACAACTGGCATCTGCAAGTGAATGCCTGGGAAAGGGGGGGAAATGGTGTCTTTAATGACATTCCCTTCAAATCCCCCCCTTCAGATTAGGGCAGAGGACCAGCTTCATCTGCCTGTGCCTACCTGAAACAGCTTTCAAGGCTGTCGGTGCCCTTGGGTTGCTGACGACAGACAACAAAATCAAGTACAACACACAGAGACAACTCAACACTAGCACAGCAGATATTCAGTGCCCAGATGGCTGCAAAGAACTTAAGAGGCTTCAACGAAGAGGGTTGTCTTAAATACAATATTTTGAGAATTGGTGCAGAAAGTTCTGCAGGAAGGTGAACTGAATTCCAGGATGCTCTCGCAGAAGCTACCAAATGTCGTACTTGGGTTGAGCACACACGTGCAAAGCAGAGACCAACTGAAAGACATTTCATAGGGTAGACACAGTGCTTAGAGATATGGTTTAGTGATGGTTTTTGTCAGAGTTAGGTTGATGCTGGACTAGATCACTTGAAAGGTCCCTTCCAACCTAGGTGTTTCTATGAAACCCTCTTCAAGCAAGCACTTGGTAAAAGTCAGGCGGGATCAATGCTCCAAGATGACTCTTGGCACGTGGAGTTTCAAGGCTTTGATCAACACTTCAAATGGAAACCAAGCAACATGGCTCAGACGGCTCTTCTCCCGGGGCACAACAGGAGTGGAGGTGGTGGCAATGTCAGCTTTGCGGCCAACTCTGGCACGTGAGCCAAAGGGAAACTGGGCTCCCCTTTCAGGCTCCCTTCGCTGCTCCCTTGTCTCCTCAAGAGCATCAAGGCTGCAGAGGCAGGTGGCGACAGATCTTGAGGAAGCCCACGATCTCCCAACTGCTCATCAGTCCGGGAGAACGTTTCACGGCTTCGCTACTGAGTTGCCACCTGTGGGAGCAGCCCTCGCCGGGAAGCAGGTCAGGCAGGCACTCCCCGTACCGCTCTGCCCCTTCCCAAGCAGCTCTAAGCGCTGCTGCTAGAAAAAGAAGTGCAAAGGTGGTACAAAAAGAGGATACAGCACAAGGAGTCAGAAAGAGACAGAAAGAGGATTTCACCAGGCACCCAACCCTGGCAAATTCTATGCATTACAGAAGGTGCTAATCATGGTGCCATAATTAAAGGCTGAGCTGAGTCGTGGGTCTCCCAAGCCAACGTTTACCAAGATGCTTTGGGAAGGCAGAACAGCATCCACAGACCTCCAATACATGGTCTGGCAGCAGAAGTCTTTTCCTAAGATCTAACTTGAATTCTGTTGCTCAACATAGAAACCTTATCTTTCTGGAAAAAAGAAAAAAATATATATACACACACACATTTGGGGGGTTTTTTTTGTATCATTACGGTGAACGTATCTGTCCTATGCAAAAGGGTAATTTGTGGGCTGTTTTCTTTCAGTCTAGTATTTGAGTATATTGTTCTTATTTTGATAGTAAATACCAGATAATAGTCCCCACTACCTAGCTTCAGGATGGAATAGTTACAAGCAGAGCGTATTAATCCATGTATTCCCAAATCAAGATAAACTGGTAAATTTCGTGGTGGTTCCCCTAATCCCCTGTTACACTGAACGAGGCGAAATGACCCCGTGGGCTTGCTCTCTGCCTCAGAATGAGAGAAACCCAATTACAGATACCATACATATTTGGCTTCACATCAAACTAGATGAAGTTTCTTGGCTGCTTGTTCAGGATACTTGATACTTGTGTCAACATAGCCAATGTCTTTCCTGCTATTTTATTTCCATCTCTTATCAGCGTCTGGACACGGCCATATCATGTATCAAGGCTAATGTAAAGCAATAGTCTAAACAAAAGTTAAACCTTTTCCTATGCTGTCATTCCAGAAAGGAAATTCTAGAGAATTTCATTCTCTGCGATTTTAAGTATTACTTTATTTTTTTTTCCACTGCTAATTTTTCATTTTAAATACATCCTTCCCTCCCTTAAAAAAGACCAAACACATCGTTGGAAAGCAAATGATCCAAACTAGCAAATCCTCGTGCCTCTCCCACAGCACAGCTGTGAGTCTCTACAACTGAGCGTTTCCCGTGCCCCATCGAAAACATCCACCCAGTGGTGGGTGGGTATCATGCTCTCCAGCACGATACCACCTGGTTGAGAAGGTATGAAGCAGGTCATTCAAGCACAAAACAGGCAAACAAGTTATTTCGGGGGTTTTCCCCCCCTTATTCACTCTAATCACGTTGTCTAGCTTGTAACATCCGTAAAAAGACAAAACAGCTCAACAATACATCCGCACGGGACTGTCACACAGCTTCCCAAGAGTCTGATGTCCAACCAGACCGATTACCGCCATCTTCCATTTGTAGTTTTTTAATTACATTGTGACCATATGGTTGAGATAAAAACTTATATAAGCAAGAGACCACTGTCCCTGGACCAGAAAAGGAAAAAGTTCCCTTTGCCCACACACAGCACACACCAACGCTGTTGTGCTGCAGCCTGGACCAGGCTATGATGTTGGCTCATGAGCTGGCATGCGGTCACCACGGTCCTCAAGGTCCCAAAACAGATTATTTTGGGACCTTGGGGGTGGGGTAACGGTTTCAAACTAAAAGAGGGGAGATTTAGATTGGATATTAGGAAGAAATTCTTTGCTGTGAGGGTGGTGAGCCCCTGGCCCAGGTTGCCCAGAGCAGCTGTGGCTGCCCCATCCCTGGAGGGGTTCAAGGCCAGGCTGGACGGGGCTTGGAGCAACCCGGTCTGGTGGGAGGTGTCCCTGCCCAGGGCAGGGGGTGGGACTGGATGATCTTTAAGGCCCCTTCCAACTCTAACCATTCTGTGATTCTATGATTTATTTATTGTTAGGACCATTAGGTAAGATAGACCTCAACCAGCAGCCAAGTAACGTTTAGGTGTTCCAAGTGCTCTGCTCAGCCCAAGAAATTCTGGGGGCATCATCTCTGAGGGTCAACAACTTGGTTGTTGAGCACCAGTGAACACCTGGAGCTTTAGCCACCTGAAATAGCTCATGAGGAACACGTAGTGGTGGATCAGAGCAGCCACAAACCACACTTTTCTCATTAATCAAAGCACCTCCTGGGTTTTTCCCCAAACATTTGAGATAAATTTCTGTGTGTTTAACAGGATTTACAGGGCACTAATAAAACATAAGGTTTTTACGACTACCGTCAAAGTAACAGAAACAATGGTGTGCTGGCAGCACACGAGAAACGTACCCCGGCCCCAGCCAGCCCGTGTTTACCTTGGAAAGAAATCAGTGCTCCTGTACCAGAAGATCTGCGTTTTGTTCATGTGGCAAGATACCTGCTTCAGTATTGGTTAAGGTGCTATTAACTTTCTGCACATTTCCCTTCACTTTCAGTAAACAAGTTCTCTGTCAAACAACTCATAACTGGGAGGAGGCTTCGACTGCCACCGAAACACTCATCTGTTAAAATACGTTGCATATTAGCATCGTCAGTTAGTTGTTTAATAGGATGTTCTCACACGATTTGGATTGGTAAATGCAAAACTTATAAGCAGCAATATTCCCCGAGGGGCGTTCACAGCAAAGATTAAAACAAGACCACTGCATTTCCATTTCAGAGGGACCCGATGTAGCTCCCTCCCATGGGCTCTTGTCTGCCAAACTCAGTGGCCAACCAGGAGGAGGAGAACGGCGAGCAGAACAGCAGCAGCTGGGTCACGAGAAAGAGTTAGGAGAGGTGGCCACTGACAGCCAGGTTACCTCCAGCCATGCCCAGAATGAAACTTCTTCCCAAATTCCAGCAGATTTACTAAGATCTCACCATCCTCCACTATGGAGATGAGTATCAGTCACGCTATGAGATGAGTATCAGTCACAGGGACCTGATTTTCTCGCACAGTGTGCCCTGGAGTACAGACAGCACATTAGGAGAAATAAGGAAGGGATAATTTGGGAACTGAAATCTTTTTGCAGCAATTTTTTCCCCCACCCAAAGAACCATTAGCAACGCTGCCAGCAGTCACAGCCCACACTTTATGCCACACCAAAAAAAGTTCAAGCAGCAGAAGTGAAAACTTCCCATTCAACCTAAATACAGAGTTGCCGTTAGAGCCCGTAATGAGTACGTCCTTATGTAATTAAAAATCTCCAAGGCAACACAGGTACACCCCGCCAGATGTCCCAACAAGCCACAGTGACCAAGTGGTCAGCAGGCTTTAAGGTACACAAGCAATGGGGGAAGCCCTCTGCTGCTCTCCAAGGCACTCTTCAGGAGAAAACACACAACTAGTGAGAGCGTGGGTAATTCTTAATTTAAATGTAATTACATTTCAGAACCTAAAGAGAAACAAAGAGTTCTAGCTCAGATCCTTAGGAACCACTCTCCAGATCAGGGGGAAATTGCTCACCTTCATTACCCCATCACAACAGAGCAGCTTCAAGCTGAAGTACTTTTTTCCCCCCCGCCACTTATGGGTCTAAAGTGCAAAATGCACATAATAAGTGTCCAGCAAATTTTCTTTTTATACAAGGCTGACTGCTCCAAAGTACTGCAAGTAAAAGGCCCTGCCATGAAGGGTTAGTTATGTTAATTCACACACTATTGAAGTTTAGACTTATCACACCCAGCCCATTTTTTTTCCCGTAGTATCACCTGGAACCAGTTTTGGGGCTCTGCCACTCCGGTAGGTGAAAAGTCATCTTGACCATGCATTGGTACTGCATACAAGACCAATGATTCTCCAACTTCTCCTGGTTTGTGTTTGGACCGAGATACATCAGACCCAGCCCTGTCTCCATCCTCTTCCCCTCCTTCTGGCTTCTTCACGGCATTATCTCACAACCCCCCAGTTCCTATGGGTTTTTAACTCCTGAGGAGGAAAACACAGCCAAGGATGGAGGGCAGGGAGCTAAATTTTGTTTAGCACTGCTTCAAGACGTGATAAATCCCTGTAACGGGGATTTACACATAAGGTGAAAGAAATTTTATTCTTTTCTATCTATATAAATGCAGGTTTGGGGGTATTCTTCACTTGTGGTTTGCCAGCACATGTTTGCCACCAGGAAAAACCAGCTGCTTTTTACGCCCTATAGACTACCAAAGGTAGGAAAGGCAGAAGAGGAGCCATTCTCTCTGGATCATCTTAGCTGGCTTTAAAATCTGAAACATCATTTGTGAGGTTAAATGCCCTCACATACGCACTTCCAGCGGAGTGGAAACCTTACCACCACGATGCGTTTGAGTTTCGGGGACAGATCTGGGTGTTTCTGCCCCTCTGCTCGGGGATGCCCCGTGGTTGCCACTACGCAGCGTGGCCGGTCCTGTTCAGCATCTATAATGATACCTTTCTCTCAAAAGTACAGTAATGAAGTCTGTACAAATAAATATTTTAAGCAAGTTTGTGTGATTGAGAGCAGGATTCCTGAAGCAGCTTTTTTATTCCTGTGTATTGAGAGGTAGGAAGTGCTTCCAGCTCGGGCCGTGGTTCAGTGCGGGTACACGAGAACAGACAACCCCATTGAGAAGGGGATATTTCGCTGATGCTTTTAGATGTCTGCCACTTGTTCAATCATGCTCTTTTCTGAATATTTGGAGGTATCAAATCAACATGCTCCTGGATGCCAGGACCGAGGCACGCCACGTTTGAGAGGGCAACATGTTTGAGTGTTACAGCATATTACGTGAAAGGAATTACTGTCACTTGCCGAGCTGGGTTTTATCAGCAGAACTTTACTGCTCGGTTAAGCAAAATCCTTCGTCATCTAACCTGGACTGAGACAGATGGGGCAGGTCTAATACCATCTTAAGAAATTTCCAATTTAAATGACAAGCACGCCAGCCTCCCTGGCTTACTGTTGGAAGAGGAAGATTTAGTTTTGCTCGCTTTTCCCTCTCAGTGCGTCGCAAACACCTCCACAAACCTATGGCTGATCCTAAGACCTCAAATCACTACCTTTCACTAACAGAAGCCCCCACTGCTCATCAGAGAATGATTTCAGAAATGGAGGAATAAAGCCCCACCAGCTGGTTGGCCAGATCTGTATCTTTGGCTTTGGAGTCCCAGCGCTCTCTGGGCAAATGCCTTCGAACTGTCTGCCACTTCGAGGTTAGCAGAAGAAATGATTTGTTCACTGTGATACCAACCTGGCGCGACGCAGTCGTGTTACGTGATGACAATATACTGTCTCCTCGTAAAGCAGATCTCTGCTCAGAGCAAGACTAAAGCGCCATCCTGCTTCCACGCTCCTCCCCATCCTGCAAGCCCTACAATATCAGCATGACATATGAAAGGGTCCTGCTCTACCCTCAGCCTCTTCCCTACCAGTAAAAGACATCTCGCAAATTAAAAAAGGGCCATAATGATACCTCTGCTAACAATTTTGCATCTAAATTTCTGAGGGTTTCTATTACAATTCAGTCATTCTTTTCCATATTCCTAAAGAGTGCGAGAAAAGCATCACTTAAATTACGTGCTTTAAAAAACTATGACAATAGCACACAAAATGGAAGAAAATCCAGTGCCTTCACTTTCAGGTGTCGTGGCTTAGCAAGGTCAAAAAGGGAAGAACAACATCTTTTGTGACCGTGAGGATTAAGGAATGTTTTCTTTGCAACTGCACACCAAAATAAAAAAGCAGCTCTGTACTATAAATATTTATCACCAATACGGAGAGCAAAGGACGATCAAGCAGATAGGACTTGAGATACTCGTGTGTTCCCTTGAAAAGCCTCAACTGCCCTGAAGAGCAGCATGCATGAGGGACATCCAGTCCTCTAATATATGATGCCCAAGACTCAGCTCTGGGGACCGAAGAGATGCTGCCCACAGAACAGGAGGTGATCAAGTCTTGCTGCTGTGGGCCCCCGAGACCACCATGAACAGGTACATGCAACACTTGTGGCAGGAGAACATCAGGGCTTTGGACTCACACGGTGGGGAACCAGCACAGGGTGCAGTGGGACAGACAGAGCATGAGCAGCTGCAGGTGGGAGTTATGCTGGGAGAAGTCATGGTCTGGGGGTCAGCATAAGTCATTTACGTTCATTTACCTTCACAACCAAATATCTGCACAGTCATTAGTTCCCTGCTCTGTTCGGCTGACTTCTGCAGCTACCATCTCAGGATCCTGGTGACACACTTGCCATGAAGCCACGATCCAGCTCCCCCAGTCACATGAAAGCACCGTCACTGAACAAGGTGCTTGTCTAGTTACCCTAATACAGTCAAAACAGCCAATTTAAATTAAACCTCCAGTATAAGATTTCAATGAGAGCTTCTGGCAACACTTACGACAGGATCTGGCTTACCAAGAATGATACTGATGAGGTGCAATTATTTATCAAGTGCAAAATGAACTGAAAAACACCCACCTAGCAACTTTTTTGAGTCTGTCCATCCCTCCCCTGTCCTCCCTCTAGAACATATGAGCAAACCAAAGCCGCTAATTTCATTCATGACAGATTTTCCTTTCCCCGACTGGAGGAATTCAGTCTGCCCAGCAAAACTTAATGGAAATCATTCAATCAGAACACGGACATGCTTCCTTCACATAATCAAGTAGCTGGGCTTACTTTGACTAGTTTTACATTATATATTTCCTTTTCTCATACATTATACAGGCATCAAACGTTAAGAAAAGCACTGCACAAAATAACAAAATAACTCTGGTATTTTTCTAATAAAACAATTTCCCAAAATATTTACAGCACCAAAATAAGCTCTTATTACATACAAATGAAAAAACATTTAAGAGCTTAAGACAGTTTTGGAATAGCAAAAAATAAAGCATAAAGGCAGTCCCCCAATACTTTTTTTTTTTTAATACACTGTTGTAACAGCTTAATCAATTTTTAGACGAAATTGGAAAAAACCTGTATTCATTTATTTCATCTGAGAAACAATAGGCATACAGGTGGCAGATCACTCTCCTTAGTGAAAATAAACACCTTCCATACGTCACTTAACCAACGCACATGATACCCTGACAACTCCGGATCTTCAAGTCCTTCATTAATATCCTTACAGTGTGACTGTCTAGGAGAAGGACTAAAAAAAAGGTCAAGGAAGGCAAGTTTTGGCCTAAATTTCACCCATGGTTTGGTCTTTGGTGCAACCCGGAGAACTGTTACAATAGTCTGTGAAGAGTTCCTCGCTCCAATGGAAAAGGTCAGTCATTGAATTTCCTTAGAAACTTTTAAACCAATTCACCTTACACAATTCACTAGCAAGAACTATAACAGCTTAAAAAACACCTAGCAAAGTTATTATTAAAATTTTTATTCTGTATATTACAATTACAGTTCCAAGTCAATGACTCCAAAGCCTTTTATTAGATCATAAAAAACTTAAGACCAGTTTATAATGAAATCTCTAATCAAATATGAATGAATCATCCAATATGACACAATTTCTTGAATGAAAAACAGATGGAAAAGTAGTAACGATTGTGTGGTTTAAATCACAAGACATTAGTTAAGCCAAAGGAGCAGATATTTAATCATAAGCACTTGTTTCAAGTTAAAGGAGACACCGGCTTAAGGTAGACCTCAAATTAAGCCATTGAAGGGGCAAATGCCAAGCCAGCACCAAGCAGAAATGTAAACGAGATGGCTTTACTGTGAATGAACTTACTAGTGCACCTGAGGCACAGAAAGTGCTGATCTCCCATTTGCTTGGTGGCAAGAGGTATTAGGTGAGGATGGAGGAGCACGTCCCTGTATGGTCCTCTTTGAGAAAGTCCATGATTTAGGAAAGCACAGGAAGACAGAAGGAAACCATGCCAGTAAAGCTGAAGTGCTCACGTTGCAATCCAGCTCTCAAAAGACCGGATTCATTTAAGGCAACATCCCGTCTTTCAAGGTCTACACACTTAAGAAGCCAAAAGAAAGTTAAACCATTACGCTTTGGCAGCACTCTCGCATTAACTTGGTGCGTCAGTGTTACTAGGGCTTTTCAGCTTGAAGTAGCTAGGTTACAGTTTCTATTTGTATACAGGGTGAAATATATCTCAGCCTAAATCATTTTGGGGTTTAGAGCAAGTTTTTGGGGGACAGGAAGCAGGGGGGAAAAAGGCAACAAAAAGGGAGAGGAATGGTCTATTTAGCCATCCAACGGCAATTCTCCAGGTCAGCATCTGGAGGCTACAACAATGTTTTAGGCATCGTTGCACAAGCCGTTCACCTGATACTCCCTCCACAGCCCAAAGACAAAGCAGAGCCAAATATAGCCCTGAAAATCAATATACGCTGAGGAAGAGCCTCTGGGACCTTGAGAAACGCATCTCGTGTCAGAAGAGGAATTCCTAAAATCCTAGGAATGCAGGTGGCTGCTGAGCACGGACCTACGGCATCTACTTCCCCTTTAGCGATAAAGTACCCCGAGTAAATTTTGGCATAAAGCACTCTGGGGAGCTCCGTAGTACAGAGCACGCCAATAAAAAGGGAACACGGACCAAAGCAAACCTGCTGTTAACAAAACAGTCCTCAGCAGCTCCTCCAGGTAACGCTCCCATCCATCTAGCAGGCGTCAGGAGAAGCTGATGGAGAAGCGGACCCGAGTACAGGGTGTGTCAGACCACTCCAGCTATCGGACAAGTGTTACCTTGAAAGGGTGAGGGAATTAAGAAGAAAATAAAATAAAAACAAAACAACAAAGATTTCATCTCGATTCCCTCTTTAGGGTTGCAGATCCAGGTAAAACACCCGGAGCTGGAAACACAAACAGCAAACAAGACCCGGCACAGTCACCCAAAGATCGCAGCTGAGACACGCAAAATTTTTTCACCGAGAAATGCCTCAATCCGTGATCAACTTTCCATGAAATATTTATCGCTTTTCATTCATCGCACAGTACTGTTATTTTTAGACGAGCCAGAGGCAATGGGAACAGATTACTGATTAACAATTCAAGGGAGCCTTTAAACGTCTGCTCGTATTGTGCTATCTCCTCCTTCCCTAGGTTTAATGTAAATACCGTTGTGCGTTCAAAGGTATCACCGGCTTTTATACAAAAGCAAAAGCACAAAACAAGCTTTCCTTTGGTAGGGAACCGGGGAGAAGAATTATTTTGAAAATAACACTTTGTGAACAGTCAGGACTAAGCAAATTCAGTGAAATCTATAGTTGATCAGCGTGAATTAATAAGCTAAACAAGGTGAGGAAAGAATAAAGAAAAATAGCAAGTTGGGTCTTGCAGTACAGCAAACTTTCCTGCCAGTTACCTTTCATCTTAGAACACAGCTCTGTATTCAAGCGCTTAAGATTTAAGTGCTGCTTTCAGCTTTTAAAAGAGGAGTAAGTCGTTAATAATTCATTCCACCTCCTCCGTTTAATAACCGTTTCCTTGTGGGTAAGAAAGGAGGTGACAGGTACATATTTTTTTCTGAGACGAAACACAACAAAACAGAGTTCAGGAGCTGTGGGCTCCTGCTCTTCCCATCCCACAGGATCAGGACATCCACAGATCACATTCTGGGCAGACATCAAAGCGGTCCCTGCTCCAACAAACCCAGCTCGGCGAGAGAAGTGGTTTCACAGAATCTCAGAATGGTGGGGGTTGGAGGGGACCTCTGGAGATCATCTAGTCCAACCCCCTGCCAGAGCAGGGTCACCCAGAGCAGGTGGCACAGGAACACGTCCAGGCGGGTTTGGAATGTCTCCAGAGACGGAGACTCCACCACCTCTCTGGGCAGCCTGTGCCAGGGCTCTGCCACCCTCAAAGGAAAGAAGTTCCTCCTCATGTGGAGATGGAACTTCCTATGTTCAAGTTTGTGCCCGTTACCTCTTGTCCTGTCACTGGGCACCACTGAAAAGAGCCTGGCCCCCTCCTCCTGACACCCACCCTTTAAGTATTTATAAGTGTTGATAAGATCCCCCCTCAGCCGTCTTTTTTCCAGACTGAAGAGACGTAAATCCCTCAGCCTTTCCTCATAAGAGAGATGTTCCAGTCCCCTAACCAACTTGGTAGCCCTTTGCTGTCCCCTCTCCAGCAGTTCCCTGTCCTTCTTGAACCGGGGAGCCCAGAACTGGACATAGGTTTAACACCTTGTAGCACAAGGATGATGGAGTTCAGGCAAGAGATGGTGCCTCACCAGGCTGGCCAAAAAGCTCATCCCTCTCACATACATCCCTACACATCCACACAACCCCGCAATGGGCATGTGATGACGGAGAGTTAGAGAGTCACTAAATTATCCTACGATTATGACTGAAAAAACACGAGTTTGGGTGCAGTATTAGTCCAGCAAAGAGATGCTGAAGCTTGAACTTCCCTGGTACCCTGCAGGGAGCTGCCCAGCTTCTCTAGATGTGGCAGTTCCCTCCCCTGTCCTGCACAAATAACCCCCAACTTGCCAACCACGTTCTGGGCATGCTCCAAAGGGCTTTTTATAAAAGCACAACAATACAGCAGAATCAGCTGTGGAAATGTGGGAGCCGGCTGCAGCCTCACGCAGGGCTTTCCTTGCTGAGCACCAGGTCACAAAGGGGAACTTCAGTAGTACCTCCAGCTAGTAAAACACTTCTTTTATTGCCATTTTATTGTCATAGGCTACATTTTGTACATCTGTCTTAGGGCGGGAAATAATACCCGTTGCAGTAGATATAAGGTTTAACTATCAAGGCTCTAAGCTACACTAACCTGCGGTTTCCCTGCTATCCTATGCCAGAGCATCTAAACGGTGGCAAAACTAATACACTAAGCTTGCCAAAATCACTGCAGCTTTTAAACAAGCTAGCAACAGGACAGTAAGCAAACAACAATTTAATCTGCTTAGTGTATGGTTGTGACATTAAAATGACTTCTCAAGAACTCGCTTTTAACGATAATACGTTTTTTTGGGTGGGTTCCCCTCCACGCCCAGCCCCTGGACTCCAGGGAGAATAGATCAGGATATTTTTAACATTAAAGGATTAGCCTTTCCACATGTGAGCTACACTGCTGGGGCACGATAAAAGCACCTGCCATCCCTGTACTAACCCGCCCTGGTGTGAACAAGCTCTTGTCTGCAGAGGCACGAGCCTGTTGGGAGCCCCAAATCCTGGCTGACCGGCCAGCAATTTGAACCTGCTTCAAAGCCCCGCTGCACCACGCTGATTCCGTACCTTTCTGAAGGAGCTTTTGAAGCAGACACGCTATAGAAAGCAAGCAAGTATCTGAAAATCTGATGCAGTGAGAGGGCATCCCCCTTCCTTTGAAGGGATAAATTAACAAAGGCGAGGTATTCGGTTCTGTTAGACCAACCGGACTACCACTCCTTCCTCTGAGAGACGGGGATTAATCTCTGATTTCAAAAGCCTGTAAAATCATGTAACAATATTAGTCCAGAGGTTCTTGCAAACCATTTATTCATACATTCATCAGCATTTTTTTTTTCCAAATGAACATGGAAGTGAGACCGGGTAATTGGATCCAGGAAGAAGAAAAAGCAAGGACCCAAGATCTCATGTATAGTCCTCTGGCTGCCCCTGCTCTTGCCAGTGTCAGATCCAGAAGAGCCCCAGTACCATGCTGGAAGAGACAGAGTTGCCAGTGGCGTGGATGGAGAGCAGGGACACAGCCATGTGTGGAAGAGCCGTTTTGGGTAGCCTAATGTGGAAGATGCAGTCCGCTCGTCACCACCATCAGGGCACCATCTCGTTAGTCAAACCCCTGTTGCTCTTGTAGGAGCTGCTCAGCAATAGCCACCCGAATGCTCTGTGTAACCCACTAATTCCTAACGTTTTGCAGGAGACTACCACCAATCCTCAAAAACTCCTCAGAAAACCACCACTGCTCACTTCTCTAGCGTGCACTATGGCCTCACAGACCATCCATGGTCTGCAGATCACCGCTGGAGACCAACCTCAAGAAGGGATGCAGCCGTTCTCCATCTGATCCACAACAGCAACCAGAGACAGGTCTATCACCTAAGGGGCAACAAGCCCAGCATGTTTTCCTCAGCTTCTCCATGAAACAAATATGTCCCAACGCAAACTATCTGTCAGCTGCACTCAACCGCTGCAATAAGTGATGTGATTATTACTTTTACCACAACTTGGGAATGCATCCCTGAAAAGCCAATGGAAATGCTCTGAGAAGGACAATTTCTTTCCTAATTCCGTAATTGTACTGCCCCCAGAGCTTCACGTTAGGCCATGAGAAGCATATCGGGGAAACACGGCTGGTCAGCTGAGACGCTTCATCTCAATTTGCGGTTTTATTACTTAAAGTAAAGCTTTTAAGTTTAAAAAGGACTAGTTTCCATCTTATTTAATTCTAATTTTACGTATATATCACACATAGCAAGCTGTTTTCACACTTCTAATACTAAAGAAGTTGCTAAAGATTGTTTTGTAAGAAAGTGGGCAATTCTAAACTTTATAGTAACAAGAAAAACTGAAAAGACTAATGGGAGGTTGTTACGTGAACTGCCGTAAACAGCCTTATAAAGAAAGAAAACTCTACAAAGTATGCTTAATGAAGATTTACTTGATAAATCTCAAGGATGGTATCAACAGTAGGCAAGCGATGTTTAAGAGGATTCTCTACAAAATATCTGGGTATTTACACAAGCGAGATCTTTAAGGCTGGGCGCCCAGCTTTGCACTATGGAGAAGGCAAAGCATCTCGCAGTTTAAAAGCACAGGAAAAAAAAGTAAGAGGACAAGAGTGTTCTGTCCCTTCCTCCTTACATATGAATCACTCCCCCTATGCAGACTGCAACTAAGTTCACTGCTAAAAAGAAGAAAAATACTGCAAAACAAAACAAAACAAAAAAAAACACAACTTAAAACCAGTACGCTAACTTGCAGGACAATTCCGTCGCCCTTCTGCAAGCAATCTGCTGCCACCCATCAAAACCAGGCAGTGGCCACCTCTGCGCTCACGTATTTGGGATGCGTTGTCTCCTGTTAAGCATGGCTTCTTAATCATGATATTTTCCGTACAATATTAACTAAAAATAATCTGCGTAGTCCTTGCTCTGAATTCAGCAAGTAAAAGTTAAGGAAAAAACAACACTGCACAACAAACTCAACAATTTATCCCCTTTCCTCCCCCGGGGCCAAAGATGCAGTAATATTCTAAAGCCAGAAAAAGTAGGAAAAAAGTATTATCAAATAGATTATTATATTCCTGTGCGAGATGTGGGTTGTGGGGAAGAGAGAGAAATCATTTTCCTAAAAACACACTTTGCCAATGACCAAACTCCATTCTACTCAACTCCATTTACTCGTACGATGTTTTCATAAAAATTCTCTAAACGTTTCTATTTTGTACTTGAGATGTTCCACAGCATGCTTAGGACCTGGGTACTGAACATCCCTATCTCACCTTTTTACATCAGAGAAGAACAAGGATCGAACTTCTCCTTCACTTGGTTCATGACGGAGAGAAAGCGTTTTGGTTTCCTACAGGTACACCGCAATGATTTTATCTTAACTTAAATGCAGTTCTGAGGATAAAGGCTCATCATCTGCTGAAGTTTATTCATCATGAGGGCTACAAATCAGTCGCTTTACCATAACCAGGACAGGATAAGGTTTTAAACGGAACATCCCAGGACAGGATTAAGCCTTTTTTTTTTCCTTAAGCTGTTTTTCAACACCATTATTTCAGCCATGCCTGAGACTTGGAACAACACTCCACAAACCCACACATAACTTGTTTTTCCAGAGCAATACTTGGTATTACTTCTCCTTTCTTCTCGCAGAAGGATCTGCGGCAAACTCCTAACAATGATAAAAACCAGACAGGACAACGGTTTTTTCAAGTGGGTAAGTTCCTCAACTTGACCACAACTTTCAAGATTAATTTTAAAAACCCATCAGGATACATAGGTATAGGCAGGCACCACACTTGAAAGCCAGCTGATGAGCCACTTCCAAGATCATCGATGATACTCGCTTGCATTTACAAACATGCCGAAACTTTTTTTTTTTTTTGCCAAACACTGTGCTTCCGGGTTTTAATCACCGTTCCGCAAATCAAAATATAAGATAGACATTTCCAGCCTATGTACACACGCGCTGCAGGGCTGAAAAGATTTCTCCAAAATTTAGCGGAAACCGAGTAAGCGTAGGGTCTCGAGTGAAAAGTACCCGGGTGCCCACTGCCCGGAGCCAACACTGCCTCTTGCATGAGGTCCCATTTCCATTCCCAGTCGGTCCTACCCTTCGCCCACTACACGCACATCCAGCCTGAGCTTTCCAGCGCGAGACAGGAATTCCCACGGCTCAACGGCTGGCAGAAGCCATTTGCCAAAGAGGCATCGCTGCCTACCTCACATCCAGCACACACGGCACAAACACAGCTCCTCAGTGGCAGACAGCTGTTTATTTTTTCCGTAGGCATACAGCTGAGCTATTAAAAACACTCAAAACGGAGTCCAAAAAGTAAGAATTCCATAAATCCTGTATGAGTCTATAACACCTCAAAAAAGGCTCCTTTCATCTGGGGAAAATTAGAGCACACTGAACTCTACCATCAGGTTACCCAAGTTGTAAACCAGCACCAGCCTTTGTCCTGAAATATCTCAAAGGAACCATTAAACGTAACAAGCAACAACAAAATCAGTTCCCCCCCCAAAAAAGAAAGGAAAGTAAAAGACAAACCCATCACATCAACAATACTGGCCCTTGATCTACTGACAGAAAAGAAGATTCTTGTGCAGAGCCACAAAATTCAACCTACTCCATGAATACAAAAAAGGGAGTAAAATCTTTCAGCTGACCTGCGTTACCACGGTAGCCTTAAAATAAGAATCTCTCTTACAGCCTCCCTTACCTGATGGACAAGTTTTGGAGCACATGGAGGAAAGAGAGATTTCTCAGAATCCAAAGCCAAACACTCGTACAAGGATCTCTTCCTTTTTTCACCCAACACAATAGCTCTACCTCCACAAAAGCTTCCTTCCCCAGATATGCATTTAAGTCCGCAAAAATCTAGGTTAGGTCACAGCCCATTCCCCCGATTCCCTCCCCTCCCCCCCAATCTACTGAAGTTGTTTTGAATAAGCTTCATTTACATTTTTCCAACTTGCATTACCAGAAGCGCTTAGATCTTCTGCGAGATCTCTTCCTTAATATAAAAGGACCTAAAGGCATTTTGGAAGGCAGCAGAGAAGGGAAAGTTGGGTTTTTGGAAAACTCAAGCTCCTACCTGGAAAGTTGATAATGCTTCATATACCAATCTCATACCTACTATAAATATCTATATCTGTTCGCACCTGGAAATAAAACACCTTTTGGAAGAGAGCAGGGGGAAAGACAAAAGACAGATTGCTTTCCATAGCATTTCATGTATTGTGACCAAAACTTTGGTTTCCACCATTTGAAGTACTGCAACTGTGAGCCACAAGACCTCTCTCAGCTCCACGAGGAGCAGCCAGCCCCAGATGAACGCTCTGGCTGCTGTGTTGCTTCATACCAGAAGGACAAGCCCCAGGAGACGCTGTAGCAGGATCATTAGAAGAGGGAAGAAAAGCAAATAGCCCAGTGACACGCTTTGATCAGCCTGCGTTTGGTTCCTCCTTTCAAACCAAGGAGACTTCTCCTTAATGGGAGCAGCAACTCAAAAACCTACTTTGCTTCGCAGTGCTCCTTTTAGGCTGTGCAGAGACTCACGAGGTGCTCCTTTGTCCTGCTGTCCTCTCCTTTCTAAGGAAAACCCAGCAGCTCCAACCAGGTTGGGCTCTCCTTCCATCCCTGCCAAGGGTGAGGGCTGAGCTCTTTAGGACTCCCCAAGGTTGCTGCGCTCCATCCTCCCTCCATTCCCAAATCCCACTCGCCCAGCCTGGGAAAGTAGCTGTGTGCCAGTTCTAACACACTTTGTTCCAGCCTTTTGCATTTGCATTCCGCTCTCCCACTTGCAAGATAGAGCTGCAGAATATTTAACTGCATTCCCAGAATAGGAACAACATTTTATAAAAGTTTCTTCTTACCAGAGCTAGGCATGTGGTTCACTCTAGGTGGATTCAACAGCTCTACTGGCTGGTCTCTGCCAGAAAGCCCATCTGGGGGGGAAAAAAAAAAAAAATAAAATAAAATAATCACATCAACTCCGGTTAGCTGAGCTATTTTTAGATATTCCAAGCAGGAAAAAAAAAAACCAAAACCAAAAAAAATAGCAAATCACTAACTAATTATCAATGTAAAACAGAAACACAAGTAGCACAAATCAACAGAAACAAGAACATTAACAGGACAGCTGCGTAACAACTGCGTACACTAAAGCATTAAACAAAAGATACTGTTTCCCAAATTGCACTCAGGTTTTCCTCGTCTTTAAATTCCCAACTGGTACAGATCCCAATCCAAGGAAAACGGCACGTCAGCTTATAAACCTTACCATACAATAAGGAAATTGCAATTCATTCCTTGCTCGGAGAACTGAGTGAGTTAAGAGAGAAATGCAGCCCTGCGAAGCGAAGTTGAAGAATGGCTGTAATATACCAGGGAGATGTTAAGGAAAACTGACAAATCACTGCAGGAGATTAAAATGCATAGACATGCATAACAAGCCCCATTTTGCATAAGTTTGGATTTCAGAAAGGCATTAAAAACATACTTTGTAAATGATATGCAGAAATCCATCTTGCTGAAGCAGTTCTCTATTTAAAATATTTCAAAGATTGTATCTTGCATTCAGGTAGAGTTAAAACCGAAGAATACGATACCTGCTGCTGGAGACTGCCAGACCAGATTTTCTAGTCACCCATTCCCTCCTCATCTGCCCCCCCAGTAAAAGCTGAAGCAAAAAATGCTAAATTATGTTTTCAGTACTTAGATGATGAATACTTGAATACAGAAAACTTATCTCAAAGCCATTTGTTCCAGTGTAAATATCTCCACCTCTGCCGGTTCTGTCTCACTTGTCCTCTAACGCCTTTCTGCGCTCTCTGCTACAGCACAGATACCATCAAGCCAAACCCTGTCTGGAGACATCAAAGAAGCCACCCCATCTCTCTCAGTCAAAGCTAAGGAGAGTATCATAAAAATGTTAAAATGTGAAAACATTAAAAAAAAAACCAAACACAATAAAAATAAAATTAAAAAATAAAATAAAATTAATTAAAATAAAATAAAATAGAAAAATCACACTTTGGTTTCTTCTCGTATTTACTCTGTTCCAAGTTTCTGGAGAGAAAGAGTATTTGGGTCCTCTCCATCACTTGGGTGGGTTTGCCTCCAATGACCATACCCAAGGATCAGTGCAGCCTCAGGCGCTATGTCAAGAAATTAAACTATAACCATGCCGAGTTCTCCTTCTCAAACAAGTTAATATAGATTATTCACATTAGAATTTTTTTGGCTTTTGTCTCCTTACTTCTAGAGCCAAAAGAGTGGCTGGGCTTGCTGTACCGGAGCAGCCAGCCTGCGGTGTCGGTGAGGTGACACTTGGCCAGCTGAGCTTCGCCTGCACAAGCAGCAGCAAGCGGCAATAAATGAGGCGGCAACTGGATAGAAATGTAGAGCGCAGCATCACTCCTTCAAATAACTTCTGCCTCAGCCTCCCCAAATTCACAAGCCAGTGGTCACTGCAGATCAAAGAGCGTAAACGGACAGCAAAAAAAATACGATCCTCCTTGATCACTGAAATGTCGGGTTGTACAGCCTTGTTTTTTCTATAAGACAGGCATTTGCTATCTCAGCCCTCGCTTGTAATTTTTTTAATTCATTGGCGAACCGCAGCCCTACTTGCTGCTGAAGCCCCCGCTACGTTTCTGTGCTGAACACGCCAGCATCGCCCAGGGACCACGAGCGGCTCCCAAAACTCATCCCTTCGATCTGTCGGCAGCTTAAAAGAAATACCACTCTGCTGGGCTCTCCTGGCGACGGAGCAGCAGCCGCCCCAGCGGCGGCCAGCACAGCACGAGTACCCGCTCCGCAGCTCGGCCGGAGAGAGCTGCTGGGAGACCCCGCATCTTCCCCGGGAGCCGGGTATTTTCAGCTTCTCCGCTGAGCTATTTCAGATGGAGTCATGTCTTCAGAAGATAAGGACCCATCTCCAGAACAGAGCCCTGTACCAGCAGCCCAGGTGCTCTGCGAGACAAATCCATGGCAATTTTGACAAAAACACCCGTCTGCAGTGAGGCCGTTGGAGCCGAGGTGCCCTTTCTCACGCTAAACCCAGCAGTTTTGAACAAGGGACATATTAAACCCGTATCCCCAGCAGTACAAAGCTGCCGGCAGAGATCAACCGACAAGAGCCCACCTACTCCTAGCCCAAGTCCTAGCCCACCTGTTCCTAGCCCACCAGCTATTCGGGCAGGCTCACCTGGCCGGCCAGACAGCACCGACAGGCGCCTGCACAAAGCAGGCAACCTGCTTCCATGCCCACCGAACCAAGAAAGACTTTTTATTTTGTTGCCCATGGACTTCCCCCTCCCCCCTACTTGTGAATTTTCAGCTGCACCAGAGCATCGCAGATCACTGACGAAAGTGTTGGTTAATAGGGATTTTTTTAAAGAAAGTATCTGCATTTTCAATTAATTTAAAAAAAAAAAAAAGCCAACCACCAAACAACAAACCAACAGTCTTCAACCTTCATTCCCAAATGAGTAATAGAAATATCTTTTAAAGCACTGACACCTTAAACACTGGAAGTGAAACCAAACTATGCAAGACTGAGGTTCTGTATTTACTATATTGAGGGATTAAAAAAATAAATCTCTATTTGTAAAAAAAAAAAAGTTTTGGGGGGAAATTTGGCACTTTAGCCGGAGATATTTGTATAAGGCACTTCTTCTCCTAAGCTACTAGTCATACACGGATAAAATAGGTTAAAATAAGATGTAAACAAGCTGGCACATGGCTTGCCTCCCCCCGAGGGGTAAGCGATCTCACCCCCCGAGCATGCTAAATGCCTGCACCCAGCAACCATGCCATCCACACAAGTTGGTTACTAAATTTTTTGGTAAAACGCTTTGGGTTGGTATGTCCAGACCGCAATCGTTTCACCCTACCTGCTCCTGGTAACCCACCACCTTCTTTGCCAGCCCTCCATCCCCTTCTCTCTCGTGCAACTCGCGGTACGGTCGGGTCCCACAAGGAGCATCCTTCTCTGGCTGCAGGAGCCCGTGCAGCCAGCGGGGACAGTTCAGCCCCATGGGGTGACCCGGGACGTGCCTTGGGCCCCCGCATTCGCTCCCTCTGCAAATGCCCCTCCACCTCCCGACGGGGAGGGTGGAAGCCCAAGCCTGCAGGTTGCTGCCGGGGGGATGCAGTTGGCCCCGCAGCGCTGGGGCACCCCCGCAATGGGAACAAGCATCCCCGGCATCTATGTCGAGAGTTCATAAAACGCTGAGAAGCAAAGCAATATCGCAGACATTTCCATTTACTCGCTTTCAAGACTCTAGAGGAGTTTGGGGGTTGAGTTTTTTTGTGTTTCTTTTTTTTTTTTAATTGAAGTAGCTGCAAACACACACTCTGTTGCTCCCCATACACACACCTTCTGTCACTACAAAACACGAGCAGCAGTGAAATAGCCAGGACCTGAGAGACATTTCAAGCTCATTTTATACAGCTGCTATGCCTCACTGCAGAAACTACATGTGTTTAAGAGAAGCCTGTGCTCTGTAACCAGACTTTCCAAGCTGGAACCCAAATGTCGCCCTTCTCCCAGCAGCATCCCAACAACCACAGGCGAAAGCCAAAAACTCTCACTCCAGCCACCTCCGTAAACGCAGGCAGAGCCTCTCTGGTTTCAGACACCGCTTGCTGTCAGGATACTGCAGGAGATTCCCCAAAATTCACAGTCCTACATCAGGTCGGCTACTTTGGGTGCGAAATACTCTTTTGCTCTGGATTGCGGCGGTTGCACAGTATCTGCGTTACTCAAAGCTGCGATGGTTCATACCATCAATGAGCTTCACTCGACAAAAAAAAAACTGAGCATCTTGGACTCAAAAGTTTGCTGCACATGGCCATTTCAGCCCAAAAACAAAGCAAAAAAGAAAAAAAAAATCCAGAAGACAAACTCAGCCTCTCAAAGCAGTTAAGCTTTTCCCCTTGTCTCCTCAGCTTCCTACAACAAGCTAAAGATGCTACAAAATGCAAAGAAATCCTTTAATTTCAAGAGACTAGCTGATCAGTTTGTTAGGAAAGTTAAAATACCATTGCATTCAATGAAGTACCACATCTACTGCCAACAAAATACTGACCAAAAACCCCAACAAACCAAAGCAAACAAAAACCTTACACCTTCCAAAAGGAGCAGAAGAGTCCCTTACACTGGTCTGACGGAAGGCTTTAAAATCGTAACTGCGCTACATGAAATTTTGATCAAGTACTAAAATCCATATACCAAATCTACCAGGATTCCTTCTTTGCTGCCCACAAGAGCACTTGCTTTGATTGCTTCCTCCTCTCTCAAACAGATGAGCTAAATCGATGTCAAACTTCTAAAGAACTATCTGTGAAAGAACCCATGAGAACTGACCACTGAAAGATGGAGGGGTTTGGAGTCCTCGGCTGTGATGATGTACTCCATACAACTTTAAAAGAGGAAAAATATCCCTACGTTTCCCGTATTCAACCATGTTGCTTCACAGATCCTGTTGCACCATCACACTGAAGATAAGCTGGGATCTAAGTCTCAAGAAAAGCGTGTTTTCTGCTCCTGCTGCT
Organism: Stercorarius parasiticus; assembly: GCA_013396915.1. Lineage (NCBI taxonomy): Eukaryota > Metazoa > Chordata > Aves > Charadriiformes > Stercorariidae > Stercorarius > Stercorarius parasiticus. The sequence goes on along the minus strand of VWZL01002048.1, from coordinate 322,190 downwards.
TTGGGTTTTCTTACCACCGTTACTGGAGCCTCTCTCAAATCAACTGCTGTAGAATTGATCTTTGCGCGACAAGGGAAAAGCACGACGGTTTGTGCCAGTGCTTCGAAAGCGCTAAGAGTGGTCTGGGGTCTGCAAATGCCAAAACGAATACAATCAGCTTGCATTCCAAAAAAGTTTTACCTCCTACCTTTAACAAAGCATTCAGCTCCAATCCCCTCCACGCTTCACCACGTATCTACAGAGAAAGCTTTGGCAACTACAAAATTAAAAAAAAAAAAAAACCAAAAAAAAAAACAAAAAAAAACAAAAAAACCCTCAGAGGACGCTAAAGTTATCTGTGCCACATGTAGGTCTACAGTTTTACCCCTTTTACTGCCCAGAAAGGATCACAGGGGTGTCCGAAAAGCAGACAAGGATGGGAAGCAGCTTGTCTTACCACGGTGGAAAGTGCAGAGAGGTCAAACCACGCCATCACAATCTGACTCTTTCACAAGCCACAAACCCTGGTCTGAGTAGTACTGAGACAAACCAGATTAACTGCAAAGTATTTGAGCTCTCTACTAGCCGAGTTCTTCCTAAGCTACTAAAAATAACTCTCAGCAAAATGTCCTCTTGAATTAGCTCTGTGTGAATCAATCGAATGATTTCACCAAAAATATCAGAAAGCAGCAAGGGTGAGCTTTCCCAGCTGTAGCAGGAAGGCTGAATCCCAGGGCTCACCAGAAACGATGCCTGCAGTCCAAGATGCTCCCAAGTCCAAGACGCTCCCAAAGGAAAGACAAACTGCACCGTCCATCGAGCCTGGGAGAAGGCAGACACCAGCCTGTCTGATTTATGGCTCAAGTTAGAGAACATTAAGTGTAGCTTAATTTCCAGATGGGTATTTTACTCATTAATTGATAAGACGAAGCCATTATTCATTGATGGGAATTTGAACACTTTGGTTTTGTCCTAGTCTGTTCCAAAAAAGTTGTTTATGTTACTTTAAAAATACAGCCAGGATGGGTTTGGAAGTAGCTGGGTTCGCAGGATTTAAACACGTTGAAAATAGGAAAACCAAGACAAGATGGCTACAGTATGCTCCAGAATAAGACAGAAACATGCACAGCTAAAAACCCTCAGGAAAGATGAAGCCACAAAATGGACAACATAATTCAAGGCAAAGCCAAAGGAGACAAGGACAGGGAAGTACAGCTTTATTACTTAAAAATTTAAAAAAAAAAAAAAAGACAAATAATGAACAAAACCAGAAGGTTGAAGTATTCAGCGAGCTCTTACAGAAAACTGTAAGCAACCTTACAATAATTAATTCTAATGAGTTTGCAAACTGCAGGGCAGAACTGGGAACGAAGAAGTTATTTAAATAGTTTTCCATGTATTCAGATCTTTCAACCTGATGCAAATCACCCTGGCCTACCTGAACTCCTTGAGTTCAGTGATGAACAACCAACAATTATCTTTAAAAGACACCCAGAGTAGAGGACCAGAAGTCCTACAGAGCCGTAGAAGTAAAACTTTAAGAGAGGCAGGGGAGAAAGGCAGGAGAAAGAGGTACAGAAAATAGGCACTACTGACTGGGATTTGATTTCCCAAAAGAAAGGACAATTTCCAAAGGCAGACCAAAAATCAGGTAACAGGAAAAGCAAGACAGATGCATCAAGGTGAAGTTGAAGACAGGCAACCAATTTATTTCTTTGCCAGTATATCTATCTGGCAAAGTGGGGGAAAATTTTTTTATTTTACCCAAGCTTTATAAAAAAAACATTGAGAAGCCACACAGGCCGTATCAGTAAAAAAAAAAAAAAAAGAAAAATCAGATCTTCATGAATCACCCTAAACCAAGTACGCACCTGGTTTAAAAAGCCCACTCAGCCATCATCTGCTTCTGGATGTAATGTATTATGAGCAGCGTGTTGCAGTAGTTCACCGTTTACTGGTAAGAGCAGTAAAGACGCATTTAGAACTCGGGTGTGCCCTCATAGCACAGAGATCCCCCTTTAGGGCACAAGATGGAAAATGGATGGATGCAAGGTTCAATGACAAATGAGTAAAACCCTACCACGTTAAGTGATGACGACTTTGATAATAGTAATAATGGTCAAATGTACAATTACAAGATGAGAAATACCTGGCAAAGCAAGGATACAACAAATAAAAGCCAAAGCACTTCACAAAATTGAGCATCCCCCATTTGGCAGCGATGCAGAAGACACAAGTCCATTCCAGGCTGCATTAGCAGGCAAATAAGCGAGGCCGGGGGGTCATTACTCAGGGGTGTGACAGCGTCCCTGGCCAAAGTGATGCCCTTGGGTTTAGATTCAATACCAGAAGATGAATTGCAGGCAAACACGGAGAAACCTCTGAGAAAAGATTTTTATTTTTTTTTTTTTAAGAAATGAGATAGAGGGTCTGCAGAACTCAATAGTTTTTCCAACATCAGTCTGATCTCTGTTGAGAGAAGACGACAAAGTGGTCAGATTTTTATTTCAGGATGAGCAATTATCTGGTAACACAGGGAGTTTGAGACCTCTCGACCAAATACGTTTCTGGTCTTCTTTAGTTATATACTTTCCGCATAACATGGTACTACATAGCAATAACCAGGTATTTCGGAGAAGGCAAGGAATCATGCCTCCTGTAGGAGCCAAAGTCCTAAAACCCTAAGACCCTGCCATTGGACTGCCGGTCCATGTCCTCCACACAAGGCAGCTCCTGCCACTTGCCATTCACAGCTTCAGGTTCCTTTCCAAGCTGGTTTTGGGGTGGGCTCGACAAACAAATTCAAAACCTCTGATGGACTCTACCGTTCTCAGTCATACAGTAGGAACTACAGCCTTTCCTTTACATATTTCCAGTTCCTAGATAAGAAAAAGGAGTGCAGAGGAAAACTGTTGAGCAATAAGACACCCCAGTGAGACACCTGCAACAGTCTAAGTGACTGGTGATGAATTTGATTGTATCAAACCACTCGCAAGGCAGTTGCCAGATTATTTTGGCTATTTTTTTCCCCAGAAGGATACAGCTCAAAAGCTTGCCCCGTGCCCCTTCCAAGCCAAAATAGAAAGAAGCTCTAATTCCTCAGTACCCAATCGATAAAAAGCCTCAGGCAAAACAAGGCCGCTGACAGTAAGCCCAGGATAAGCAGCCATCAGTTGGTATCTATGAGATTAATTCAACCACATCCTCCCAAGGGTGTGCATCCACATTTAAAAATCAAGCTTTTCCTAAGGACAGAAGGAAAGGGGATGTTTCTGGATCAATGACTCCTGAATTTGTCGTTGTCATCAAGCAAACAATTACCTTGTTCCCCTCCCTGCTTTCTAGTAAAACAATTACGAACTTGTCTCACAAAGAAGGGAGAGAACCAATCCCCTGCTCTCCAATCACGCCACCTTCCTGGCTGCTTCCAGGTACAACCGAAAGACACTTAAGAACACTGCGTTCCACAGAAAAGCTTGAAGACAGGATAAGCTTCCGGGTCACCTTCACTCAAGAGATGAGCTAGTGCATGTTGACCAGGGCTATGTTCAAAGCCCATGCGCGGAGGGGTGTGGGCAGGATCAAGCTCTTGGTGCAAGCCCCTGGCTGCCCCGCTTGCCGTATTTTTCCACATTACTTATTTTTAGTTGGATTGTGGAGCAGCCTGAGCACACAGACTGAATTTTTTTTTGGGGGGGTAGTGGGGGGGGGGGGGGGGNGGGGTGGGGTGGATGGAAATACACTTCAAACTCAACCCAAGATGTCTTCCAGTTCACCTAACACACTCCATCCACTAATGGGGACTCGTGTGTGAGGGACTGGACTAAATTCAGTCCTAAAGCATGTTCGGTCCTAAAGCAGAGTCCCAAAACAACCCCACACCGCCCATCCGCCTCATCAGCATCGTCTGTCAGCTTCACAGAGCTGATCCTCTGCACGGTACTTGCTATCACAGCCACAGGCTGTTCTTCTCCATGCCTTCCCCTTGCCCCAGTCCTTCTCTCCAAGTAAGGCTGTTCAGTGGTCCACAAGCCAGTGTCAGCCCCATCCCTCGTCACCAGAGCCGCTGACAGAGAGGGACATGATGAGAAAGGCCAGAGCCCCTCGCTCTTACTGTCTCCCTTACACGTGTGAGCCCACGGCAATTCCATAGACCTCTTCCAGGCCCAAGAACATCTAGTTTTTTCCCCCCGTCATCAGTATACACGTACCACAGACACATAAAGAGTGCTCTGCATTTTACACACGAGCTGTGGGGGGGTCGTCTTGCTGAACAACGTGTTTATCTGCATTACTTCTTGGCAGGATTTGGGGTGGGCGAGTGGGTGGTTCCGGCCGACTGTATTGCTGTATTTCTAAAACCAGACCACGTGCTAACCTTGTAGCCTTGGGATATAAAACGGCTAAAATAGGATCGCTGAGGAATAAAAGTCTCTGTCCCTGACCGTTAAGCACAGTCCACTAAAACATCCTGACTGGCATATTAACAGCTATGGCGTGTAACAGCAAGTTAAATATTAGTAATGAGAACCGTAATTATCATGGATATATTATTTATTTGTCTACTCATTCGAAATTTACAGAGAAAAAAAAAGCAGTCTTCAACATTTACAAGAAAGCAATTAAGGCAGCAAATGGATTATTTCTCTTTAAACCTACGAGAAAATGCTCAGTGCATATTTCCTCTCTAATTTGTCTGCACTCAAGAATCTATTTTTGGAAGTCTCCCTAGACTGTATTGTAGCACCACATGTACTGTAATGGCATTTTAATTAGCCCAGAGAGCTGGAAGATGCACTATGCATCCAAAAGAGAAGGAGTCTAACAAAATGAGAGCATCCTTCTCTTCCCTTCTTTCAGATTTACAGCAGCTATCAAGTCAAAATACCAATTACGGTTTCAATTGGAATCGACTGCAACTGCTATAAAAACCCAGTGCAACGCAACAGCCTATAGAATTCAACAAAAACAAACGTAGCATTTAAGCACTATTTACTCATACTTCAAAGGTAGGCGGTAAAAATAAAACGCCACAGACCTCCACAGGCAGAACGGGAGACTGAAGCAGAGGAGACAATGAAAAAAAAATATATATATTAACAGTTGGGGTTTAAATATGCTAATGTTTGGCCTGCAAGTAAAATCAAGAAACTATCCATATAGATGAAAGCTAATCCAAACCTGTTTATGTGGGTGGGTTTTATTATTATTATTATTACCACTACATCCAATGCCCAAGTTAACCACCTTCCATTGCCAGTGAGTGACATAACACGTGAACATCATGAGCATGGTCTTGTATATATTTAGTGTGCCGTAATTCTGACTAATTCTTACTTTTGATGCAGTAGAAACTAAGTCAGGCTGACGTCCACCTCAGTTACAAAGCGGCTGACACATCTGGAATCAGAAACCTCCTTCGTGCCCTTGACAAGGCTGACGACTCCGGAGACACTCATAGGTCCAGATGTCAGGTGGAGGTCGCACAGCGCTCCACTGCAGCAAACAGCATCACTCAGCACCTCGCAAGCAAGAACTACGATGGGGTTTAAGCTTTCTTTTGCATTATAATCCACACGAGTATTTCACAAAAGTCAGAAGATACTCAGGTGCAATGTCTACAAGAGCTTTATACCGCTTTCCTACCCAGAACCTAGCAAAGATAAATCCAACAGATCCCACTTTGGTTTAACATCAAGGTAAAAGTAACACTCAGCAACAGTTATATAAAACAAAGCAACCTTTAATATATTACCAGGAAGTTATCCTAGAAGCCAAATACCTAAGATGCGTTAAAACAGGAAACGCTGTGGCCCTCAAGGTGTTTGCGGATTAATATCCAAACGACAATACACTACTTTTCAAATGCCAAATTGCAAAAGCATTGTGTTCTACTTCCTTTGCCATCATTTTCCTTAATTCTTTGCAGTGGGAGGATAACGCAACTCCTACTAAACATGACAATCTTCAGTCTCTTTTGCGTTCTCTGACGACTTGATCTGCACAAAATTTGAAAGATATGTCATTCTGGAAATCCGCTGTAATAAAATAATCCTTTACATGTAAATGCAAGTAATCTAAGGTCTGTGGTAACCTATCCATTCAATCAAAGAGATAAAAGCTCACTGAAAAGGATCTGACATAATTATAGGAAAAAGGAACAGCTAGGCATTTCAGTAGCCTTGCTTACCCCTGTGGGCAAGGAAAGCCAGAACCCCCTACAGCCAGCCTTATCCACTGTCCCCTGGACAGATGCAGCATTAAAGTGAAGAAAAAATGAAATACAAAGGAAAGAATTACCACATTAAAGAAACAGCACGTACAGTACACATTTGATGTGTGTTTTTCTTTTTAAGCCAAAAGAATCCATGTTTAATGTTGGTTTTCATTCCATTTTCTTCTGCTTCAAAATCGGCTCATTCGATACACAGAAAATAACCACAAAGTCCAATTACAGACAAGCTCGGGCAGGCGCTTGCGGCAGAAGCAAAACAAGTATCCTACGTCCCGATCGCATGTCGCACCTTGGTAATATGAGAGATTACTCAGTCTCACTCAGGCAAGATGAAAACCAAGACAGACACCCGCTCCCATTCAACACCAACCACCGCACGTCCTACCACAGAGGTGCGCTGGACACCGGCACCCCCGCCGGTCCCCAACGCATGCTGATGCTACGGCGGGAGCCAGCTCAGCCTCCGTCCCACAGCTTCAACCCTTCTCCCACACGCTGTCGCCAGTCAATCCGAACGCCCGACCGTTTTACTTCTCCAGCCACAGGCAGAAACGCCTGCTATCTTGTTTCATCCCCACAGTTCCCGTTAAGCATGCAGTACCAGGACAGTACTACGTCAGAGACCCGGCTCTATTTTAGGCTAAGCTTACCACATCATTTCCCGCACTCCCTCTTCTGCAGCCAATATCAGAAGGACAGGGAACTGCTGGAGAGGGGACAGCAAAGGGCTACCAAGATGGTGAGGGGACATCTCTCTTATGAAGAAAGGCTGAGGGATTTGGGTCTCTTCAGTCCGGAAAAAAGAAGACTGAGGGGGGGATCTCATCAACACTTATAAATACTTAAAGGGTGGGTGTCAGGAGGATGGGGCCAGGCTCTTTTCAGTGGTGCCCAGCGACAGGACAAGAGGTAAGGGGCACAAACTTGAACATAGGAAGTTCCATCTCAACATGAGGAGGAACTTCTTTCCTTTGAGGGTGGCAAAGCCCTGGCACAGGCTGCCCAGAGAGGTGGTGGAGTCTCCGTCTCTGGAGACATTCCAAACCCGCCTGGACGCGTTCCTGTGCCACCTGCTCTGGGTGACCCTGCTCTGGCAGGGGGTTGGACTAGATGATCTCCAGAGGTCCCCTCCAACCCCCACCATTCTGTGATTCTGTATTTGGTGGTGGCCATCCAACACCTTTTCCTGTCTAGCGCTGCCTTGAATTCCAGCAGGACAGCTCACGGTTTGCACCACATGGAGAACAAAACACGTCATTGTGTCCCTGTCCCACCGGAGGGCTGGGGAACTCAGGATCTTGGGTCTGCAGGACCCTGCTATGTCCTGACGTTAAACCCACCTCAGATGAGATGCTGCACACAGAACCAACCTGGTACCTTTGCAGAGCACTTCCCTGTTGTCCCAGCTCTATCCGATATAAAGGCAATGAATATCAACATCAGACAGCAGGAAAATTGCCCCAATCCACCTGTTCCTGAATATACCAGCCCATTTTCTACCAGCTTTAGAAAGTCTGTATATAATATCTTCATGTCAATTAATGTACAGATTTCTAAAATTTGGACTTCAGATATTTTTAAATCACAGAAAGAAAAAAAAAATAAGGCTACCATTTCAAAGCATCTAAAAGTAGATTCCACTTTCGCAGACTTGGTGGAACAGCAGTGTCCCCGCTTGCAATGAAGGAGTCGAGACTACGCTGTTTATTACTATAAATATATCCATAGATATTTTCCCTGGCACAAAGCACTTCAATTTTAAAGGCAGAAGATTCATCAGTTCTTACGGATAGCTTCATCCTTACTGCTTTTATTCTGTCAGCGAGCACACGCTCCTGGCAAGAGTGGAGGAGGGTACAATCTGCCACCATCTGCAGGGTGCTATCATCCATCTGAGAAGGTGACTGTCCTCCTCAAGAAATTAGCACAGTCCAAGCATTAAACTTCACTCTGGAATATTACGTTCGACCAACAGACTCTTTCAGGGGCCCTTCTGCAAAATGTCCCTGCTANGGTGTGTGTTTGGGTTTTGGTTTTTTTTTTTTTTTTTTTAAAGTTTTAATGTAGCCTTTTTGATGAAAGTGAGTAAAACTTTCCATCCTTCTCAGTACGGGAATGGGGTAAAGCCAGCATTCCGCAATCACGGATAAGTATTTCTACCGGAGATCAGCATCACCAAGGCGAGGTGTTTAATCTGCCGAGACAGATCCCGTGAACTTTAGCACTAAA
>VWZL01002048.1:272646-313716 GCA_013396915.1 Stercorarius parasiticus | reverse complement strand
CAACTCCACAGGACTCCCCCGGCATTCAGCAGGAGAGGTGCTGCTGGCACCCAGCCATCCCACAATCACGGGCTATTCACAGCACATGAATTCACGTTTAATAGCTACAAACGCACAGATATAACGCCACTTTAATCACAGCTAATATTTCAGCAGGTTTTAAAAACTGATTTGTGATTAAAAAAAAAAAATGAAGCAAGGAAAGAAGGAAAAACCAACCTTGAAATTATCTGCAATTGTCAGCAGAAGGAGACCTACAAAGCACATTTTAAAGACAGGAGAGAAGGTTGAATAATCTGCTCAATTTTCCCTTTTCTCCAGTTGAATAAACTGTCAGGAAGAAATCCAGCTGAAAGATAGCCTGGCTCTTCTACCGCTTCGAACGAGATTCCAGCTCCTGCCCACATGCTCGCAGGACACTATGTTCAAGCTAATGAGATGCCAACCAGGAAAAAGGTTTGCCTCGTTAACGAGGGAACAAACTGTATGTTATGTGAATCCAACGGCATGGGTTTCCTTCCTTACCCCAGCCCTGCATTTCGCCAGCACACGCGCTAAATAAGACTTGTCCACGAAACTATTTCCAAGGCAGGCTGTGTCCAAAGGCTCTGATCCTTTCCACAGCAGAAAAGGGAAGTGATGATAATTACTCAGCAACCCATTACGCTAACGCTTGCAGAAAGCGGGCTAACCCGGGGAAAATTCCTAAATGAAGCAGAGGGCAGGGAGAAAAGAGGCAAAGGAAACTGATGCTCAGACCCCTCCCTAGACACTGCTGTCAACGGGAACCATCTACGGTTTCACTACTAACCAGATGCCTTCTCGCCTTACAAGCTGCAGCTTCTTGAGCGGATGGCAGAATTGGAAAGAGCTGGGGAAAAAAGGGAGCATTTTTCATTGAGGAAAATAAATGCGGAGACATGGAAACTGGGCAATCGGCAAACAGAGCAGGACTTGGGTTTCATGGAGCTGCTGGGTCCCAGATGGCTGTCAGAGTGCAAGGCTTCGAGTTTCAACCTTTCAGAGCGCTCCGTCAAGCCTCTCTTCTACAAAACAAGAGCTAAAATACTGGGGGAAAACTCCACAGACGTGAAAAAAAAAAAATCCTTCAGAGTTCTGAGAAATCTTCCAAGCAAAGGCAAAAAAACCAAACAGCACAGTCAGAGAAGCTGAACCGGGCATGTCTCCTTTACACACAGCTTGTCGGAGATCTGCAACTCCAGAAGCTTGATCGAGACCCTGAGATGGCTCTTCTCGCCTCCCTGCTGTCACACCAACCTTATTCCACGTGCAGGAAGACAACGCGCTCGGAAACAACAGCAGCTGCATGGGTGCTGGTACTTCACATCTTTATCTCTCATGGACCACAGTAACCACAGCTCCCCTCTCCCCCAGGGCTTGAGTTATGTAGGACAGTGTCATTTGTTTAAACCCAGTTCCCTCCGTTTTCATATCCATCCAGCAGACTGGCAGAGATTTAATGAACCCATCCTGAGTGAGACCAGCCTGCTCCCGACCTATCCAGTGCCAGGGCTAGCTCAACTGGGTCTGAAATGCCTTGCTTCCTTCTACCTGTTACCTGTTTTATCCATTAGGTCAAATATTTCATGCTAAGAACTTGTATTTAAATATATATTCAAACTACAGCAGGCAGGGACTCGGTTCAGCTCGTACCGCTGTGCTGGGGTAAGAGCCAGCGGTCAGATGGACTCAGCCAGCCACACGCATCTTTCCTGGGTAGCCACACAGCCTCTGCAGCTCTGCCTCCCCAAGAAACCCATCCTTGCATGTGGTATCTTCTCCACCTCCAAGCCTGCTACCGTAACAGCGTAAAATCTGTTGCGCATCAGTGAAAAAAAATCCTTTTGGTCAGACATTTTAAGGATCAGAGACAAGACCACCATGCTTATTGGCAGCCTAAACTACAAATCACCCTAAGCCCACTGAAGACAGCAAACACGTGTTTAAAATGCCATCCTCGCTCTCAAAAAGGGAAAAAGACAAGTTTTGTTTCCTTGCTTTGCTCATATTTCAAGTAGGCGCACATAAAAATTAAAGAGATTGGTGTACAAAGTTTGGACAGTTATTGCTGTGCAGTCATACGATAAACCATCAAGACAACGTAGTCGCCAGCAGAAATACTCCAGCACAGAAGAGCTGCAATACCATCAGCATGGGAAGGTATCGTCCATGTGAAAGGCAAAAGCGCTGATCTCCAGGGTTTTACTGACTTCACGGTGCTGCTGCTGTGCGGGACCCCAAAAATTATCAACATCCAGAGGTCAAAATCCTTTTCCAACGCGCTAATTCAGGGCGCTCAGGACAAACCAGCCAGAGACAGTGCCCAGCAAAGGGCAACTGTTTAATCAAAATCATCAGTTGAACTCTGAATCAAATAAACTGCAATTAAAACAACACATGCAATTCAAAACAGCGATGCCCAGCGTGACCGTACTCCAAACTTCAAAGCTGGCTCTTCACTCTCAAAACAGACAACCCCCCCCAAAAGCGCCAAAGAAGACAGCTTATTTTTAACTAAAGGTAAGACTGAGTCATTCACCAAAAGAGTCTCTTTTGCTTTACAATACTCAAACGAAGTATTTCTGTGGAAATTACTGTCTTTCTGTTAGAACTGTGAAGACGATGCACACCTTGTACACAGAGCACTAGATGGAGACCACGAAAGCCAGTTAGACAGGTAAGGGTGTATTCTGTCCGCACTCACGAGAGGAGGATGGCAAAGGACTTCTTACGCTATCATGAGAACATCAACAGCTGAAACTGGCCTTTTGCTTCTTGGCAGAAGGGCAGAAGCCCCCAAGGCATTAACGTACTCTTCCAACTGCTCGTGACTGAGTTTTGGTAGCAGTCCATCAATGGAGTTCATAAAGGAGCTCTTCCCAGCTGGCTCTCCACAGCTCACACCAGAGCTGCAGCAGATCTCTCCAGGATCATGGTGGTATGGTTTTGGTTTTAGGCAGATTTCAACACACTTCTGTTCCAATAAAGTATTTAATGTTTACTTTTGTTGCATTAATCACCAGGACATGCATCTGGCAGTCATTTCCAGCCATTAACTCAGAGCAAGGTCCTCCAGCAGGTAAGAAACACAAGAGTCATCACTCAGGTGCTCTCTGAAAACCTTACTTGCCAACAGGAAAACTTGTACCACCTCATGACCACTGAAGGCCAAGAAAGCTCCTGAGGACCTGACCTTCTTGTTGAAAATGGTTCATGCCGGAAGACCAGGTTGCTTCCCCAGCTTGATAACCGCCTCAAAAGGGAGGCTCTCTCCAACAAGGCTCTCCAGCTTGCTTCCAGATTTTCTTCTCATAACAGGATGCACTATTTTAACTGCTGGCTGCGTAGCTGGACATCGGAGAAGCTGCTAGGAATTACTTGAAGAAAGAAGTTTTGACAGGAAGGAAAGAAGAGCTACACCGATAGCCAGCTGAAAAGGCACATGACCTCAGAAGCACAAAGAGATGTTTTGCAGGATGCCACAAGAGCGTGCAGCCATGTGTTCCTCTACGTTATACTACAGGCACCTCTGATTTTCATCCACGAGGTTACACGGGCTTAACCCTGCATGCCTCCAGCTCTGCCTTACTGCCAAACTCAGCTCTTCTGCTGCAGCAATTCCTTCTACTTTCCACATTCCTCGCAAGGAAAAGTCTCTTCCACTCTGCTCAGATCGGGCGTTTCAGTACACTGGGACTCCAGATTTCACTGGGATAAACTGTGTGTATTTAACAGTGCAAGATCTTCATCCTCAGTCTCCAAACTGTTGCATTCCTCACAAACCTGAGACTCCCCTGGATTATCTTCTCTTGTCTAGGAGAAACCCAGGCTGTTTCACACTTTGTCAGTAGTCCCTATTGGCGATGAAAGTAAAAGTATTATTCTCAGAAAAGTGAAACTGCTCACAGAAACCAGCTTCAGCCTTCACCCGGAGGAGAGAGGCCATGACTCACCCAGAGGACAGTTACAACACCTAAACTCGGCGCCTGCTGTGACTCACCCTGACGATGGAAAGCAACAGAAAGCTCCGGCAGAGGAAAACCTCGCCAACGCCGTGAGAAAGGTATAATTGACAACTTCTTCCTCACATGCAAAATTTCTCCCCCGCCCCGTTCTATTGCAAATAGGGGGTTAACACAAACTGAAATGCTCACATAATAATGTTTTTTTCTTATCGCTTTACCACAACTGATTATTTTTCCATGGCTATCTAATATAGTAATATTAGATAACATTAGTAATATAGGTTTTTTTTTTTTTTAGAGTAAAAGCATTCAAAATTGAGTTAAACACAGTAACATGAGAATAGCACATTTTGAAGCCGAAATTTCTAACCCGCTGTCTGTTGAGGAGCAACTCCCGTTTCCCAAGCCAAGGAGAAACAAGTGAACAAGTGCATTTCACCATCAGCTCAACCCAAAACACTGGGCTTTGCATACATACATACAAAAGAACATCTGGTACTCAGTACCAGGGCCGGGGCGGGGGGGGCAAAAAAAAAAAAAAAATTTGTCTGCCATCCTCCCTCCCTTTTTACTTTCAGGTTAATGTTGCTCAGTGGCTGCTCACAGCCGAAATGCTCACCTGCTGCGCCTCACTGCCTCAATAAAATTATGGACAAGTGTCCACCGCTTACGTGAACCAGGGCAGACTCATCTCCAGCAGCTCGCAAGATACTTAGACTCACTTAAGTGATGGTGCTGAGCAGCTTCAAACAACAAAAAGGCACGCTAACAGCAAAACGTACCAAATAAATTCACTTTCTGTGCCAAAGTTTCCTTGACCAATAGGACACAAGAAACAAAAAAGCACATTAATGAGTATTATTTGCCCATTCCTTTTGAGAAGCATTCCTTTGTCTGTCCGGAAACGGCATTAATGCATAATAGAAAATCTCCGGAGTTTTAACACCCAGGTGAGGTCTGAAATCCATGAGGATTTCTCTGAAGGCAGAATCAGCTGACTGCATGACGAAATATTTTTTGGGTGTTGCAAAAGAAAAAAAAAAATAAATAAATGTTCCAAAGAAATAATCTGTAGAGGTCTCCAAATATTACAGCTGGAAGAAGGTTTACTGTACACTTCAACGTGTGATTCCCCTCCCAACCAATGGCACTACTGGCCTTGCTCCAGCGCAGTTGCCCGGTTTTACCTTCATGAGCATGGAAACGACGCAGCTGAACTGCAAGCAACATACTGTGAGCCACCTAAACATCATGCAACCAAAAACGTGTTGGACCAACAGCGAAGTCCCCATTCCCAGCTCAGGAAAGTCTAGGATACCACAGCTGCAATGTCCCAACAGCCCGTGTGCCACCAGAAGATGTCTTTGGTTGCCCTAAAGGTCTTTCCAACCCTCCTCTTCCCTCCAAAAATAACACCAATAATCCAATTCCAAAAATGAAATTAATACATTAGCAACAAAAACGAATTAACCCAACAAGGAGAAGGGATTGTCAAGAACACATTTTTGATTTGAAAGGTCACTCCCAAGCCCAAGCAAAACTAAACACCGATTTATGACCACGGAAAACATCAGGCTTTGAGTTGCGCAGGGGTTGACAGGAGCTGCTGCAGGTCCTGCTGGACACAGCCACGCGCTGTCAGCTTCCACACTGAACCCTCTGAGAGCAAACGCCGCCGTAACTCCGTAACTGCGAGCGGAGAGGCAAGCCGCACCATCCCCGCTATACAGCATTTGACAAACACGGACCCCGCCACAAGCAGGAAATTAAAAACCGCAGCTAAATAAAACAAAAGCTGAGAGTTGCAAGCAATGCAGTAAGCCAACTTGTAAAAACAGCAATGCCAAGAAGTGTCATCGTTCTTAGTAATCAAAAAATATCTGAAGTAAAAAAAAAGAAAAAAAGTCAAGGCTTTTTTTTAAGTCATTCCTGCTTTGTTATATTGGTTTTGTTTGATTACTGCAAGTAGAACAGTGTAAATTAAGATACCTGTTTTTACTGCTTAAGATACTCCTTAAGGCACCATTTACTCAGAAGTAATCAGAAAGAAAAAAGAAAATAAAAATATTTCAGGTTTGGTTTGTTGTTTGTTTTGTTGTTGGGTGTTTGTTTTCTTTTTTTTTTTTTAACCTGAAGTTATTTCTCTCCCATTTCTCATAGCAAAGCCTCCTACAGCTTTCTGTCTGCCCCAACCAAAAGCCAAGTGGCACCTCCCAGAAAGCCATTAGAAGTCCATTAGAGCTCCTCCTGGCCAAGGGGTCCCTCCTTCCCATGGAAAGGGAAAGACATTGAAAAAAGTTATCAGCAAAAATGAGGGAGTGGCAAAAATCAAAAATCTCATACTACTATGAAACAAATTTCTGAAGAGCCAGGTAGACGTGGCCATGAAATAACCTATTCCCAAGGCTGCAGGAGTCCCGCACCTTTGCTGCTGATCTCCTGGACGCTGCACTTCATGGAAGGGGCCACCCCAGCGCCCTGAGCTGCTTGGAAGCTGCACGGACATTAAAACGGTCCGAGAGCGATTTTACACACACATTTAGGAAAGCCAGAAAACAGATTCAAGACTTCTCAGGGCAGGCGGGAAGCACGTAGGAAGATGGCAGCTTGAAATCGGCAAGTTATTAATTGGGAGCTGCTAGAAAAAGCATCCAGAAAGCCCACGCTGGTGCACCCAAGTGTCCACGCCAAGTCTGAGCCCTCGCTCCTCTCCCAGGCTGCTGGGGAGATTTTTTCAGCAGAAAACATAGATAGGAGTCTCTGGGTTATGCTTCTGGCTCTGGTAAATAGCCACAAAGATGAAAAGGCTCTGAACTAGGGCAGATTGGAAAAAAAAAAAAAAAAAAATCCAATAACCCAGTCTTTTTCAAGTCAGTGATTTGCTCCCTCACAAGCAATGCTGCTTTCACAAGTAGGACTCTCTGGAGAGGAGACATATGCTGCCTGCAGTTATGAGCTAACATCTTTAAAGAATATTTTTGTTTAATGCGTAATGGGCCTTGAACTCTCTCTCTCTTTAAATAAATTTAAAAGTAATGCCTTTTCCTTCACAACGCATTTCCAAATCCATATTACGTATGCTGAAGATCATAAAATAGAAGGCTCATTACATAGAAGACAAAGTTATCACAGCAATTAACACATTTATATAAATGCATGCATATGCTTGATTATATGCACGTATAGACACAATTATTGTCCTAATACAGCAACATATTCCATTAGTTTACATGAACAGCAAGTAAACAGCATTTTCAGTAAATGCACCACATACCAAAAAACAGAGAGAAAAGTTAAAAATGGTATAAAGAGATCATGAATTAATTTGGAGATGTTTCAGCTGGAAATACCCTTCTGTAAGCTTTATCCTCCCCTCTTTTAGGGTGGGAAAGAGTGACTGTGAACCGGCAGCTTCCTTAGATGGTGGGTTCCTGGTTTCCCACCACAAAACTGCCTTCCCTGCTTACTGGTGACCCACGGGAGCTGCCTCTCCCTGCACTGAAACAGGGACCTTAACTTTGTGCGTGGCAGAAGAAAAGCCCAAGGTGGGCACCAAACGCAGATGAACAGCCCCACAACAGCCCACGCATGAAACGAAGCTGCGGCAGGGGCACAGGGGGCTGCTCTCCCATGGCGTTCCGGGAGCACATCCATCCCTCTGCCCAGCGCAGGAACCACCCCACGCAGCCCACTCCTCGGTCCAGAGAGACACCAGCCACCTGCCAGTAGCCACAGCATGCGGTGCTGCATGGCATTTCCCAGCGCCCTTCACCCTTCATTTCTAGTTTAGGTCATTCCCTGAAATGATTTAAATAATTTAAATAACACAAGTATGAGGTTTTCTCCTTGTGCCAAGTCACTTCAAGACATGAAGGTGGGATCTCAGGATGATGAAGCTTCAGGGGCCAAGCAGCGCTGGTGCTGGCAGGGGAAGAGGAGTCTGCTGGCATTTCCCATGCCCCGAGGCATTTGCCACCAACCAAATGTTCATATTCTCAGTCCTCATTTCCTAGAACTAGTTCACATTATTATCCTGAATATATTATCCTACCTGTGCGTTATTTACAACAAAAAAAAAACAACTGTGATTTGATACGTTGCTAAATGACAAACGCCTCCATCAGCTTTGGCTGCATCTTTTCAGTGTTTCACACTGACAGCTATTTTTGTTTTCATTTCCTCCAGCCAGCGACGGAGAGACCAGCCCTGTTCATCTCCCAGACGTGTCCATGCTGCCTTTTGCTGGTGCAACAGCAACCAGAGGCAGCGCTGCCATGGCAGCCCCGTCAAACCCACAGTGCACATCAACGCCCTCCCCGAAAAATCAATTCCGGCCCACATTTCAACACGCCAAATGCCCCAGCTAGCAGGAATTGTTCATCCTTTGCGCACCACATGCAAAGGAGCAGCTGAAAACCCTTGACATTTCCCAATTCTGTTACTCTAGAGGAGATTTCCCCCTGCGCCGTGTATGTTTTTTTCACTTCTTGAATTGGAAACGCATCAAGGCAAAGCCGATCCCACCGCTATTGAAGTGCTGCACGAGAAGGACTTCATCCAAACCGAAGCGTTTGGACAGGCTTTCAGCACAAAACCACCAAGCTCACACACAAACGGACCTGCAGAACGGCAGCACATCTCAGCTGCAAGCTCTCTATCAACCCACACCCAACGCAACTTTGGCCAACGTGAAAACCTCTTCATTTGCTGCTTCCCCAGGCGCTGCTCTGCCACCGGGATCCCGCCAGCAAAGCAAGCGGAAGCAAAGAACCAACTCCTCCCCTTTTTCCTAGCCATAAATCTTGTGTTTTGAACCTTCTCCCCTGTATGTTAAGAAGTCACCAAGTAATGCAAGAGAAATCCTCGCCGCTTTACCTCAAACTCCCCCTCAATACCCAAGGCATGTACTGTGATGGCTTTCTCTGAACATATTGTTCTCAATCCACAGTTTAGAATTCATTTGTGCCCCTGCATCGTTGTCATCCTGTGCTCCTGTCTCTGGCATACACGAGGCTTGACCTTTTCAGATTTACATCTACAGCGTTCAGAATCTTTGAGAGCTCTGTTACACAGAAAAATGAACCGAGAGGAATTTCTGGAATGGTGACTGGACTACTGATGTTTCCTAGGGCAAAACACACACTGCTTATATTCCAGCTTCCTAATGCTTTGGTAAACAAGAGAAAATTGAATGACAAAAGCAACCTAACTAGCTGGAATCTTCCGAAAGATGGAAAACAGACTCTCATGGCTGCCCACATGAAGTGAAGATGTTTCGGTAGTTAATATTCAAGGGTAGCACAAACAACGTTCCAAACGAAGAACGCAGCAGAAAAAAAAAAAAAAGCAGATGAGCAACTGTATTTCCAAATGAAGAAAAGCCAGGCACTTACTTCCAAAACCATCCCACCATGTATCCAGCCTCATGCTTCTCCTTTTCCTTCATGCTGCAGATGCCGAAATTAATTTATATAGATCCTTTCCATCCAGCTGCCTCAGTACCACGGGGAGTTAGTGTGTTCCTTGGCTGTGGGACCCCCCAGCCCGGAGCAGACCCTTCTCTCCAGCACCAGCCCCAAGAGGAAGGCACACACGCTCTTCCCAAAGCGCCAACCGCTTGCAATTGATGCTCACACCCAAAACCACTGGATTTACCAGCGCTCCCACCCTGTGCGACCATATCTGTCCGGCCACACAGGAGTGCGGAATGGGGCTCTTGGATAAGCATGATCAGCTCCTGGATAACGGGGATCCTTCTTAGGCACACAATATCTTTGGGTTGGGCTATTCAAATTATCACCAAAATCAGGCCTCCTCAGGCCTAAATGCTCTTCAGTGCTATAAAGCACCCCCGTCCAAATGCGCTACCAAGAACACCAAACAGAAGACACCATCGGCACCAATATTAAGTTAGGGCATGAAGGAGTTTTCAGGGAGGAAAAAACCCTCTTGGTCAGTCATCTCACTAATTGCAAGTTAGCGCTTTTTATGCATTTCATTTTTTAACATGTTGATCATCGACAATAAAATGCAAAAAGAGGAAGAGATGGGCTAAGTTCAAGGAATGGCAGCATCTTCTCCACAGATTCCCTATCCTAGACCTTCCACCTCACTTTATAGCTTGCTACCACCCTGCAAATCATTGGCCTCCTACAAAATGCTCAGTCTCAAAATAATTCTCCCTCCAAACAAATTCCTCTGCAAGGTATAATAAATGGGTGAGATTTTAAATATTTTATATTTGATTACCTACTGATATTTCCAGCACTGTACACTGCACAGGCAGGAAAGACACAAACGTGCACGTACAACACTTACAAATCAGACGCGCTTGCTTCTGTTTTTAGCAATTTTTTTCCTGAACTACCATGACCATGCACAGTCTATCCGTCTTGTCCTCCATCAATTAACACCCTTGATCAGTGTCCGCCATGAAAATCCAGCAAAAGGTAAAGAGAACAATAAGAAACGGATAGCTGACTGCAGAGAAGGCAGCTCACAGGACAGGGGAACTACCCTGAGAAGGGAGATGGGCAGCACAGGACTTTAGCAAAGGTGCAAAGCAGCAGAACAGAAGACAGCTGGAAAAAAACACCTTGACAGTCCAGCTTGGGACTAAACGCCAGCTCTCTTTCAGCATTTCCTTGAAAGATCCACCTGTGAAAGGGAGAGTTTAAAATATCCATGAGCTTTTGAGCAAAGTAGCTAGAGAAGTGAGAGCCATCAGCAGAGCTTTGCCACACCAGAGGGATGATGATCCAGGTACCAGTTGGTACTAAAGCCCCTTCCAAAACCAAGCATTAAAAGAGGGTTTGGCTGTTTTTCTGGCAGCTCGAGACATGCTGTGCACACAGTTCCCACAATCTGAATGCAACATCCTGAAAAAACACCCGAGGAAGCAGGAGAAACACTTGTAAGTATTTAAAGGATGGCTGATTTTTTTTCACCCCTAGAAATTAAAAATCGTAGTACACCAAGAAGAGAACAAATTATCAACAGGCTGCAAAGTTATTTCACTCATTCTTTAATTGTAATTACCACCACAAAGCCCATGTTCAACCATCTCTGTCTAACTGGAGCTCCAAAGACATGTGTGGGAAGAAGCTGGTGTGTGTAGCTACTCATGAACCCCTAACCAAAAGGCCCCAAGCAGGCTGTCCCACAGCAGCGGGCCACCTGTCACCACCGGGCAGGTGACACCTCAGCCCTACAGGGTAGCACAGCTCAGTGACCTGCGCTCAGTCTCACAGACAGAGCCAAGAAAAACACAAGATGTTCTCCACAAGCACAGGAAACCCATTCTGGTACGTCTAGAGAAGAAAAACCCACTTGGTCTGCATCACCCTGGAGTTAAACCCATAGAACAAGTATTTGGAAGAGTTAAATATTCGCTTAAAAAAATACCATCTCACCTTCCCTCTGGTTGAAGACTTATCTCATGTTGCAATGCACATGGGCTGGAATGGAGTTGTTGACTCTTAGACACGGGCTTTGAGATCACACAGAAAACAGCTTAATACAAAACTGCCAACATATGCAGAAGTTGAAGGTAAGTTTTTCTGCAGACAGTCTGCACAGCTTGTGTTGTAATGTAAATTTTAAATCATAATTCATGTTTGTTCATAACACCTTGGGAAAACACCCGTTCCCAGGAGATTAAGGACAAAACCATTTACAGAGTATTAGGAACACCGCATGTGTACCCACTTTTTGCTAAATACCTTGAAAAACAAAGTCAGCAAATAGCAAGTAAACAGTTCTGTGCCTCGTTTGATATTTAATAATTATATAGGCAACTGAACAGTTCCAGCCACTTGAATGACTCACCCAGATGCTTTGAGTGATCTTTAAAAGAGAAGGGAGTTTTGGGGTGGGTTTTTTGGATTTGTTTAATTTCAGTGCTACCTGTTAGAAACACAAAGAACCGCAAAGCAGAGAAAGTTTAAGTTACACAAACTCAGATTTCACCCAAAAGAGTAAACGACACAACAAATCCTTTGACCTGAAGCCCGTAACAAGCCCTGAGACACACATTCTGTCAGACATCAGGTCAGGACCTGCAGTGATGTTTGGAAGAAGACAGATGTGTGAATACATTCCCAACTGCCAGCAAGTCGAGAAGGAATAGCTTTTGCATCCCAGTCAAAGGCAGAAGCAAAACCAACAGAAGAGCCAGTAAAACGTAGCAGAGACCACAAGCAAGCATTGCTAGCAGACGACGTGGTGGGTTCTCCAGGCGGTTGCTCTCCTCCGACAGGGCCCACCAGCTTGGTCTCTCCTTGGTTCACTGAAACAAGTCACAACCATTCATGGGTCTAGTGGGAGGTGTCCCTGCCCATGGCAGGGGCTCGGAACTAGATGATCTTTAAGGTCCCTTCCAACTTAAACCATTCTATGACTTAAACGTCACAGGGCTAACTCCTGCCTCAGTGCCATCAGTTTGGAGTCTGTGTCTGCAGCTGCACCCCGGAGCCATGGGCAGCTTTAGCAAGGTGGAGGGCTGAACTGCTGCAGTTGAAATTCTTTAGCAGACACTCAAGATTAAAGACAGAAAAAATGTGTGGTTTCCTCTTCCGTAACTGTTGACGGCAGCTGTGACCACACAGGCACCTCCATGCCCAAGGGTGCTGCAAGCAACAGCCCTGCATTTCACCGCAGGGAAGGGCAAAGCAATAAAACGCCATGAGGAAGGCACATGATGGGGGTCTTCAGGACAACACTCCCTCCTGAAAGCCCACAAGCCTCACTCCAGACTCCCTTCTTCCTCTACAGGGCACATTGACACACAAATATACAGCATACGGGGTAAATATCGCAAGACAGTTTGGGTTTTAGTCTGCTGGAGGAGAAGAGAAAGAGAGGGTTCTTCAGGTGTAGCTTTGGCAGCTCTCAGAGGTGGGGAGCTCAGCTGGCCCTCGTCGCGGGGAAGGGCACTCAATCTGCTCCGTCTACACCAGCAGCACCTTATGGCAGGTTCCCTAAGCACGCATCAAATGATTAATGAAGCCACATAAAAGTAAAGCTATTTTTACTCCGGTGGACACCATTAGAAATGCAAGCCATCGCTTGCAATATAGTGGCTTTTATTATGGACGTAAAATTATTATCTGTCGCCAAAAGTAGATACTGTCTATAAGAGTCATCAAAAAGAACTTTGAACATGCAGTTTAGAAACACACAGATCAATGGGGCTCTTGTTTACCCAAAGTTTAGGAATATTCCCTCTTGAGGAGGCATTGCATTAATCTGGTGCTGGTATTATACAGCCGAGCTTTTACATACGTACCGTATGTATGTATGTAATTTATGTGTATGTGTTTTACATACGTACCACCAGGCAGCACCCAGCAGCAGCTCCTCCCCACAGGATAACACACACTTGCTACACGAGACTGTGCCGTGGCGTAAATATACACATGTCTACGCAGGACACGGTGCTGCCGCGATATATACACGCATGTGCGTAACGCGAGACGCAACTACTTAAGGCTAATCCAAAGAAAACCAGAATATACACAGCTGACAAATTCACAGCCACGCATTCCCGTTTGCCGTGGAGAGAAAGACCTGCTTTGAAAAATAAAACAACAAAATAAGGAAAACACAGCAGACTGATTTTTAAACACTCAGGCTCTTAGAGCAATGAGTGGTATGGGGGAGAATAAGTTTCTTTTGTTTCTGCCACCAAGTGTTTCATCAGATGACTGCCATAAGAACGAAGGGGAGGAAAGCGTGTGGATATGGGTAGGGACTGAATGAAAAGATGCTAACCCTCAGGTCTGACGCTACTTAAGCCTAAGAGGGAAAACTCAAACGCCTAGTGAGATTCCCGGCAAGATTTTACTGTCGTTAACTAATATCAAAGTAATGCCTGTCAAGGCAGAATGAGAGCAGCCCCACTGCAAACCCTTTCTACTGTAGGGCCACAGCCACCAAGATAAGCCGAGCTGTAACCTCCTCTGTTCCACAGGCCAGCCACCTCCAGCTAAGGGTACCGCACACCAACACTTAAGGCACACGTGGAGCTCTGGAGCAGAAAGCTCATGGATTGCCCAACTGGCTCTACCACTAACATCTCCTAGCTTCAGCAGGTCCCATCTCCTTCCCCATCTTCCTCCTGCATCTCATTCCTGCAATGCTTTACCTGAAAAGCTACCGTAGATGCAACTGGTCCTACAGACATGCAGTGAACCAGACCGGCAAGTGGATTAAATAAACAAAATACACACTGATATGAAATAAGACCCATATTTTGAGGTACTACTAACTGATAAGTCCATTGAGGGTAAGTTTAGATTTCCAAAGGACCAAGCTCCTACAGGCTTTATTCAAAAATAAAACACTTTCACCTGAAGTCAAAATCCCAGCTAAAAGTTCACATCATACACACATATGTACAATTTCCACCTGGTTTTGTCTGCACAATCCCCAGGGAGATCAAAGAGCCAGGCTTGGGACTGCACTCAAAGCACTTCAGCCGCTACGCTGCCAAAGCATAAAAAGGTTTTGTTAGATAACTGCATGCGTTTCAAAAACAGAACTTCACTCACTAAAATAGAACAAAACAGGAGGTACTGGCCTATGGATTTTGTGTTAGCTTAATATTGACAGTTTTGAGCCCAGAAGTATTACTTACAAAGATTAAAAAAAAAAAAAATAAAAATAAAAAGACAACATGAAGATTTTTTCGTTGTGAAGATCTTAAAAAAAGTTGATGGGCAACTTGAGGACTCGGGAAGCTGGTGAAGAAGAGTAAAAATATCCTGAAAAACTTCAAACTGCAGTTTTAGGTTACAGAATGACAGCATCCTGGAGTATTTAACAATTTCCACTTAAGTCAAGCTAATAGAAAGATTTAACTTTAATTTCCACTGAATAACTACCAAAAGCTTTCCTTTAGTTTAGGATGGAAAAAGCTTTTCCCATCCTACTTTTTCAGCCTGCTCGGGATACAGTTAGGAAAGGAGATGAAGCACAAAGAAGGTGCCAAACTTAAGCATGGTTTGACTGATTGTAGCTTTCCCCTTGTATTTGGGTCTTTTCGGGGGAGGCTGATTTCTTCCTCGGCACAGCTTTCTGCCTCTCCCATCTGCTGGGCCACAAGCTATCACAAATGCAAGGCAAACCTAGAACATGCCCCGCTTTAACTGCGCACTTTGGACAAACAGGGCAAGATCTTTTATGAAATACCTCTTCTCCTCCCCTGCCCTACATTTTCCTCGAGCAGACACACTTGTGCCAAGCAGCTCTCCTCCAGGAAGACCTCCAGCAGCACTGTTCAAGACCCTGCTCCAACAGCCATCTCCGATCTGTTTTGGAGGCAGAAGTGTTATTGCTGCAGCCTGCGGTGGCAACGGAGCAGAATCGAAGCCTGGGCAAACTCAGCAGTGCAATTAGTCCCACTCATATCACCACGGCCCCTGTTTTGCGCGCGGCATGGAGAACCTGCAGCCCAGCTCCCTCCTCCAGCCGAGCAGGTACCACCAGCCACACGTCTCCTCCTGGAACGGCCGAGTTCATGGTGCAAAGGAGATGCTGAAACATGCTTGGGAGGAGATGGACGCTGCACAACTGCATCTAACCGTTTGCCAAATCAGAAATACACTTCATTAAAAAGCAGCTGCTGGATTAAGAGCTGCATTCTTAAATATTTCAAAGCTTGCACGGGTAAAAGATTTGGAGAGAGACCACTGAACTGCTCACATGCAGCTTTTCAAAAAAACGCAGCCCAGCACTACACTGGTTTTGTTTTGCGAGTCCTCCCTTTTCTAAGTTCAACAGTCTGGGTTTCTTCAAAGCCTTTTGTAACACACTGCCCTTTAACTCACTCATTAGCCTTAAGTGCAGCCATTTGCTAATTTCAAAATGCAATTGTTCACAAATCAAAGTTCAAAAAGGGGCTTAAAAACAACTCAGTCACTGCAGCTGGTGACCATTGATCTTTACAACTTCGGTAACTTCTTAGCAGGGAAATGCCCTTCTAACAGCAGCATCAGCTTAGGCATATCAGCAGCTACTCTCGGACTTTGGGCTATATTCTTGGAGTTCTATTCTATTTCCCCCACTTTCAAGGAAAAAATTATTTTTTTATTATTCTTTTTAATTGTATCTATTTTCCATCCACCTCTCCTATATAAAAGCTGTTTGAGCAGCAGAAACACTGCAGAGAAGACAACTGCCTGGACAGGAGCACCACAGTAAGCACCAACATTGTCCACGCCACAGCTCTGCCATCACTAGACCAGGAGGACCAACAGACAAAATAGTACAGCCAAACTCTTCAAACCAAGCCAATCCTGTTTTATTAATAGCATACAAAGAAAAACAGGTTTCTCAGTCGTATAATCCATAAGCATTAGCCACCTATCTGCCACCACACTTAACGTGGAGAAGAGTCCATCCAGTTGACCAGTAAAACAATACCGAAGAGCACGGGAAGGACCATACTGCAAACATATGATGTAACGGACCGATAAAACAGCTACCTCCTTGCTGCTCTGCCTCTGAGGGTTAAAACCAGCCAGCAATGACATCCACAAGTCTGGAGAAAGCGGCAAGCGGGTTTGTTGGTGTTCATTTCCACAGGGAAACACTAAGGTTGTCCAAAAACCAGACAGTTAAACCAGCCAAAATTGACAGAGAGTCCAAAGGAGGAAAATATGGGTAGAGAACCGCCCCTCCCCTGCATGCTCTCCAGTGTTTTATCAACATTTATTGATTTACTTTAAAAGTTGGGTAGAACACGAGTAATTAATAGACTGCCATATGCCCATGTGCTGCATCTGCTACAGCAATTTAGTCTTATAGTTATTTTATTACCTTCTTTGGGAACTGAATGAGATAAGGATCAGCATCCTGACACTTGGAAACTAGCTCGTTTCCATGACTGTCAGTAGGAAAGCAGGAATTAATCCTCTAATTTGCAGCCTGAAAAATAGCGAGAGCAAGTCCAAAGAAGAAAAAAAGAATCGTTTCTGTGTTTGTAAGAGGGGGGGGAAAAAGTGTTTGGAAGAGCAGTGGCCTTATTATGCTGGCAAGCCTACAGCCCATGAGATCAATGTTTTGATGAGCACAAAGACTGGTGCCAGAGGGGGACGGGAAGGAGGAGAAGAGACTTCAATGAGCCGAAAGCACGGAGAGAGGAAGAGGCAGGGAAGTGGTTTGAGACTGAACTAGGTCAAGGGTGGGTTTAGGACAAGGGAGAGCAGAACATACTCACAGAGGAACATCAGAGCTAGGGAGGACCTCAGATATTGGTCCTGAGGGCTGGGAGGGGAGCTGAAAGGAAGGAAAACAGTCACTCTCGCCTACAAGTGAAAGGAGGTGGGATAAAAGGATTTGCAGTGGACCTTGCATACAAAAAGACAGCGTGAACCCTACAGTGTGCCTACCTGCTAGGCAAAGCTTCACCAGGAGGGCTTCAAAAGGGAATAAATAAAACCTTCAGCACATTTCCAGTGCCAGCTCTGTAACTCATTTAAAGATCTCTCGCTAGGCACCAGCGATTTGAAGTGAAGGGCAGATAAGACTGTTGTGGGTTTTGGGGTTGAAGCTGTTTTTGTAACGCCTCTCCAAAAGACTTTCTGCTCATCAGCAGCACGAAGTCGTGTCCCACCGCAAGGCTGAGTTTGCCAAAAGGCATTTATTTCTGGGCTTGCAATCCCCTTCGAGGTGGGAGCTCCATTTCGGCACTGACGGTGCCTGGCTCCCGATCCTGCTGCAGTCACAGTTTCTAGGTCAAAAACTACAGACTTACTGTCTAAAAGTACAGATAATTCTGCAAGAAAGGACCCCCATGTTTAGAGATATGGAAAGAGGATTCTGTAATGAATTAAATTTGATTGAAGTTCTTATTAAAAAAAAAATAATTAAATGTAATGCCAAACCTGCATTCCTTTACATAAAAACACTCATCACAGCAACCTTGGAAATAAACCCCGCGCTTACAGAATGAAACCTACGTATATATTACTGTGAGGGTGGTGAGCCCCTGGCCCAGGTTGCCCAGGGAAGCTGTGGCTGCCCCATCCCTGGAGGTGTTCAAGGCCAGGTTGGACAGGGCTTGGAGCAACCTGGGCTGGTGGGAGGTGTTCCTGCCCAGGGAGGAGGGTATATATAAGTGTCTCCAATACAAGCCCAGACCTATAGATTCAAAGAGTTCAGTGATAACCCAGCATACCAGAAGGAGGGGTCTGGGGGACCAGAAGGAAAAGAACATCAACTTCTCCTCTCCTATTTAAACCACAGGCTCTCTTCCCGGAGTTTGAGGCTGGACTATTGAACCCAGTTTCAAGAGGATCTGCTCGAAGCAGTCACTCGCACACTTGCCTTGGTCTTGTGTTCCAAACTGTGAACAAAGCCTCTCTTAAATGTGGTTTGATTGACGCAAATCAAGAGCTGAGCGGGTGATTCATAGTTGTCAGACCGTAACACTTGCATAAAAACAGCATGTGGACAAACTCGCTGATGCACTCAAACGCTCAGCATTATCATGAAAAGCATTAGAGTCAAACGCAGACCACTCATGATAAGGTGGTTTTTTATTCCCCTTCCTCCCCCCTAAAAGACGTTTTGGATTTTCCTAGGTAACAGAGTTATAATAAATCATCAGACATAAGTGTGTAATTAGCATCTTGCTGTACTTCCCTACAGCTTGGCAGGAAAGATTAGCATGTCAAATAGAGTTAAGGCATAATCCCCGTGGAGTTAGGGGATAACCCACAACCAGACCCCACTGATTTCCTGCAGTTTTGACAGCAGGGCTGCCACATTGTCAGACACATATTTTGACCTTTCTATTCCCAATCCAAGTCTACTCCCTCTCCCTCTATAGTAAAGACACGTTCCCTTCACTTTTCCTTTCCCATGAGCTTCACAGAAGCAGGTCCGTGGCTGGGGACAGAAACATTTTTCCCCATTTCATAAGGATGCCTTCAGGAAAGAGCCACAAGCAGCATCTGACCTGATCCCGGGCTACAGCTCTTCCTCTTGCTGACCCTGAACTGGTCCCGCTTTCCTTGCATTTCATGTGGGCTCTGCATAGGGCATTCACAGACGTAGATAAAGCTGGGATCTTTCTATGCTCCCCATGCATCTCAGTCCAACTTACCTAGAAGAGACACCATGAATAGCACACATGACTTGATTCCATGTCTTCATCCTCAGAGCACTCCAGCTGGAAAGTCCGCAGTCTAGAGCCGTGCCATGAGAAAGCTGCAGCCGTCTCTTGAAGGAGCTGACATGCTTTCACAGGAAGATGGCTGAGTCAGAAGCACACTTCCTCCTTCAGTAAGGCCACATCTGCCCCAAAAGTAGAGATGGGTATCCTACCACTGCACCCACAGGGCTTACAAAAGCACTCGGGGGAGTCAGAACTCCTGACTGAACTCCGGATTTGCAAATTTAGGGGAAACAGCATAAATCACAAGGACCTCAGTTCTCCTCCTAGCTGGAAGAGGGTGGGAAGTGAGTGAATGAGCTACTGGGACACCGGAGGGTCCCTGCCACCAGCAGCAGGCTGGTGCTGTGCTGCTGTAGCTCTCCCCACCACACAAAGAGAGCATACAAACTTCTGCCATAATTAACTCATGAAAATGACACCGTTATGTTCCTGCAAACAATTAGGAAGCAAAAGAGAATATACAATATTCCTGCCAACAGCACAAAATAACCTGAAGATATTCTTTCATCTTTTCATAAACCATTTCAAGACAAATGCAACTGTAGGTAAGAAGATTCAAACAAGCACAACTTGGAAAGTAACTCTTAAATCCAAGATGGACCTTGATGATACTTAGGTTCCCAGGGTACCTGAAACAACACGCATCTCTTCTCCAGTACTAAGCCTAAATGAGACACCAGCTTTCCCTCTTAGGAGCTGGAAAAGTGAGTCAAGATCTGCACCAAACCTGTGTTCCTCGAACTTCATGGCAATCCACCCCAAAGCCTCTGTATCCTGAGCTGGCTTTGCTGGAACAGAGCTATGTTCTACACCTGAGCTCCCAAAAGAGTCTTCCTGATCCATGCATCATCCACAGCCCTCCAAGCTCCCGGTTATTTCACCACCTTTATTTCCTCAGCCTCTCGCCTCTTCTTCCAGCTGGAGTCTGGTCCCATGACCTAGGGAAAGTAGCTCCCCCAGCTCTGTTCAGGAGCGAGTAAAGAAAAGGCTAAGCAATGGAAGCGCCCACCATCACAAGTCCACAAGGCTCACTTCCTCCCACCGTTTTCTTGAAGTTAGCTGGAAAAAAAACCCACTAAACTAAGCTGGTAGCAGCATCTAGGATCCTGGGAAAACAACAGAATAAATCAGCGAGTACCTTAGACACAGCATACATCCACGTCAACGTTTCAGTTTGGACCAGTGCACTTCCAAAGGGCATCTCCTAGGACACACCACTTAAACCATGTTCTGGTTTGTATCTTGGAGACGTTTCAGCACACAAACTAGATTTCTCTGCAGAAAAGTTAACCAAGAACAGGTAGAAGAGGTACTCCATGAGCACACCTAATGGACCTTCTCGAACCGGGGGTATTCAGCCCACACAGCTAGATTAGAGCAGGTACGAAGTGAGGCACCTGCACACCTTTCATCACCAGCCCGTTGCCAGCACGGAGACAGCCCGTGTCACCAGGTCTGCTCCTGCACTGAGCTGCCCACCCAGAGACCCTCCACAGCCTGGACCACTCCTGCCTTTGCCACTTATTGCCATATTTAAACAGCGCCGCTCCACTACAGAGAAGACACTTTAACTGAAGGGTAAGACCTAAAAGTGCTTTCAGTGTAACGTACCCCTTCCAGCTGGCTGAAAAGGAACAAGTCTAAAAGGCTGGAGGCACCCAAGTTCGACATCTCCGCATTACTGCAGTTGGGACGAGCCTAAGGAGCAATCATTCCACCAACACAAGAACATCAGATCTAAGTCACCAGGATGAAAACAGATTGGGGGGGGGGCGGGGGGGGAGGCAGAAAACAAGGAAAGAAGATTTCTCAGAAACACATTATCATTAACATGATGAAGCGCTGCAGCATGTTGCTGAGAAGGAAATTAAAAAGTAATTTGACTCGATATTTTTCAGTGTAAACACATCCAGTCCCATGTTGTTTTTAAGTGCTGTGTCAAATACACAAGCCAGTAGAGTTGAGTACACTCTAGAGCTCCCGCTATTATAAGTCACTAAAATAACTGATGCCTCAAAACCTTCTGGCAGCTCATACTTGAGAGTAGGTAAAAACGCAAGTAAGACTGCAGACAATCAGATGCTATCAAAGGGACAGCACTAGAACAACTTATTTCATCTGAGCTTCAAAAACCTAAGAACTGCTAGGTTTTTTTATAGTTAGCTTCCAGGAAACTCCCCTTTCTTTGTTTATAGCAAATTATCTGTTTGGAAGACTTGTTAAGTAGCGTTGAGTTTTCAATTGGTATGAGCAAACTAGTAAGTGCCCATGCAGTTATGGCAGGATTTTTTCCCCAGTTCCAGTGCTGCCTAAGAATCTGGCAGGACGTGGCTTCAGCTGTGCTCTCCAAACAACAAATCGCTTCTTATTGCCTTGGCCAAACCAAGAGAGGAAGGGATTTTTCGGGCAGGACCCTACAAGCAGCTGTCCGCAAGTGTCAACAGCTGGAAGTCAAAGCGCATTGTCTTAAAAATAGAGGAGGCAGAAGATCAACATGTGAAGATCAGGACGAGGTGACAGACAACAGCAAATAAATACTTTCAAATACAGTCCCCATAGTAAATTTCTACAGCTCTTAAGGTTTGGGTTTTAGGAAAACATCAGCATGACTAACCTATTTAGGAAGTCCAGAAATGAAATCTTGCGTTGTTTTTGGCTTAATGCAGAAAATCAGCTTTAATGACAACCTACAGTTAGCTCTGTAGCAATTTTCTTTCTGCTTCATTGACATACATGACAAGACTTTATTAGCAGGGTTAAAATTAAAAACAAAACATTTTTCCCAGCTGCAAAGAATGCTTAAGCTTTCATTGACACCTCGCAAAGAGACAAAAAAAATAAATATATTTCAAAGCAATTCCATCACCTTTTTGTATTTCATCTTTTCCTAGTATTTTACATCAGAAGTTTTGTACTTTGTACACGTATGACCACACATATTTCATCATCAGGATTAACCACTGTGAAAAATGACTGTCACAAAGGGCAGTATATATTGTATATACATATATATACACACACACACACACACACACACAATATATACAAATCAAATTATGACTTCTAACTCAGGACACCAGCAAAAACACACTCAAAAAGAATACCGTTGGGCAACATGGATTATGACTTTGGTCAGCATTTTTAGGATTTCACACAATCCAATTACTGGCATTGGAGGAATCATCTGAATAGACTCGAGATTCTATTTTAGCATGGGAAGTGATTTTAATTTAAGGCACTTTGCCCATATTTTTTCATCTAAACACCACACAATTGAAGCTTATGTATGGGAAGTGGGGGAAAACCCAGGTACCATTACTGCCATGATTCAAGTTTGAAGACTTTCAAGTCCTGCCCACTGCCCCCGGTCTTAAACAAGAGTTTGTGCAGTATCACCCCAGTGACTTTGTCCTTTATTCCCTCCCAATCAAGATCATTATTGCACACTTCGTTTGCTTTTATGTCATATACCTCATTTAGTGGCTTTTCAGGGGATCTAGTGCTACTTTGAGGAACCCTGGACTCCCTCCGAGAAGCCACGGGCAATTCAGGATCCCCACCATTGCACAGCTCAGCAACTTCCTACAGGACCCACCTGAACCATAAGCAGGACTCAGACGCCTCAGGACTATGGTTGGGACCCCACTGAACAGCCCCCCATAAAGCCTCCTACCCCACTGATTTTTCCACTGCCCCAGATGGGCACAAAGCATGGTTTAGGGAATGTTGCCTGCAGAAATATCTTAAAAAACAAAATGAGTTTAAGGGATGCCTGGCAGGCTAAAACCTGCTAGCTGCAGCTGTCCCCTTCCAAAATTGTGGAAGGATTACTGGGTATCAAACAGCAAAGTAGTTTAGAGTGACCTAAAACCATTTCACTTTTTTTTTTTTTTAAATGTCTGCTATTTAACGGAGAAAAGACGTGGTGCAATCTGAGATGATTTCTCCTGAATTTGTTTTTTTTTGAAGGCTTACATCACGGGAGTTTAACAATGTTGAATAATATAATTCAAAAGTAGTTCTCTCAAGCAAATCCTCTTCAGGCCATGCTTCCCAGTTCCCCCAGCAGAGTCTCCCAGCCAAGACCAGCATCCCGGTCCGCTCACCACGAGAGCTTCTTCGCGCAATAAAAAATAAGGCTCTAGAAGCACCATCCACAACCAAAGCCCATAACACAGTTTACTACCTGTAATTAGGTTATGGCAAGACCAGTTTACAATTGGGGAAAAAAAGCTGTCTGGTTTATTTAGAGAGGGTCTCACTTCTAGCAGAGATTTTCTTCTTTTTAAATCCTGTGCAGTAACAGCCTACCTTCCTCTCTCCCAAGTACCTGTCTTTTTTCTAAAGATCTTGAATGGCCATTTCAGTTTTTTTGTTTTTTTGGGTTTTTTTTGTTTGTTTGTTTGTTTTTTTTTTTTTTTTTTTAAAAGAGAGAGACAGCAAATTACAGCATCTAGTAAGTAATGTGGTTGGAGGTTTTATTGACACTTGTTTGGCACGACGAGGACAGCTCTTAGAGCTTTACCCCTTGTGAATAACGGACACATTAATAAACTAAAGTCAATAAAACTCGTATGCTACGTAAATATGGGAAGTATATTCAGAGCGCAGATCTTTTTCAGGGTGTTCCCCACCACCACCTTAATTAGCGTTAAGAGTTGGCAAGAACTGGCTAAGCAGCAAGGGCAGCACCGGGTATTTTATTGCCACGCTAGATATCCCAGGACAGCAAACAAGATGAAAAGAGCCACCGGTACAAGGAAGTGTGCTCACCCCTCTGGAAGAGTTGCACATGGATAACTTCTAACCCGAAGCAGAAGTACGGGTTGTTTTTTTTTGTTTGTTTTAGAAATTTAAAGCAGGAGTGGTGTTTGAAAACCTTCAGAGATTTGGGGGGGGGGGAACAACCAAAACCAAAACACAAAACCTGTAACAGATTTTGCTTGAGCCCTTCTCTCTGACATTAGAGAACCTCTGCTTTAGAAATAGAAAGGAGGAGGAACAGAGAAAGGAATAAGAAATAACGACTAGGGAAAGGAAATCTGGTTTTGCTAAATCGACAGCATTCTGTTGGGGAGGGAAGTTATCCAAGCAAGTGATCCTGCAGCACAGCAAAACCCTCCCAGGACTTCCCAATCCAACTTCAACAGGAATGCTCACGTAAGAGCTTCCCAAACCCCCGTTACGGTAAAGAAAAACATCCCAATTTACTGGAAGTCAGCAAAAGCGGAGTCCTTGACATGGTCATCAGTGTCTTCATCTGGCTTCAAAAAGCTTACCGTGGAAGTAAGCTCTGGCTCACTGTCGATCCAGAAAAAAGAAAGCTTTACTGACTGAGTAATGAGTTACTAGGCTATGAGGGGGAAAACAGGATGAAGCAATTAAGAAATCAGGGATCACCATAAATGCCGCGGCTCAAGGCTGCAATATCTTGACTCCTCTGTACTTTGTGTAGCTGAAACTCTTAGTACCGGTTTGTTTATTTTTTGCATGCTTGTCAACAATTCTGATTAAAAACATCTCAACCGCTTAAATTATGCAAGAATTGCGACCGCCATGCAGAAACGTATCTCCAGAGCTGACCTCCAGCATGTTCCTGACACACGCCGTTTTAATCGCAACTTAAAGAATCACCAACTCTGAATATTGAACGTAAAATCAGAGAGAATTTTCTAGATGTACTAGGAATAGGAGTTGTTACAAGAGTCCCATAAGAGCTTTAGGTGGTAAATCATTTATGTTGCCTGAATACCAATTTGGCAATTAGGGTAAGAAATAAGAAGGAAGTGTTATCATATGCATGAAGTCCTGTACGGCAGAGTTCCAGGTAAGGAAGGGGCTACTTTTCAAAGCCCCAAACAAACAGGAGTAGAGAGACTCTCGTGGCACCTGCGTTGATGATTGTGGGAACTACGCTCACGTAAAAGAGCCGTTTCCCAGGTCCCTGCTGGCACCAGGAGAACGCGAAGGCGCTCAGGTTGGCACTTCTCGGAAGACGCTGCTGCTCGGGGTCGCAGCTCTTCATAGCGAGCGCAGTTCAAGGTGCGTCCTGCTGCAGACAAGCCAACAGCGCGTTTCTGCAGTAATTGATCTATAGGGCACGGATTATATAAACAGTTGTTTCTCGCTCATTTCCACTCCATCGGCATCTCCCCTGATAAAAATGCACTTGTCAATACAGCAGCTGCTATCAACCGGCAGAACCGTTAGCAGCTGCAATGTCTTTAACTGGGAACCCTAGGTGAGTTTTGGAAAGATGTTCAGAAAATACAGCTGCAAAGCCTCGGCATGCAGCTGTGTTCAGAGACAGAAGAGAGTGGCAATCTTTTTCCATGCCATTCTTCCGCAGTCTGAAAAAACATAATGCCAATTTTCTCAATTTCACTCGCTATAAATCCTTATTTAAGCGTATCTGCACTAGTCTTTTTGACTATTTTGATGGTAAACTTGGTATCCAGATTCTGTTTTCAGAAAAGACAGTCCGATTTCTTTTAAAGCTATTACTTTCACTTTAACAGGTTATCGTTTCCTGCAAATTCATCCTTACCTTTCTGCATCTCTGCATAGAAGACACAACTATATTGTGCCCTGGAAGCAAACACAGCCTGTCCAAAGCTGACCAGCTCTCTCTCCTCAGTGCTGTAGGACTGTAACATATCGCTCTGTGGGGCTGCAAAACAGCCTGCCTTAAACTGTCGTGTGCAGGACCAACCCTTGAGCGCCAAGAGAAGCGTTTCACTTCTTAAGACTGTGGAAAATCCATGCCGGCAGCGAGAAGACAAACCATGGCGTGCGAGACAGCCTTCTTTGGGGACCGCTGCTGCTCAGGTTGAGAGCACCAGAAGTAGCTGGCGATCGGGCAGAGATCAATGGGTGAGGTGGTCAAAGGTAAATGATAAACACAACTCGCTACAGCGACAGCGCACATACACTGATGAAATACATATGCACAGACCAGAGCTAAATCTGCCTTTGCAGTTAACACCAGTCCCCAAACAAAGTGAAATGCAGACACCTCCTCTTTCATCCCCAACCACTTGTGGAAGAGGGGAAAAAAAAAAAGTCTTCTTGCACCTATTTATCACACCAAGCTTGACAGAGGGCTCGCAGCTGCCTTGACCACCACTGCCATCCTCACGCAAGGGCTGGAGGCACATCTCCTCCTGCAGGGACAGCCCAGCAGAGCGCCTGCCTCTGCTGCCGTTGCCCTACAGCACTCTCCCAAGGATTGTATGGGAGCAAAGGAGGGCTGGGAAGTTGCTATAAACAGGTAGGGAAAAATAAACAATCGAGTTGCTCACCATACATGCAAGTGCTCTGTTTTATCTGGCATCAACCAGGGCACATTTCACCTCTTTTCGGTTAACCAGAGTTTCAGAGCTTCATCGGAGCAGGACGCAAAAGCTTCAGTTTAACTCTACGGTATGAGGAGTGTCCCCTGCACAAAGATTCCTTAACACTTTTCAATTTTAAAATTTAATGACAACTTGGAGAAGAGAACCAAGGCTGGAACCTGGTTAGCACACATTCAGAGCCTGGGGCCCTGAAACTCACTTTCATCCATGGGGAGAAAAACAGTGGAAGAGAGGGTGTGGAGGGGGAACACCACCAAACCTTTGTGTTCCCATCAGTGATTTACCCAGTTTAATTTTGCTAGCTGTTCATTGCAAAATCAATGCTTACCGAAAGAGCTGCCTCCTATTGAGCAATGTGGTCTATAACTCTGTTGCAACTGAAGCTGAGCGTGGGATGCTGCGCTCAGGAATACCCCCCTCCTCCCAAGCTCCCTCTGCTTCATCTGGGATAACTCAGCTCTGCTTTTCAGGACTGGAGAAGGGAAATGCAGAACACACCTATTGCCGAGCTGGCTGCAACACACAAACCACTGCACACCAGCGTTCAGCTCTGCTTCTAACACCTCATTTCTCTACCTTTATGGACTAGCTTTGCTGTCCTTAACCACAAGCGTTCGTTACGTGATAAGCACGCACATCACACCTCTCCCTAGCACCAAGGCCACGGGCTCCTCAGGGGAAAGAGGTGGAAAGCCCACGGACATCACTGCTCCAGGAATGGCACTGCAGAGACAGCCAGCTGAACCTCCTTCCTTCGCTGTCTTGAAACTGGAATTCCATCCCAGAGAGTTCAATCAAACCCTGCCCCTGTCCTGTGAGACCGCCTCCGATTGAGCAGCTTATTTCATAGAGCTTTTCACAGATTCAAACAGTAGCAAACAACCAAATGCAAAGGTTAATATTGAGTGTTGCTAGAGAAAACTCACCTTTTCAAGTCGAGGAAGCAGTGTACTACATTAGCTTAGCTGAGAAAAAAAATTTTTTTGGAGGATCTCTTGCAATTAGTTCAAACGTAAACACCTTTGAACAGGAGCTTATTCCAAGATGGGACGAGGAAAGCGGAGCTGAACTGCAAGGTTGTGTCCCATGGAGAAGATGACAGGTCAGAGCCTAACGCCCAAACCAACCCTCAATAGTGACAGAGTGACACCGAAGTGGCTCTGAACAGACGAGTGAAGAACGCCATTTTACAGGGACTGCGTGATCGCTTAAACGCTCATAAATCCCCCATAAAAGCTGGAGGCTATCTATCATCAATTTTAAACACAATAACTAAACTAAGCGCACTGCATTAGTCAGGAACATCTATTCACTCCCCTGACATCTTTTGGGGTCCGCAAGGCTCTCATCTGAGCATCTGCTTTAAAACCTAGAGGATCGCAACTGGCCAGCCAGCACTAAAACAACAGATACAGAAATACCTAAATATCCATTGCTTCACCCTCTGAGCCTGAAAGCTGCCTTCCCAAAGAGCCACAAACCGCTCGGCCACCAAGCTAATGCAGGCTCTGCAGACCCCACGGACGTTTTGCTGCAGCCTCAGGTGAGAAGTCATTCGCTTCTCCCCAGCCCCTGTCTGAACGCAAAGTGCCCAGGAGGCTTTTTTTTTTTCCCCCTTTACATTTAAAAGAAGCGAGCTCAAGTCAGCCCCGTCGCATGCGAAGTACCTATGTGCAAAGGAGCGGTTCTGTTTCACTGGTGGTGT
The DNA here is from genome assembly GCA_013396915.1 of Stercorarius parasiticus. NCBI lineage: Eukaryota > Metazoa > Chordata > Aves > Charadriiformes > Stercorariidae > Stercorarius > Stercorarius parasiticus. The sequence continues at coordinate 285,489 of VWZL01002048.1, read as the reverse complement.
CCCTGCACACGCTGCTGTGGACTGCTGTCTCCCCCTCTGGGCAAACGGGGTACAGAGACAAAATGCTTGTTTCTGCACAGGAGAGGCATTTATGTATTTGTATATATCTGCATAGAGGCATATATGTATTTGTACATACGTGCATATATGCATGTTCAATACATACTTTGTGTATATATGCATATTTAACAGCAGTAGTAATTCCCATCTCTCATGAAAACTCCGTTAGACATTGATACTGGTTCCATTCAGACAGACCCTTGTATTTGCTTGCACAGATCCCAAGAAATTGCTGTATTCCACATCCTTTTCCGGATACCCGCCCTGACAAGCTGCTGCAGGGAGCTCCCGACGGCTCATGCCCCTGAGCTCGGCAGCAGAGGAGGCAGCGCTGCATTCGCCTGCGCCGTGCTCACGTTTGGAAGGCGATCTTTGCATCCATCGCAGCAAGGTGGTGTTTCCCCCCCACACACACACACTCCTCCCGTAAATGATGAAAGGTTCATTTATTCAGGAACCGACTACAGTGAGCTCTAGCTTACCTGGGAAAGCTTCCCATTCACCACAGGCGAGCAGAGTTTTCAGGACATGAATGTCTGTTTTATGAACATCTGCACTCCATGAATGCTCGGAGTAAGAAATTTATAAATGTGAGGATTGTGCATACGGGCAATACATTATATCTCTAAGGGAAAAAAAAAACATGAGATGCAAAACAGTACAAAAGCCTAAACCAGCACTGGTCCAAGATCATACTACGTCATCTTCCAAAATTCACGGGAGAACATCCCTAGCTATTCCCTCCTTATCACACCTCTCCAATATACTCTCTCAGCATACACCACAGTCCGAAAATCATCCTATTCCAGGTGGATATTCCTATTCCACGGATATCTAAAGCACAGACTATAGCCCCACCTTGTGCAAGCCCATCCAATGCCGTGATGAGGAACTAACCACAAGGCACAAAGATCCTCAAGTGAAAAACGTGCGGTATGGCGAGCCCCGCATCCTCAACAGCCATCCAGAACATGAGGCCCCAACCCCTTCCTCAGCAAGATAAAAAAGTTACCACTACGCTAATCTGCCTAATGCCCCCAAAATGGTGTGCTATCTTACAGCCTTCACCCAGACACTTACCAAGCAGGATACGGGAAAAGCTGGATTTTGGGAGGGGAGGCGGTAAGAGGGCGAAAGCGAGCACCCTCCCCAGCATGGATGCCACAAGACAGCATTTCCTCTGAGCTCCCTCAGCTTTTTAGGGAAAGATTACAAAGCTTTAGAAACCAGCAGCTGCCTCGGGGTGAGATGCGAAATGATCGGCTTGACTCTGTGCCGTGCTTCAGCTCACAGAGAAAACATCATTTTCAGCAGCGGCAGCAACCCTGCAGGTGAGTGCAGGTTAAAGAATTGCTATTTGGAAAAAAAAATCCCCGAACATATAAGGGTTAGCAGCAGAGATAACAGCATTTTACCCAGCAGGTTTCATCCAGTATGAAATCTGGGGGAAATATTCCACAGGCACGTTATCCACTGTCTGAAACTAGCACTGAAATTTAGTCCTCTACCAGCTGGCTCTGTTTATAGGACATTAGTTAGTATTCCTTTCCCTCCTGTCAAAAGATAAGGGCCAGGTAAAAAGTCCTATGCAAAAGTCAGTGCAATTAATCCGCTAAATGATGATTCAGCAGCCATCACGTAGGAGTGAAAACAGTTAATTTCACAGCTTCAGGAGACAGTAACAAACGTCACACCTTCCTGAAGCAAGCAGGCATCAGCTACCCCCTCCCCTGTAGCTCTGAAAAGGCTTATGGATTTAAACCCACATTTCCTTTGAAGATAAACTATTGCAGCACTGTAATATAATAGTATAATAAACTGACAAAGTCTGCAAGATAATTTGTATTGCCTTTAATCAAGACAGTTTCGAGTAGTTTCCCTTTATTATTGTCTCAGTGTCAAGGACAAATTAAAAGTTACAAAGATGTCAAGTGCATCCCCATAACAACAAGCATCTTTGAGACTCACCACCACTAATATCTATGTTTCCACAGCGCAGCTCGCAAACACGTATACAAAAGGCACATATGCAAGTTCAAATAATGCCATTACCTTTCAGTTATGCAAACACGAAAGCTTCTCCTGCCCATGGCATCTCTTAGCTGCCGCCCATGGACGGGGGCTTGCTTTCTCCTGAGGCTGTCCAGAACAGGGCAAGAGACAGAAACCCGGAGGTGGAGACCCAACTGCTGGAAAAATTAACGTTCTCCTTAAAGTCTGAGTAGGCAGAACCTGACAGTCCTTACATACTACGCGCCAGAGACACCGGCTTTAAAAAAATTGCCCCACTTGGATCAGCAGTTTGAGTTAACTTCTCCCTTCAACAGCAACCCACAAAGCAGTCCCCCCTCGACTTTTTTTTCTTTTCTTCTTAGTCCAGCTACAAATTTCCCTTGAAGACCAAGCAGGTAACAAACATACATTATTATAGGAGATTCATTCATTCAACACCACTTTAAAGAAGTAAAATTCTATGAGTTTTCTTGCATTTTTAATAAATACTTCATAACTTTTTAATGTAAGTTTCAGTCTCCTTTTGTTTTGCAAAAGTTCAGATCTTGTACGATAGAAAGAGGTATGGCGACAGGCCAAATAAGAATGACAGAAAACCAGCTGGCTGTATCAGATCAAACGCATCCCCTCACATCGCACTCTCTTCCTTGTTTGCACTGGAGGTTGTATGTTCTTGTGTGCAAAACGCAGGACAGTCTTGGCTGGTTTGGGAGAGGAAAAATTCCCTCTGGACGACAGTAGCATTTTGCCAGTTCACCCTACACGAACTAATAGCAGGTGGTGCTTTGAATCCTTCACCCTACCAGAAAGGCGATGCCAAAAAAAACCAGCAAATATTAAGACACTATTGAATTCACACTTCCAGTTAGAAAGAGCAAGGTTTGGGGATGCTGTGATAAGAGAGAGGGGTTTTCTCTCCGCTTTCACCAACACTCACGCTCCCTGGCCAGACGACCTGCCACGGCTGGGCAATTCCAAGCCCTGGGAAGTTCTGCAACACAAGGTGGTGCTGGGACTCCCTTTTCCAGATAGGGACCCTTGCCAGACTTACTCCCTTGGGGATAAGGATTACACCAGCCAGACACCGGGAAAGCGGTGCTGGTGTTTTACAGGATGGGCAGATACAGACCTGGTGGACAGAGCTGGTGTGGGGGCAGCACGGTCGCTTCATGAACTGCACGGTTACGGGCCTAATTGCTGCTCTGAGGAGAGGGGAGAGAGGCTCTGAGAAGCTCCGGCAGCTGAACATCCAAGTAACATTTGACAAATCAACAGCTTTATGTTAGGCCTCCTTATAAAAAGAGATTTTTTTCACTTGGCAATAATTAAAGCTTAAAAAAAAAAAAAGGGTGAATTACAGCAACTATGCTGAATAAAAACGTGAAATGATAAATGGCAGAGAAATACAGGTGCTACACTCAAAACGTTGCTGATCTGAAACTGCTAACTGCTTTTCATTTGTATTTCACATTTGCAAGACACGTTTTCTGTAACTCCTGTTTGCAGAATATCCATTACTTGTCTATTAATGAAGCCATTCAGTAAAGACCCGTGTAGGCTCATACTTTATGTTACATACCAAGTCAAATTCAGCATTGCTCTACCAGCGTGCTTCTCCACCAAGCCTGCTTCCTACTGCCGGCACATTCATGACAACATAAATACCTAAAACTCTATCCTCCAACATGGATTTTTTTTTAATCCCCGCTGCCACCCCAATATGAAAATCAAGCAGCAGGAGAGAAAGCCAGACTAAGAATATTAAGGGCAAGGACACAACTTGAGCAGAGATGTTCCATGTTTCCCTCACAGTGGACAGAAATATCCCCGTTTGTGTAAATACAGCCTTAGTCAACAGGGCGACAAATCCGTGCAGAGATAAATGTCGCGTATTGACGTCAGTGCCAGAGCAACCTAATCAAAGTACAGACTTCAACTATTTTTAAACCCTAGTTAAAAGTATTTTTCTTTAAAAAACAAAAAAAAAAAAAGATAATCATTAAAACTCATCTCTTAAAAAAAAAAAAATCCCTTTAAAATAGAAGTAAAACAGAGCTGAAGTATTTATTTCTCTCTGGTACTGCGGACACAAAAGCGAAGCTGTACCCAACCCCGAAACTGGCTGTTCCATCCAATGCGTCACTGCACTAGAAAGCAGAAGATAAGGATTTGGGAAACCATATACACATCAGATTGGCACCAGCGTTCGTATTGGAAATTTACCCAGACAGGTTAAAAATAACCCCCGCGCATGTTTGCAGCCATGCTGAAGGTCGCTTTCAGCAGAGCTGCTGTTTTTATAGTAAGAGCTCCTGGCAACATGTGACTCGCTATTGCTAGTATTTTTGTCCCCAGAAAACACGCCGCACAATCAGGTTCCCTGGGCTGAGAATTAAGGTCACAGAAGCTGGTGACAACCAATGTGACAGTGCCACAGCAGAGGAGTCAAGCCCAACACCTATTGACTGACTTGTTTTCCTTCTTACAACTAATCCTCCACTGACTTACATTGAAAAAAGTCATTTCTCTCTACCAGCGCGCTCTGGCCAACATTCCCGGCACGCATTTCTCTGGTTTTAAGCCCCATTACCAGAGGTCCCAGTTTCAATAACATGAGAGTCAGCACGGCACGAGAAGTGTTTACACCGACCAAGCCGCAGAGCTTCTCAATCTCCTGGCCTTGCAGAGCACCAGCGTAGGGAGAACATCATTACCTTCAGAAAGGTGCCTTTGTAAGCGACCTGGCCGAACGTCCACAGTACCTAACCCGGGGGGACGTTCTCCGTGGTGACCCTGGGTACTCAGGCCGGGCTCCACAGTCTCCATTTAGGAAGGAAGCGATTCTGACTGGGAATGTCTGACACAGCCGTTAGCTCTGGCTTCGCTGCCATCTCAAGGACTTCACAAGTGCAAGAGGCATTGCTGCTTCCCTGCAGTTGTAAAGCTTTCTATAAACTCTTCATGGGGGTGGGGAGGGGAAGCATCTTCAATAGCTGTATCTCCAATTTAGGTGAATGGACTCAATCATGAAGCTTCATCCTGACTGGAGACAACAGCAGGAGACAACTGGCGAAAGAACAGGAGAGAAAAGGCAGGCCATACGAAGTTACAATACAATCCACACTGTAAATTAGTATTTCGAGGTTGAATCTAAATATTCAGATCAGAATCAAGTCACAGGAGGAGACAATGAAATAGCTTTTAACAGCCAAGTCCCTGTTCCCATCAGAACTTTTTCAGAGGATTTTGTGTTTCTTTTTTTTTTTTTTTTTGAAGAGCCTACAAGGAACACACACACCATTTTTTTGCATTTCCATCCAGCCTCCTTTCCTTAATGTTTGCCACTTTCCATAGAAGCCATGCTCAGTACAGACTCAACACAGGATAAAAAACGTGAGCGTGTATTTCCACAGGGTACTTGGAACTAAAGTGAAACTACACTAAGTCCTGAAGTCCCCCCTGTCCTCCTCTCCAGCAGTCCAGGTACAGCATTCGTTATCCAGGCTCATCATTCAGTCATTACTTCGTCTTAGTACAGCCGAACAGTAACCACATATAATGAACCCAAGTCCTCTTTCCAGGCTCTCCTTGAAAGGAGCGGTGGTACGGATTGGATGCTATTTGTAATGGCTAGCAGCAAGTGTTCACATTGATCTCCGATCCTCCTTCTTTGCTGGGTTTTAATAGAAGAAACTTGCTTTTTAAAAGGAGCAAGAATCTTTAATTCATTGCCAGCACTTCCTTCGGCTCGAACATAAAACTGATCTAAGAGTTTCTTGAAGTTATCTGTACTTAACAGATAAATGAAGATACCAGCTTCATGAAAGATTTCTGACTTATTCTTCCTCACAGAGAGGCAGAAAGTAAAGGCCTGTTTAGCACCTAAGGTACGCTACACAGCAGCCACTCAGTAAAAAGCCGTCGGTGCAGAACAGGAAGATTTTTATTCAGCAGAACATGAAAATCTCATCTATAACAAACCCGCAGCCGTCAGTGAAACAGCACACCGAGGGGAGCTCTAAGCCAGTGGTGCCAAAGCTGGACCGCGGGATGCAGCCGGGGTGCCCGACGCGGCTCCCAGCGCCCTCCCGCTCCCACCGAGAAACTGCATCGCCAGCCCCCACGGCCGCCTCCACCCAGGTACTGCTGGCGCCTGAGCTGAACCACGCAGGGCAACAGAGAAGGTAGAAAATAAATCTTCGGCAATAAAACCAAGGAGGTTAAAAAACAAGAGGGAAGGAAAGATGAAAATTAAAGTCAGCTATCACTCAGCGAGATCATAGACGTGCCTTGACTTGTGAAGATGCATATGAAGATGAAAATAGATGTTTATTGATTTCTCTTTCAACCAAGGGGTTGCCTTATTTAATGGAAGACAGCAGAGATAAACCTCTTGGATAAAATACCAGTGGAAGAATCCATTTCCCCAATGGAAAGGATCAATGATTTATCCATTTTCCCTTTTATCCTCCTAGTCACACAGCAAATTTGAGAAAACGAACTAACTGCGGCTCCCATCGGCTCTCCTCCCAGGTATTTCTTCAGCTAAAGAATGCACAGCAGAGTCTACACCAAACCTGTTTTGATAGGATTTTCTTACAAAACTTAATCAAGCACGATAAGCAAAGCAGCTTCACTTGGGACGCTACATTTAGTGCAAAGTCTGCAGCTTGACCGTGTAACCCATAGAGCCGGACATGCAAAGGTGGTCTCCCGGGACTAAGCAGTTTTGTCCAGCTCATTTTAAATTGGCAACACGCTAGCTCCCAGATCTGGAGTAGCACACAGACCCTAATTACATGAAAGAACACAAGTACAGAAGAACAAAGTCTTTAAGCAAGAACCATGCTGAGAGCTCTGAAGTCCCCTGCAGTACTTTCCCAACCCCCCCACCCTCCTTCCACCCCCCGACAACTAAAACTCTGTATTCAGGGAGGCGGGGGGAAAGGAATACAAAGTACATTTACTGTAATACTCACAGATGAAAAATTGTAATTGCTCTGCCTTGACATCTGGTTTCTATTTCGCTTCCATTATATCAGATTACATAACAAACAGATGATGCACCAGAGCTACAGAGTTCTTCTGCAAGTCTTGTGCGGATTTGTTGTTTACATTCTTGTTCATAAAAATTTAAGCTATGCCACACACATGGGCGTGTTTGAGGCAGACAAAGGCGAAGACAAACGAGCAGTTTTCAAAGGAAAAAGCAAGACTGATTTGGGGGGGTTCTTTAAATCCGTACAGAAAATATTCCATTTCACAGTGCAGTTCAGAAATTGAATCTGCACATAACAGCGCTTGCAGCTGTGCGAAGTTTACAGGAACAAGCCACAGGGAACACACAAGTTTACAACCGGGTGAAACAGTTAGGTATGCAAGTGCCAAATTTAATGATGCAAACACAAATTCCACTCTGCCTTGTCACGGTACTGTTATCTAATGAAATGCAACTCCACATTGCTCGTGTCCCCACTCCATCTTCTAATTTGAGTCTGTTAAATGATTTTGATTTATTTTTCCCAGGCAATGGTACTTTTAAGTGACTTCTGCTGTCGTGGTGACTCAGTCTTAAGAGCATATGGCAAATGTGTCATTTTCAAAATCAGACACCTACTTTGCTGACCTTGTCCCTAGACACACGTTATAAACTTTCTTCTGAGTCAACAGCACATCCTTCCTCTGCAGCAATTCAGGAAGTCGTGCAGTTGTTATAAAGCTGATTCAGCTGAATACAGGTGGATCTTCACACGCTGGCGAGGTTTCAGTCTTGTCTTCACTACGCAAAAGCAGCAGCATACCTTATCACAACAGATTACCGATTTATTTCCAGAACGTGCCTCCACGTGCTTCCTTCCTCAACACTGCAAGACGCAACGGAACAGCTGCATCTGAGTACACTGCATTTCAGAAACAGGATATAATAATGCAGTCATGGAGTGACGGTAACATACAATACCATCTCTGAAGCTTCTAAACGATGTGCTCTAACCTGCATTTTTATCGCCCAACCCCACAGTTATCAGTTCGAACAAATCCCCCCTCCCCAAAACGCAACACAGGAACGAACAACCCAAGAGCTGCAAAATCACACAGCTTATGATGGTCCTCTGCTTCAGGATGCTCAAGTTCCATCTGTAACAATTCTGAATCATTTACAAAACTCCTATTCACAGAAAATCACGTCCACAAAAGGTTTTCCATGGTTAGGACATGCAGCAAGTGACCCCAAACTGCAAGTTACCCCCAGGCTTCCCACTGCAAATTTAAGTTGTCGGCATGGCCTTTTTTGCCTGCACTTTTGCATACGTCCATGTCCTGCAAAGCACAGGTAGAGCATTCAGGCCAGCAAAAGCATCCAGGTTCTCAGGCACCATAATGGCAAGAACTATATACTCACCTAATGTAACATATTACATTACTGATCATCTTGGGTTCTCCGTTTTCTTTTGTAGCAGTCCTAAACATCTCCTACTGCTTGCTGTCAGGCAGGACGCTGGACTAGATATGCCTTCAGTCTGCTCAAGTACAACACTCTCCATAACGGAATTATAGCTTCCATAAAGACCAATTCCAATAGGCACTTTCTCATTTTGGCCCACAGCAACCTCATCACCACAAGTTGTTTTTAAAAGAAGCAACCAGGGGACCTACTCTGCACGAGAAGAATAAAAGAGGTAGAGCAACTCTCACGACAATTCGAGGGTGTAAATTTTGACCCTTAAGGGGATCCACAGGTCTTCTATGGAGAAAAGGACGCCTAACGCACAGCACGGGTGGCATAAATCCAGACTCCTATCATGAAGCATTTAACTGTGTATCATGCACAAGCACTAATTATCATTTTTCTTTGCATAAGCCCACTCACAGGAAATTCTGCAGGATGCGTATCCCTTTGATACCTAAAGATTTCAGTGAATCACATTGCAAGCAACTCCTCGTTCATACACCCTACAAGCAAATGCAGCAAACTGACTCCCTTCACGTGCTTATCAACTGTCAGGCTTGCAGGCATTTGATTTTTAATCATTAGAACTGACAAAAACTTTCTAAAAATAAAGATTTTCTGTACTCTGTCTCTACCAAAATATCCTGGTATCTACAGGCCCTAAAAGCCAACAGGTAGCCCAGATATCTGAACCGAACCAACAAGAGCAGGTACAAGATGGCCATGCTTTGTTTGGGAAACGCCTGCCAAAACTCCCTGCAGATGGGACCTCTCCGAGTAGGAGGTTAGTAACATTTACGTTGGAGCCAAATATCAAAATAATAAAAGCACTGATGGATATCACCTTAATGCTTTCCGATTTCCATAGGCCAGTTATTGGCTTTTCTCCCCACCTTCTTACATAAATCTCCACACATTTACATTACGTGGTATATAGAGGACATCGGAAATGTTGAAGGCGTTAGTCATGGGCAGACAAGTGGAAAAATACTCAAAATACCATAGTTTTCAAGACGCTTATCCCTCAGGTACCACAAGCATCTGCTGCCAGCTCCGGCAAACACAAAAGCAAAAAGAATACTCCGCCAGTGAAAGAGAATCACTTCTGGCCATGTCTTAACAAGTTTATCATTAAGCACCAAGCAAGCAATAGCAATTGCAAAATCTCAGAACGTAAAGGCAGTACTAGGTGTATTCAACGTCTCACCATGAGGTGCTTTTTCCCTCTGAATTTTTCCACACTGAACTAGGTTCTTAGCAAGCCCAGGAAGAAGTATTCAAAGCAGCAGCTTGGGGACGACAGAAAGGAAAAGAAGAAAAAAAAAAAAGAGAAGAAAAAAAAGCAATGCCACCTCCCATTACAAAACAGCAAACACTGAGATATTTTAGGTTTCCTAAGGAGGTTCCATGAAAACAGCAAGGGGCAAAGGCAGAGCTGCTGTAGCCAACAGCCCCAGTGCTGTTCAGAGGAGACCGCAAGGGATGGCAGCTCCTTACCCCAGCACGTAGCCTACACCCACCCCGAGCTACCCCCGCTTTGCTCTTGTTCTTTAAGCACCAAAATTAATGTATTTATTCTTCTGTTTCAACTTCAAAAGTTCTTTACGTGGCCATCTATTAAAACATATCGGGGTCACATCACACACCTAAAATGATTTAACTGCAAGAGCTTTCTTACAAATCTCAGAAATCCTAGTGGCTGGGTGTATTACTCAAAGGTAGCCTGTTTTTTTTGGTAGTTTGGCAAGACAAAATTTGTAATTGGGGTAAAAACCTGTTATTGGACTAGGAAAAAAATTAACAACCAGTTCCCAATACCTTATGTCAGCAAGGAAAGCTGCACTGACGCTATTTCGACTGCAAAACCCTCAATGGATCCAGCTTTCCTTTCTGCGACACATTCATGCTACAGCCAGAAACACCCAACGCGCTCCCCAGGGGAAGCTGTCACATTGGCAAGAGGGCAACCACCCGCTAGCCAAAAGGAGAAACAGCTTCACATTTCGGTGTGGATAAACTAACATTTAATTTGACTCACTTCAGTTACCCTCCAGCTGAACTCCTGCTTGCAGCACCTTAACTCACTCCCAGTAAGAAAGACACGGTGCCTACCTCATCTCCTAGCCCACGCTGACGAGATGTTTATAGCTGGCCAAGAAGTTCAAAGCAGTGGACTGTTCTTTGAAAACCTCCTCCTGCCGATGGGGATGGGGAGGGACAGGCAGCAAAAGGGTCCTCTCCAAAAAAATCAGCACACAACTCCAGTCATAACAAGTCCTTGAGCACGCCAAGAGCAGAACAGTAAACTCCACGGGGAGGACGAGGGATGCAGAGAGAGTCTTAATTTTATGCTTCCTGACATTTTTATTTAGAGCAGCACGCGACACTGTGAGAAAAGGGCCTACACGGCTCTGACTCTCTCGGAGGCCAGGATGAAAACGCTGCTGCTTCAGCACCAAAATTTTAAGTGTTATTCATTCCTGCTTGTCATCTGTAAGCAAACTACTCCTCCATTCATTACACACTGGCAGAATGCAAAGGCGTAGTGCAGAAGCCTTCACTTTTACTATTATAAATGATGTTATTTTTTGCCTTTAAGCCTCCGGTATCACAAATCACATATCTTTCACACGCATCACCCCCAGCTCCTTCCACTCACCTATTGTCTTCCTGAGCTGTAGGTGTTTTCCTCCCGTAGCTTCACCGCCTGAGAGCGATCAGGAGCGAGTTGTGACATCTGGCTGCTCTGCTACGGCGCGGCAGCATTGCAAAGAGTTGCGTGTGTAAGGCTGTGTACAACTGCTTATTTATAGGACAGTCCAATTAATAACGAGCTGCACACGGCCAGCACACCACAGCTGACGACACAGCTGTCACGACGACTGTCCAATTTATGCTCAGCCCCCTGAGCTTTCAACATTAACTTCACCTTTCAACACAGAAGAACAAACTGCCATGGCCGTTCACCATCAGACAGTGCCAGGCATCCGAAACCTCGGCACACGTTGCGTCTTCTGCCCTCTCATCTGTTTCCACCAGCAATAAGTTTTCACTTCTGCTCAAATGTCAGACAAAACATCTTTAAGCTGCCAGCACGCTCCTCTGCTGGCACAGCCAAGGGCGTTCTGCAAAGGTCAGTGGTTTGAAGAATCTGCGCAACATTTTAGAAAGCCCTGCGAGCATGTGATGCTTGGAATGAGAGACTGATCCGTAATTAGATTTGTTATCCTAGAAAGAGGTCCACAGCAGCAGTTTAACAAGTCCAATACCAGGGGTCAGGTGAAACCCACGCACTTGAATTTACTTTCTTGGCATCTGAAAAAGGGCTGGAGCTGCAACTACAGTCTGGAGACCAGCATGGGTGCACGCAGCCCCGCGTTCGCTAGCAGGGGCAGGGCCGCCTGCCTCAGTCGTGTCGAAGAGCCCCACAACTCAAATAGCTCTGTTTGCATCTAACACACAAATCAGGTTATGTGAAAGCTCCAAGTCAGAAGTTTTCTAACTAAAGGAATCAGCGGGCAATCAGTGGAAGTGTCCAGCAGGCTCCGTTAGTTTCAATTTGGGAGGAGAAGGGAGGAGAAACACCCTGGTTTGAGTTTTCCTCCCCACATCGTCACTCTGCACAAAGGCATCCTCTGCACAGTTTCGTCAGCAAAGTTACCAACTTGGAAGCGGCAGAGGGGTAAATAAAGGGGATCCAAGCTGATAAATCACTTAAAATTTGCCAATACAAAGAATATATTAACAAACCAGGACGTTAGTAACAACTTGCGAATGTGACAAAAACAGTCGGGCTCACACACATGACGATAATGCAGCCTTGCGGGAAAACAGAGGGGAAAAAAAATAAATTAAGAGAGTGAATACCGAGCATTCCGCCTCCTTCAAAATAAGAGCCGGTTACAATCTCGCTGACAACAGTTTCTAAACACTACTTACTGCTTCTTAGTGCAAAATAATTCCAGTTTAAGATATTGGGGGGGGAGCCACTACAGTTCAAAAGAAATAGTCCCACACTTGTTTCTTGCAAGAGAAAAAAGGAGTTTCTAACCACAATCAGAGTAATCTTTCAACACAACCATGTCTCATACTTTTGCTTGCTAAAGCCGCAAGCGCATGTGTGTCTAAACCAAGTACATGCGTAATTATTTCAGTATAAAAACCAAGCTCCTTCCGCAGAGCTCTGTAGGCTTCAGGAGCTGAAAAAGCAAAACGCAGCAGGGCAAGCACCCTCCTTTAGGCCAGCCCTGCTCCCCCCTCACCTTCCCCAGCAGGGAGGGCTCAGCACAGAGTCAGGCTCCTGCAGCTAAAAAAAAAAAAAA
>VWZL01002048.1:255863-272588 GCA_013396915.1 Stercorarius parasiticus | reverse complement strand
AAAAATTAAAATCCAACTCTCCTGACTGGCGGTTTGTGAACGACCATTCTCCAGCCAGCCTCTCATGAAGAAAGCAGCCTCAACAGTAAAATACAAACCAAAATAAACAGGAAAGAAGGAGTTCTAGTGTCCATATGAAGTTATTTTAAACTTCCTTCCAGAAGGAAGGAAACCGATACAGTTTTAGGCTACAAGGCCCCCTCGCTCCTGCTATAAGTCCCAATCAGTGCATGGGTTGCTGTGGTCTGGCTCGGCGTTGATGAAGAGCTGCTGAGGGTCTGACAGATATTGTAACCTTAACAGGACAACAGCAAGGCAAATAAGGACTGGCTTTCAACGAAAGCATCTACTCAGCAGCAGCGTCATCTACCCTCACCCCGAGACCAAGGCACCCAGAGCAAATGCATTACCAACTCATTGGCTAGGCAAAGGCTGCGCCGCCTGCGTCCAGTTTTAACTCACGTGTCCAGCCTACGTCTTACCAAGGCTGGCGTTTCTCCAGATGGTGCCTAGCTGGTCAAACCCCAAAATTTAAAAAATCGTTGCTAGATTCATCCTGCCACACTGTGCATGCCGTGATGGGGCACTACCAGCATGCTGCATGCTCCAGGAAGGAGCACCAGTGAAGTTGATACTGCAGCAGCTATCAGACAGGGCAGCAACTTCTCAGAGGTCCCTCTTGGGACTTCAGGCACAAAGAAAGTTAAAGACATGAACGTGTAATGGCCAGCGCTGGGCACCTTCCACTGCTCAAACAGCAGCCCAGAAAGCTCCCAGAACCAGCCCTCACCTCCGTGGAGGGAAACGACCATGCCATGTCCCAGCCTGATTAACGTAGTTATTTAATCTCCATCTCTTCAGCGATCAGTTCCCAGGGAAAAGGAAAAGCAAAGCACACCTTGATTTAACACACAGCTTACTCAGCAATTACAAAGTCTCTCTTTAGCACAGCATCATTTATCATCTATACCACACCAGGCTGATACCCCATGTATTTAAAGGTATGTCAGACACCCGAAACAAGGAAAGAGAAAGATATACAGTGTGTGCGTCTGTGTGTGTTGACGAGCAGGCTACAACACCCCGATCCAACATCGGGCCACAGAAAAGCAGAGCCCAAGCCTAACACACCCCTAAGGAATAAACTTTCTCCAGTTCAGACAGGAGAAGGCCGGACAGACAAGTGACAACACAGCAGTGTCACACGCGCTAGCGAGCAGGAGCTGATCTGCATCCTCTGCGGAGTTGGTATCTGAACCAAAAGATGGCCCCATAGCCAACTTCAACAAAAAACCCTTCACAAATTCATACTTTAGTAACCAAGGCAGATTTAGGATAGACATACACACACACACATGTAGATGCACAAATAATTACACATGACCCCACATCCCTGAACCAACTCAAAACAGCCCTGTTGCTGTCTAACAGCATCATATACTCCTGGGCAGTCACTTTCTGCCAAGATCCTCCAATTCAGACTAGGCACAGACTCCCACTACAGGTACAGCACACAAGCATAAACGCCACCATCTGACTTTACAATTAAAATAACGAAGAGTCCATGCGGTCTGCACACTGGCAAGGGTATGGGCAAGCAGCTGCCAAAAAGCCACGCTGATACAACCACCGCTGCCTTTTCCTGCAACTTTCAACATCTTGTGGCTTCTCTGGCACCACCAGGCACATCTCAGATGTAGCAATAAATAAACTACACAGTGAAATATTTTTAAAGAAATATTTTAATTCTCAAGCTCTAATGGGAAAAGGGGGGNNNGGGGGGGGGGGATTATTCGCTGCACATATTATCCATTAAACTTGACCAAGACATGTAAATCTCTTTGTGAATATTAGTTTACAACTAAAGAGAAGAGGAGGCATTAATGCCGTAGCTCCAACACTTGGCACATGATGACTGATCCTGTACTAAAAAAATGCAGAGCTTGTCAAATCTCTGCTTGGGGCTGAGAACAAACCAGGCTTTCCTTTCTGGCAAGGAAAGTCAACTTTAAATGGGCAGTTTTCTCATCAAATAGACAAGTATTATATCTCCAAAAGTATTCAAAGATACAAGTCACACGAAGGCCTGCCCTTTCAGGCTTCCTCCTGCCTGCAGTAGGCTGACATGGGCATTAGGATCAACAGATTGATTGTTCTTCAAAAGGACAGAAAGAATATTTGCGGAAGTTTATTAAGAAACAGTTTGTTTGATTGCAGCTACAGCAGGTTTCTCGAAATTGGCAAAAATAACTTCAAAAGTTTTCATCCAGGAGTGGGATGTCTAAGAATTTTTCCCTTACCCCTCCACGAGCAGTTCTGTCTGTATTTAGATACAGTTTAAGAGAATAAATTAAAAAAAAAAAAAAAGATGCACCTCAACTTTAGAAATATTCTTAACATTTCTCTGCCATTTGGTCCATCAACTACTCAATTTACAGGCAGGGGAGATGCAGGGCATTGGTACAGTGACGCAAACGGGAGGAGGAAGATGCTTCCAGAAAGACCAAGCGGGCTGTTTCATCAAGGCATTCTCCAAGGAGAAACCACTGGAGTTTTGGGGACCAGCAGGTTTCATCCCAACCTCTGATTCACACTGACAAGCAGCTGCACACGGATCATTTCAGCCTCTTCAGCAGCTCCCTCAAGCTTCTCCGCAAGAAACAAAACGCAGAAAGGCTGAGTCTGAAGCATCAGACTGCAGCTACTCCGTGATGGGACGGGGGAAAGGTCTTTAAGTCCATCATGTTTCTTTAGTGTCCCTTAATCAGCAGGACACCATTTCATGGTATTCAGTCACTCCAAACACCTCACATCTTCGCTTTGCTCTTTTCCTGCTTTACCGGGAGTTGGGAGGAACGCTGTCGATAAGCTACCGACGTTTTTTGCGACGGCTTGAGCGCGTTACTCCGGCAGAGAGGCAGCTCCACCAGCCACTGCCGTGCGCTGACATCGACCTGCAGGCGTCCGCAGCACCCCAACAAGCCAAGCGGCACAACTTGTCTTATCCTGCCACTGCCGTAGCTTGTCACAAGGCACATAGCAACGCGTGGGCTACACTCAGTACACCCTGGTTACCGCTAATAGTAAACTTGTTGCGGAGAAGGATTTTACTTCACTCAAAAAAAAAAAATACCAAACAAACAAAAAAACCACACACAAAAACCCCCCAAAACCACCTTGCACAGCTTTTTGCAATAGGAAAGCAACTTGAAGATGAGTATTTGCTTTACTGTTCAAATGTACTTTTTATTATTTTTGAAACCAGCGTTGCAACTGGATCTCTGAACTGAGACAGGCGTACAGGTAGCAGTGACTGGCGTACTTGAAATGTGCTGTCATCCTGGCAATTAAATCCAAGTTTTCTTTCTCCTACGTAAGAAATACAGACACTACATTTCCCAAAAATTAAACTCTACCCTGTCTTTAAAATCTGCTAAGTCATTTGCTAAGTTTCTTACCTTCCGTCTCTTTAAGCATTCAGCACCTGGTTTACACAACAACTGTCCTTCAAGCAAATGGCTTTGTAGAAAGCTTCTTTCATCCAATTGCTAGGACATAGAAACATCAAGTGACTGTTGCCCAATTACTTTGGGCAATTATCTCCAAAACATCCCCTTCTTTGTGCAATGCTATCCGTATTCTCCCTGACAAAAGCAAACACCAGTCCTGCTTTGCAGAATTACCAGAAGTAAAAAAAAAATCAGCCCGAGCAACCAGCTCAAAGATGAGCCTTCCCAAGTGACCAAAGGTGAAGGAGTGAAAAGAGGTCTTGGACTGACTGAGAAGCGTCCCCAAAGATAGAGAGTACGAAGCAGGCCACCAACCATTGCAGATGCTCTTCTGAGCTTGGCTGAGAAGGTTTTCAGCCTTTCAGTCCCTAAAGGGGGCCTACAGGAGAGATGGGGAGGGACTCTTGATCAGGGAGTGGAGCGATAGGACGAGGGGTAATGGTTTTAAACTGAAAGAGGGGAGGTTTAGATTGGATATCAGGAAGAAATTCTTTGTTGTGAGGGTGGTGAGCCCCTGGCCCAGGTTGCCCAGAGGAGCTGTGGCTGCCCCATCCCTGGAGGGGTTCAAGGCCAGGCTGGACGGGGCTTGGAGCAACCTGGTCTGGTGGGAGGCGTCCCTGCCCAGGGCAGGAGGTGGGACTGGATGATCTTTAAGGTCCCTTCCAACCCAAACCATTCTGTGATTCTATGATCTCCAAAGTGACAACCCGCAGGTAGCCTGGGAACAGAGGACCGCAGCAGCCGAGCTGCAAAACAACTGACACACACCAGGCTAGGAAGAGGTGAGCAGGTGCGAGGAGCAGCCAGGGTCACCGAAGAAAACCAGCAAAGCCTCAAGTACCAGGGTCACGCAGGCTGCGATCTTCATTTCGCAATTAGCACAAACATAACACAAGCAACAGAGGTATGATGAGAAAGGCATTTGGCTTGTTCATAGCTCTAAAAACGCACACATTTGTTCTAGTAAGTAACACAAATGCGCCTAAAAACACTATCCTCTAAGACAGTTGTAAAACAGCAATTTTTTTTTTTAATATAAAATACAATTAAATAATTTAAAAAGCTAACAGGGGAAAAAGAGGCCCAACCTGTAACATGAAATGCAGCAGCTCTGATATCCCACCAAGCATCCCCTCTCTTGGACCTGACCACTTTGCAGCTGCAAAATTAGCAACCTCTGGCCTACTTTCGGGCATGTTAGAGTCCAACTGTATTTACGCTGACTGAGACAGGCAAAGGTTGTGACGATTTATTGACGCAAGAGCTATTTCATGCTCCATGCCAGAAATTAATCAGTGGCGGAGGAGGAATTCTCTTCAAGCACCCGGTTAGAAAGCGCTTAGGTGAAGTGCTAAAAACAACAAGCTGAGGTCTTGCGCGACAAACGCGATCAAAAAAACCCAAAAAATTTAAAAGGAGAGCTTTTACACAGCAGCTCTTTTAGAAAGACTTTGGAAGTCACAAGGAGCTACTGCCTGAACGGAACTAACGTGCTTACCTTTCCCCATGAAAAAGAAAACAGATGAGAAAACTAATTTAGAGAGTTCCCAAACCTTTCTCAGCATAAACTGATGCTGTATTTCTTCATATCACTCTGTCTCAAACGCATCTGGGGGAGGCAGAGGTGACACTTAAGGTGTACTGACCCGTCAAGCTGGTCGATGGCTCTACCTGCTGCAATTCTGGATACAAAGGAGTAAACCAGAGGCAGAAGTCCCATCACCTATTTGAAAAAGCTACTCCAGGAAGCTACATTTTAAAGAAAAAAAAAAAACAAAAAAACAAACCGAGAATCTTTAAGGCAGACTGAATGAACAGCATCACCCCTACCTGCCAAGAAGCCATCACGATAAAACTGTCAAAGAGTTACGAGCCTGCAGAACAGGCCTTCCACCTGCTGGAAAGAAAAAAAAAAAAAAAATCTAATGCCAATCAGATACTTGCTGCTGGTGGGGAACAGATGCCAAAGCCCTGCTTCTGGGTTTGTTAAGCTGCAAGGATCGCATGCCTTCTCCTGGCAAAGGTTGTGTGAGACCAGTAGTACCTGATTTAGAACAAACCAAGTACTTGGAAGTTTCAGAGATTTTTCTAAAGATACAAACGTCAAAGATTCAACACTTGGATGGACTATCAGAGTTCGGTGTATGGGCTCTGGTATTTTTATCCTTCTGGGTTATTTTTTGACGATAGAAGAGAAGGAGTGTTAGCTTGGTCTAGTTCAGGCTTTTATGTCTTCCCACAAGAGCAGCTCAAGCATTTTATGGAACAGGAGCACACTACTGTGAAAAAAGTTTTAAACTAAGACGTTTCTTTTTATAGCTAGCATAAAACAAAGGTCAACAGTTAAAGGAGAGGGGGAAGTCTGTTTAACTAGAAAGTGTAAGTTTTGAATGCTGAAACAGAATAGCAAAAAATCCTTCTCAATGGATTCTCTTAAAATCACCAGAAAAAACAGACCACATTTTTCTGCCTGGAGAATTGTCGATTGATCAAAAATACTGAAACCAACTTTACAAAGGTAGTAAACAAAAAAAAAACCTGCCCTCTGATCTCTCAACAAATAAACCAACCAAAGGGGGCATTACCTATCTCCCAGCTGCACCCAGCTTGACTGGCTGTACATCTAAAGTGACCGCACGTACAAATAACTGCATTGATCTTGGTCTATTGATTAGAAGGTGAAACCTGACAGCAGAGTCATTACACAGGAGTTCATGGACAGCAACATCTATTAAAAAAAAAAAGTCAAAATACACAATACAATGAGTACACTGCCAAGACAGGCATCAAACCCCACACCCCCTTGACCCCAACGCCCACGCTCCTTGCTATTACATCAAGCCTGATGGGGTTACACAACTACAGCAGCAGCTTTTTAGAACAAAATGGTTACCTGAAGCCAAAGCTAGCAGTTCAAAGCTCACAAACTAGACCTCACTCCTATTGCAATTTTCCCTGTAAAGCTATTTATGTGGTTTGGCAGCATAACAGCTACAAACAAAATGAATACATAGATTCTTGAATAGTGAAAGGGTCAGGGTTGATTTTTTTAAAAAAAAACCAAATATTTCTTTGAATTCATCTGTCATTTCTCCAACATCCTGATCCCAGCCCTACCACAGAGCACAGCTGTAGCACGGTGAGAACTTCCAGTAGTTCCCCCCACTGCAAGCAGCTCTACCTTGCCCATCAGCAGGAGTTTCTCCTGGAGAAGTAGGTGGCACTGGCAAAATCCTATTTGCTCATGTTCAAGTCAACAAGTATCAATACACAAAGGAAGATGATTTTTTTTTTTTCAGCACCGGGATTATTCATCCCTTGGTACAACCAACACAGTGCAAAACAGAAGTGATGGAACAGTTTTGTACAACTGATCTCCATCAGTATCCCAGCACCCAGCTCCAGTGCTTACAGTGAAGACCTCAGACGCCACCAACTCCACTCCTCGACACTCAGTGGAAGGAAGCAGACCTTCAAAAACATCGATCTCAGACGCGTGAGCTCTGAAACAGAGGGAGACAATGCAACGCTCCTCATGCAGAAAGGTCCAACTGTGCAATTCCCTGCAAATGCCAAAGCTTAAGCAGCTTCCAAAAGCAACTGGGCAGATGACAGAAACAGGATCGATAATGCAAAATTTACCACACCCAGCCCTCGAAAATCCCAAGTCATACATGATTAGAGGTTGAGAGAATATATTAATGGCTGTTGCTACAGTCTTACCTGTTCAAACCCTCTTTCCCAGGCATCCATAGCTAGATGTGGTCAGGTTCCCAGACCTGGTCTCCCCAGGGCTGACCTTGCACAGCCATCCTTGCAGAATGCACTCAAGACTTCACAACTCATGCCTTCAAAATAAGTCTGATGTTGCAGACCAGATACAAACACTGGGAAGATTAAGTCTAGTCTGCGGATTCCCTGGCAAAGCCTGCGCTGCTGGTGTTCAAAGGAGGATTAAAAATGCTTCACTGAACCCCACACAGAGGCATGGGCTTCTGGTAACACTCAGAAGAATTGGTGCCACCAGTGGTACCCTCAAGTTGAGCTTCTCCAGAGATACTGGAGGACAGGGAAAGGCCTTCACAGTCAGGAGGACGCGTTGTTAGGGAAGTTAAATGACAATCAAAGAGAAGCAGTTTAGCAGTACCTTTGTAAACAGACTTAGCTGAAGAACTTGTGAATACGAGTGCATTAACCAGCAAACATTCCCAATTATGGTCCTGATATGGACTCTCCCCTTGGGCTGACAGCAGCGCGGCGGGGAAGTCAGTGAAGCGGTAACCCATGAAGCCAGGTGAAGGCAGAGCATGGCTGTGCTATAAGGTCCATAAGCTGCAACAGCAGCTTTCCAGGGTATTGCCAGATCTGTTATAGTCCCGCAAGGCTTTTGCATACTACTTATCTGGTTTTTAAGCCTTAAAAAATTAAGCTTGAATCACGCTTGAAATTCAAGACAAATCCCTAAATTGTTACAGTCAGCACACACTTCTTTGTTTGAAAGAAGATATTAAGCAATCTTGATCTAGTTCAGTTTTAAGGAGATCGCAGGAAGACAGGAGGATCTCAAAAAAGCCCACGAGTATTTTTCTGTATGTAATTCAGCTAATGCTAGCTTTTGAAAGGCTAAAAATTTACTTCAGCACATCAGTCTCTCAAGCATCATTTAGCCAAACCCTGACAGTAGTTCCTGCAGGGAACACCAAGAGCCATTGAGCATTTCAAAGCAGACAAGGGCACTGCAAGTAAAGCATCTTATTTCCTCAGTAACTGATGAAACAACAGTATTTTGATTTCAGTTATAGAAACAAAGGGTTTAAAAGATTTGCGGATATACTAATTTCAGTTTTCTTAAAGGAAGAATGATTTGTATGCCCCGTTTCTCATTAGTTAGCACGTGAAAGATGCTAAAGAAGATTCAACTTGCCTATTTTCTTCTTGCAAGGAAGGCACTGGAGCCGTGGCTCCTGCCCCAGCCAGCCTCTAGCTCTCAGAAACCCCAACGGACAAGGGAAGGAACAGCAAGTACCACAGCTCAAGAAATTAAAAAAAAAAAAAAAAAATTAAAGAGAAGGGATAGGGATAGGAATAGAAAAGAGAACAGCAACACACTGCACAACTTGCCATTGAGTCTCCATTCAGCCAGACCATCACAAGGGCTCAAAAACCAAAGTGGATGCTGCAGTTTTGCTCTGAAGCACACAGCAGAGGGTTAAACTCTGCTAATCCTACCTCAGTAACTGGGCAACACGACCAGTTAATTAGCTAAATCAATTATTTGAGATCTAATCCCGCTAAGCATCTTTGAAGTTCCTAAGAGCAAAATCACAAAAACTAGAAAACAGCTGTATAAAGTTACCCTAAAGTCCATGCAGTGTTGTATTTCACAGGTGTTACCTATGAATAAGATCACTCTCTTTTATTTGTAATAATGCATTTCTGCCGTCACAGTTTGGCCAAGTGAAGTTTTCCACGCTTCACCCAGACTTTTGACCACCCCACTTGGTACCTCAAACCTTGCAGGTGTCAGTGCACTTCAAAGGCCTTACTTGCTCAGCAGCCTAAACAGAAGAGAACAAAGGGTGGGGGGAAATTCATGGTATATTGCAACCTATGGGGGGAAAGGGACTTGTCAAGCCTTTACTGAAGGATGATAATATTAACACATCTGCAATTTTTGCTTCCCCAGTAAGGCACCTGGTACTCCATGTTCAGCCACTCCTGGCTATTTGCTGACTGTAAAGTGAGTTTCTATAGATGTTAAGGGATAAAAAAAGAATACATACTAAAAACTACACTGAAAGAAGAAACGTCATTGCAGTTGTTTCTCCACTCTTCTCCCCAACTCAACAATATGAAAACTTCTTTTAAAAAAATTCCAAAACCTTTTGACCAAAAGCTCTCAAAAATAAGGCAATACTTTTTCTTTTGCAGTGAGGATAAGCAGTACCTGCAAAAGTACAGGTAGCCAGACCGCCAAATTCCTAGACTTACAGGATAAAAAGTGTCATGTATGGCTGACATCCATCTGAGAATAAATAGAGTTTCGGACCCTGCTCTTGAATCACTTTCAGAATCAATGGGATGACTAAAGTGTTCCTTCAACATCAGCCATGTCCCAATTGATCTGACCACATGAAAGGCACACAAACAAGCCTCATCAGTGTGAGAGTGTGGCACGAAGGCAACAAGCTGAGTAATTTAAAATAAATGCTGAGAATATACTCCTTGTTATAATCCGGGTACAAATTTTATTTGGGGAAGTATACATGAGATAAGGTACAAGTCAAACTGAGGTTGACCAAAAATGAACAACAAAAATGCAGTAACCATACAGAAAAAAAGTTTCTCTCCTTTCCAAGTGAGACATAAGGTCCCAAGGACTAACTCAAACATTACCATCTGACTTTAAAAGTACAACCTTCTTTTATTTCCTTTTCCTACCCTGTACCTCATTCAAAATAATTCAGAGTCCTCTCCCTCTCATCTTAAGTACCTGCTTCTCTTCTTTGCACTGCAGGATACATCACAGGCTAAAAAACTTACTTTCGAAAAAGGCTTTTAAAGAATTCCAAAGTGCAAGAACTGCATTTAAAGAAAAAGTAGAAATGAGAGGAATGTACTTAGCAGGGACACTGACCTAGAAGGAACTTCAACTTGAACCCCAAGTTGAAGCACAAAACAATTCTTCTCTTTAGAGGGTACAATACAAATCTTGTACAGAAAGTCTCAACTGTTTGATGCTCCAGAAAGCGAAAACTTCAGAGGTTTCATGGTAGCAGCTTTAAACTTTCAAGGTCCTCAAAATGATACTGTTCTTAGAGAAAATCCAGGACAGGCTCAGCTTACACATATATAAGAACCAGAATGCAGGTGGAGTAGGTATTCTGTCAGAGGCTGGAGAAAGAAAAGTAAATGGAGACATGCCCAGTTCCCGTCCGCAAGGGTTTTCAGCTCTTCTACCCAAAGCTTCTCACTGCCAGATCTTGTTGCTGAGTTTACTTCTCAATCAACCTCAAAGTCGCGCCAAACCTGGGGGACCAGACTGCTCAGGGCAACGGCTTCCAGGCACATTGGTAGCTCTTGCTACTAAGTTCCTAGTCCACAAGCTCAACGCTGACCCTACTGCTGTAAAGGACAGGCGACAGCATCCCTTCAAAGGAGATCCTGTCACCTCGCTGGGCCTGCCAAACAGTTGGAACTTTTCCCCAGAAGTTTAGCTTCCCACAAAGCACACACACATGGCAGTGTGGGAAGAGGACAGGTCTGGAGAAATCTTTGTATTTCCATCTAGACAAGAGACAGCATCAGAGATAGCGAGGTTCTAGCTATTACTCACTCCTAGTAGTGTTTTACGTGTAAACAGGAGCCTGAATGCCCAGCCTAGAATAATCCAGCTGTAATGAACAGGAGCACCAGACAGGTACGGGGAAGCAGGGATACACCACGTCCAGATGCTCTTACAGATGACAACCACCAAGTACCAGTTGTGCCCCAACCCTGCTAGAGGAGGACTGGAATTTACTCCTGTAGCGCTTATGTTTATTGAAAGAATGCTCTTGCCCCCAGATAACTTACAGAAACAAACTCATTACTGCCAGAAAGTAGGTCAGCGTCATTTAAAGCCAGTTTGAAATGCATCTCCACAGAAACATCTTAATCTTTAAAAAGAGAACACATAAAATATTTATTGGATGGTGCAAAATGTTTGAGAGAGTAACAGGGAGAGCTCTTATGTATACTGCATGAAATGGCTTTCCATGCCTCATTGAGCCACGGAGTATGAAAGGAGCGTGGCTTCTTGCACTCAGCAGATAAAACGCCATACGAAAGTACTTATCAATCTAGCAAATCACAGCACATGACTTGCTAACTCATTTTCCTAGTGTTGTGCGATCATGAAGCTTTCTGCTTTCTCTGGTGTCTCCTCTCAGTCTTAATGATCCTGCTGCAGATTTTTCCATATCAGATAGGCAGCTCATTCTTAAAACTTCAATATTCCTAATTATCAAACATTCAGCATTTCAAAATGTAAATAAAATTTGCATCTCCGCAAGAGTAGCTCTGAAGAAAGAATATAGCATTTGCATTCAGACTGGCTAATTCCTGTAAGATAACATTTCACAAACAAAATGCTTCATTGAACATGGAGATTTTCAGCTTTTACAAAGGAAAGTGAACTTTAAACAAATACAAATCAGTTGAGTGATTAACTTTTAAGTGTTTTGGTTTTTTTACACTGATCTTTATGTATAACTAGTGTCAGCAGAACAATCTTTACTGATTAAAGAACCAAATGATAGTGAAACTCAAGCCACTGAAACTTAAGGGGGGAGGTAGAAGGTGACCGCAAGAAATCATTTAAGGTCAGTAAGAGGGGGGGAAAAAAAAAAAAAAAAAGAAAAACAAGAAAACAAAAAACCCCATACATACTCACAACTCAGCCAGCCTGGGTAAGACGAGCGGCATCAGCACCACGGGTTATATAAGGTAAGTGTAAATTGTGGGCAACGTAACAGGTTAAGAAGTGAAACTAAACACGCTTTCCCTTGCCCCCCCAAGCTTTGTCATAATCCCAAATGTTATCTTAATTAGCCTAATTTTCTTAATTGTACTTTGCAGCAACTTGATCTTTTATAGCACAATTTCAGCATTTTTTTCAGCTTTGTTCCAGCGCTGGAAGAAGCGGTGACTCCTCTGCCAAAAGCCAAGGAGCACGTGATGCCTCTGAGCTTTGTCTTGACTAGGTCTACGTGGCTCCTGCTCCCATCCCTGCAGGGCAAAGCATGTCCTCCTGCCACCCCACCCTCCAATTCCAGCCCCTTTCCCCTCCCACTTCATCCTGCCCAGCAGTTCCACTCAAAGCAATTCTCATTCCTGCCCAGGAATCCACAAAACCTACTGACACCTGCAGGGAGCTGGTCATTCCTCCAGAGCACTGGGTGCGATGGGCGCACAGTTCTTGTGGCAGAAGGGACACCAGCAGCCCACCTGATTGTCCTGTTCTCCACACAAGGAGGATATTTTGTGGCAAGTTCAGTTCACAAGAGCTGCTGGTCTTAAGGCAGGGCTCAAGTAGGAGACTGTGGAGTACGCTTTTGGCCCAGAAAACAAAGGTCAAGATCTTTACCATATGTCTGGGGCTCAAGACAGATTGATTTACCCATTGGAAGTTCTTGAGGATTAACTTCTCCCACGTGGTCATTCTTACTTCTCATTCTCTGAGAAAATTCTCCCCAAAACACAACAAAAAAAGTGGCAGTAATGGGGAAGAATCCTGGGGCAGGCAGGAGAAGTCATACTTTTCTTAGACGACTTCATTTTCTCCACGACTTTTTACCTTGTTCAATGAGAAGCCTTCAGTACCCAACATTTCTCACAAGAGAGCTTTGCAAAGTGAAAGGAAAAATAAAAGAAAAAAATAAACCCAAACAAACAAAACTTTCATTCATCTACGCTGCAACAGTTTTATGGCCCTCTTCCTAAAACATCCTATTAGCGATAGGTTTGGAGAAGATTAGAGAAGAAAACTTGTATCCACTGAAGCAAGGTTTAATAGGCTCTTGAGTTAAGCCAGAGCCTTCCCTTAAACAATGCACATCATTAGTAATAATTACCTGTAGCCGTATAATCAAAATAGCTATCGTAACTGACATGAGAAGTCCAGATGTCATCTTTGGCAAGGTTTGGAAAATATTTCTACCGATTATTATAAAACTAACTCTAAAAGAGAAATAAGCAGCAATAATACCACAGTGAAAGCCAGGGGTAAAAAGCACCATGATACACTGCAGAATTTCAAACCAATGCTCAGAAATACAATCCAATTACGAACCCAAAGCTGAGGAACAGCATAGGGACAATTTCTCAACAGCATTTCATGGGAACTATGACTTTGTGGAAGTTAACACCATTGGTACATAATTATATACAAAGCCCACCTGCAGAACACCATTCAGTAAAAAAAAAAAAATTAAATACCACCACAAGATCATTTCTTCTGCTTTTTCAATTTTCTGAAAGTTTTTCACCCTTTAAATGATCTCCAGTGCAATAGTTCGTGATGGGCCTTGAGTTTCTATCACATGTCCTTCTAGGATTACTGTCATTACATTTGAGGTCTATTTTGAAATAATGCAACTGCAACATTTTCTTTATGTTTGAAAGGGCTAACTACCAGAGCAGATAAAAATTCCCCTGCTAGTAGTCTTATTTTCTACCGAACGCTCATACAGTAGGCACAACTTCAGTTCTTACTGAGCCACCCCATACCTCGCTCTAAGACCTTACGTGATAAGGGCCAAGAAGGTTGCCTTCTTTCTTGCCTTCTTTCATTAGCCCTTCTTACAGGACTCCCTGATACACCATCAGCACAGAACTTGAGCAAAAGTAGCAGAACCAATAAGAAGAGGCAAGACAAAAAAGGACAAAAAAAAAATAAAAAGAGTTAGCAGATGAATTAAAGACGACAAATCAGCAGCAGGCTTCCAATACCCCTGCGTCAACAAAACAGCCCAATTAAGACAGACATCCCCCTTTCCCAAATACCTGGAGAGCTGCTCATTAAGAAAAGCTATATCAAATTAGGTCTGTTTGTTGGTTTCTGAATACAGGTATCTATTTAACCGATCCCACCACAATGAGAAAAAAAAAAACAGACGGCCGTTGGCTCCTCAGTCTCACTCGTATTTGAGGCAGGAAAGCATTCAAATAACAACTATTCATTTATTTGAAGAACAGATCCCTTGAAAAACATCACATTGCAAGAAACGTGCCACGGGTGAACACCTACATGCACTCTGCTCATGTGAATATACTTAGTTTCCCAACTCTCCATAGTACCAGATGCAAGTTTCAAAATCTAAGAGATTGCTAGATTTTGGAAGCAGATGCCACATTTTTTCTTTTTGATAATACTGATCATTTTAGAGGCTTATAAACTCACTTCAGTTCCTACGTAAGGGTCAGATTTTCAACACTGCTGCTTGTAAACTCCAGCATCCCTATTTACTGCAGCATTTCCCGCTCCCAGCCTCAGAAATGCAAACGGGCCGCTAAAAGTAGTTCTGAAGCACATATAAAATTCTTCCCCCACAAATATACAGTTCCTTAAATCTTAGGAGCTGTTCATTGGCTTTTAACTGCAGTCTTATTTGACTGTTAACCCAAAACTGATTAAACTGAAGTCACGAAAGTAATCTCTCGAAGGCATAGTTAACTAAGTACTTTCACGTGCCTTGCCATTGTTGGATTACTTGCTTCCCAGCAGTCATTTTCTCTACCATAAACTGCAACAGTCAAAGCAGGCGTATCAGAGCACAATTAAAATTCCTATTCCAAAGCACAAGCTCACAAAGCTCTGCCTAACAGAAAGTTACCTGAAACTCACTAAATACAAATGCGCAAGACAACTTTATGCTACAAAGCCTGTAAACGTGTATCTACAGATCCTCTTGACAGACAGAAACGCGCAATTTTGTAGCAATGAATCATATGTCTTAAGTTACAAGACACATTAGGGATAATCCCCCAGACAATATTGAGATGGATCAATTGATTCTTGTTCCAGCAAAACTATTCGTTCTTACTAAAAAGTACTTTAAAAGTCAAAGAGTTTTTTTGAATACCGATAAAGACACACCAGCAGAACCATGACCATTCCTTAGAGGTACACTACTTCATCAGCAGGTACGATACTTATCAGCATAGATTTAACAAATTAAAGATCTGGCTGACATCTCAGAAAATACCTACAACTTTCAGGGATATGTAATGCAACCATTAGAAACCTAAAATGGCAAGATTTCCTTGTAACTCTGGCAACAACAAGACAATTTTTCATCCTCACGCAAAGTCTCAGTTTTAAACAAAGCGAGTACAGAGAGAGGGACTGGATTATCATTTCAACATAATAAAAAGTCTGTTCATGCAACAAACACATGGCGTTTTGCTGTTGTTACTAGATTTAAAGTGGTTTTGCCCTTACCTGGATGGCTTTGGGAGCTCATTGCTAGTAACGTCTAGTCCTTTGGAGAAGGGATTCAAGATGGATCAGTTTCCACGCAAGTAACAGCAGCTCTAAAGAGCTCCAATGCTTCACCAATACATAGAAATTGGAAGTGGGGATTAAATCATGGCCACCTTATAAAATCCAGGGCACAGTGACATGCTGAGTTGTATAGGAAGTAATCCAATAGGGTGGCAGAATATCTTCTAATGGCTTTCAAAATGGGAACCTGTAATTAAAGAAAAAGATGACTACATTAGAGAATTAATATTTACAACCATTTAAATGACACATTGTAGCATATTTATCCCCAGAAGAAAAGATTAAACTAGGATACCATTTTCAGCATTAAGGTTGCAGAGTAATTTTCAGAGTTATAGATGTAATTTTAATTAATAACTATAAAAGCGCAGGCTAATATTTAACATCATTAAGAAAAAACAATAAAAAAAAAAACTTTTCAACTACACATTCAAGTCTTAAAAACCCAAACTTGCATGCTAATTCTGATCCTCCAAAAGCGCCATATGAAGCCACTTCAGTCCAACAGCTTCCATATTTTAAAAGCCATATGTATGAGTGGTAACTGTACTTCACGCATCTGTTCCCCAAAGAAGTCTAAAGAAAAATTCCTCAGTGCCAAGAAGTGGTCTTGGAGCAGGAAGGGAAAAAAAACCACACAATCAGTTCCACTCCCATTCTGCCCAAGCCTCCAACAGATTATTAAGAAGCAACTTCATACTGCCCCAGGGGGAAAAAAAAAAAAAAATACACCGTTCCAAATTATTTTTAAGCTGTATATTAGAGAGAGGAAAAAAAACCCCACTGAGTTAGGAATCTAGTGTGCCCCTGCCCCCCAAAAATAAAAATATAATAGCACTAGATATCCTAGCTGATAGAAACCCCCACCTCAGAGGCCCCCACAGATGGTGTCTCCAACGCAACGAGGAACATTTACACCAAAAGAACCTGCTGCAAGGTGTCCTAAGGTTCAGTTTTAGGGGCTTGGGGGGTTTCTACCAAGTGGCATCCAGTATTTCTTAAATAGCCATGTTTTACAGGCAGGGCATCTCAGGGAGATTGCTCTGTTTTAACACACACAGAGAGACCTGCCGCTGATACGTGCTACCAGCTAACGCTGCTGAAACAGATTAAACCCTTTATGCCAAGTATTTCACAACCATAGGTTATTTCCCTTCTTTGCACCAAAAA